>JAHLJT010005437.1:58312073-58912073 GCA_031308135.1 Acheta domesticus | reverse complement strand
CATTCTTTTTGCCGACACTCGTCAGCATTTTTTCGGAGAGTAAAAATAACTGGTATGTTCTAGGTAGTATGTATCAATGTTCATTCGTTAATTTTTATTTTCTCCATACTACTTAGGAGTATAGAGAAAGTATTGCAATGCTACGGGGATAAACAGTGAATTTTCGACACAAAAACTCTTAATGCCGCGCCCTGGAAACTAAAGAGTGGATAAATCTTGTCTCTATATATCAATAATTACTTTTTCTAACACGTTGTATAGTCATAATCCATCTTTTGTGGATCCTTGATATTGAAAAATGAAGTGACGCCCAAGCGTCTGTTTTTCTGTCTGTCTGTGGGCATCACTAGCGGCTGAACCGTACGCAGAATATTTTCCAAAATTCCTATTCCCCAATCGGTCAGGTTGAACGCTTTGAATATAAAATAGATGTTTTAATTTTTGAGAGGGAGCGGGTACTTCACATCAAAAGATTGGAACATTTTCAATATTGTGAAAAGGATGGAACCATATTTTTTATTAAATTTTGTTGTTGGATAGCATTATAGACGCTTGAGAAAATGGCGCAGGTCTCATTTTCGTTGAAATTCCTAATTTTCAGAAAATTGCAAAAGTTATTTTTTCCGCCGTCTTCCTACAACTAAAATATTGAAAGTAGAGATTATTTCTTAATTAAATCTATTCTTTAACAATTGGTTTTTGAAAATAGGTAATGTAAAAGTTTTCGAAAACTTGAGTAGTTTTCTCATAATTGTTTCCTGAAATATAGGCTATTGTTAATTTTTTGAACAAAGTTTTAAATCTCAAAAACAGCACCAAATTTGCTGATTGTATTTTGACCTCGGATAGCATAAAGGATGCTTGAGAGAATGGCGCGAGTCTCGTGTCCTATGAACGCAACGATTTTTCAAAAATTGCAAAAATTAAACTTGTTTCGGCGTCTTCCTACAACGACAGTTATGAAGAATTTTTTTAGGAATGAAATGTGTTCATCACAAATAGATCTCCAAAAAAGGACACATTCAAGTTTTTATAATTTGAGTATTTTTTGCGTCCACAGCGACCGCCACGATCGTCTCTTGACTCAATTATACGCTACGTCTGAAATACGACATTCCCCCGTAATGTTATTGGTTACCATTTTGGTATATCACAAGGTGATGTACATTTTTTCAAAGTTTTAGTAGTTTCCGCGCAATTTTGCGTTCACTATGTGCAATTTTGAAAAATGACAAAAAAAAATCTCGAAAACAGCTCGAATTTTTTTCTTTGAGCTTTTGCTAGGGATAATGCTAAAAATACTCTTTAAGAAGACTTAAAAGCCATACTGATCTTTGTGTTTTCAAAAATTATATATTAATATAAAATTATATATATAATTAATTGTTTTTAAAAATTAAATATATTTTTTTACTTGTTTCTCACATCGTTAATATTTACATTAGCAGCAATTTGTTCACATTGTTATATTTATGAGTACACGCGTTTTAAACAATATGATACAGTTTCTCGGAAAGTCAACAGTTTTCTATGAAAATGTGCTGAAATTTCTGCATTTTCAAAAACGCACAATCCCCATTTAAGTTCATTTAGCTGCATTCTATTCTTTTTTCAAAAATTACACAAATGTATTTTTTAAATATCTCTCATTCCGTTGATGTGCATATTTCCAACAATTTGTAAACACTATTGCATTTGAGAGTTAATGTGTTTCAAATGAATTAAATTAAGTTTTTCGAAAACTCATACTTTTTCTGTGAAAAAGAGCTTCAAATTTCGCATTTATAGTAACGCTTAAACGCTATTTTCTTAAAATCAGCATCAAATTGTGCAATAAAATTACTATTTAGGACGAGATTTTATTCTTCTTTAATATCCTTAAAGAATATATCTGTTCTACTATTGGGAAACCGAAAACGTGAAAAAAAATGTAACTTAGGCTGCGATAGATGGCATCTGGCAAGATGATAGGAAACACCGTAAAGTCAGTCTACACCATAGAGGAGAGATATACTAGAGTGCGCCCCGGGCTGCGCAGAAAGCCCGGCCGGGTATCAACATCTCTCGCGCCAGTGTCACGTGAGTTTGGGACAGCTAGGTGGCATCTACAAGAAAACCCGTCTCGCGTTAAATGAATTATTTTTATACGTACGTAAGATGTTTCATTCCAGCGTTATTTTCTCATTTATTAAACAACCCTAAAAATGTTGCTTCTAGCAGAAAAGTGAATTTAAGTTTTTCTGCTCTATTTGCTCAAGTACATGAAAATTCCGATTTTTGTCAAACTTGTCACTTTCAACCTCATACTCCACTAAACCTGTTTTACAAGTACAATTACATAGGACTATAAATAAAAAATATTTGTAAAATAAATTAACTCCATGGGATGCATTAATCCAAATTTCTGCTATTACTCAATTTTAGACATTCTACTATTGAAGATCCACATCAGTGACATTTATAATAGCAAGTTGTCAAAATGATATTTCAAAGATTTATAGAGGGAAAAAAGGCTTTTACCTTTGATTTATTTAGACAAAAACAGTAAAAACTGTATGTGATATTTGGGGGAAAAGTACCATCTGCACTCATTTTCTTGAGTTTCAAAAGCTCTTCCCAATATTTTAACTATAACATTAGACTCTTTCCTTCCGAGTTATATAAAACCTACATTTGCATCGAAAAACAAACTGCATGTTTTATTTTTTTTCTTAAAAAAAATCAACTTCAATCATACAAATTACTAACACTATAGCATATAACACTATAACATACTATAAACACAACTTACACCAGTAATTACACATAGGATTAATGCCCTCTAAATAAAATCATTTTGTTGTTAACTGATCTAATACTATTTTTTTGGTAAATTTGGGTGTGCTCTCTTCCTACATGCTTTAATCTTATGTCAATATATTTAAACAATATTGCCTTAGTGAAATAATCCTGTGATTCATTATGGCCTCTTGACCAATAACATGATATGTTAAATTACTAAAAACAGAACTATTCACAACTTCTCTCAGACATCTATTTACAATTGTACTACATGCTGCCTTTTTAAAATGTCACCTCTCCCCTGAAGTATTCTTACTTTTGCTCTGCTCTTTGCTCTGCTCTTTGCTCTGCTCTTTGCTCTGCTCTCTACCTCTGCTCTTTGGCAGATTTTTATAACATCTGCAGAAGGATATTTCAGTCCATAATCATCCTTTCTCTGAATGAAGGAATATGATACTTCATCACTATCATTCCGGCAAAGAACTAGCTTACAGTCCACATAAGCAAGAGACTTTTGCAACTTTCTAACTAAAAATCCTCCAATATAAATTACAATGTCCACAACATAGGGAGACAATCTAGTTTCATGTTTGTGTACTGATGACAAATACATATGGTTAGTTGGTACCTCACTGCCCAGTTCAGGATCATTCACTTGTGGCACACTTGCATATTGGTGTGAACTGACATTTAACACAGTTGTCATCCTGCAATTTGCAAAGTTAAATTGTTATTGCACTTTTGAAAAGTAAAATAATTTTGGATCGTAAGCAGTGAACAAATATCCACAACGTCCCAAAATAATTACGCTGTAGAACCACAAACAGCACGCAAAGCTACATACAGCACCGTACCGCACGAGCTGCCGGTGTCCCAAAGTCACGTGACTTACGACCACCTCATGTTGAAACCTGCGCAGTACGCTCACGCGCACTCTACTTGTATCTCTCCTCTATGGTCTACACCAAGGAAATTAGAAAACTTTACTAAGAGAAAGTCTGTGCCAATCTGTAGCACCACTAATTCATTTTAATTGGGAGACGAGTGAAGCAGACGTGTCACGTTTAGCATGTTTGCTCCTCATTTGTGAAGCAGTACATTACTGTACTTGTTTCATGGTTGATTGGAAATACTTCGCCTATGTCTGTTTTATACTTTCTTAATTAAATTTTGCTCCTTTTCTGAATTACAATTGGTGGGTGTGAAATTTTAATTGCACGCGTGCTATTAACATATAAGATCACTTAATGAGCATATTTAATTAACTAAACCAAAAACTCATTAATGCCGCAAAAATAATTGATTATCACTACTTTAATTGCATACGTGCAATTAATACTCCACAACTAGCAATCAGAAGGGAGAAAAAATTATCGAAATCATTTTAAGTCGCTATTTTAGTAGTTTTCGCACAATATTGCGTGCAATATGTGCAATTTTGAAAAATAACCTAAACAACGACGTGGCGTGGCACAGACGTGGCCATGTTATTTCCAGTCGGCCATGAAATATGAACAAAAATTAACATCATTTACAACGAACCTTTTTCAACAACATATAACCAATTAAGGAATAAAACAAATTGGTAAAGTAAAGGTTGGTTTGTCACTAGCTAACTAATGGAACAACAAAAAATTACTTGAATAAATGAATGAATGCATGTAAACATGAATAAATGGATAACATGAATAAGTTAAATATTTTGCATGTAAAACATTTGGTCTTAGGATATTACAAATGTAAATATGTGTTTGTTTTATTTACTTCCTATAAAGTGTATTCCAGCAAAACTTCTGAGTCACAAGTGACTCCTGTTTTTACTCTCCAACATTTAAAAATGTATTCTGTCTCATACCTGTATTTACTTTTTGAGGGAAGTAATTTTTTCATGATTTTGTCAGCTGTTTGAAATATTTCATTCGGAATAAGTTCAAAATATTCCTGTTGCAGATATTTCTTTCACCTTTCAATCAGTATGGTATTTGTTCGGGGCTACTATACACTTAATGTTCATGAGTGGACTGTATGAATGGACTGTAGTGATGAAGTACAGTAGTCCCGAAACCCTTTGATAGCTCCTGGGATTGGCGCAGGAGTGCAGGATGCATACACGAGCAATTTTCCAGCACAAACAATGTTTAATAAGTAAATGCACAGTATTAACACAGTAAATGCACAAGAAGCACAGTATTAACATGAAATTTTCCCTTGGTGCATTAATACACCTGTCCAAGCATAGTTATTGTAAGTGACTCCGTGGACCGCCGTGGCTACCTTCCGCCGACCAGAAGCAGCCGCCAGTTACATAGTTCAACCAAAATTGTGGGCGCAAACCCACGCAATAGCGACAGACACAATTAAAGCGTGCACTGCCACGATTAAACAATTTATGTGCGAGCCGTATGCAGCTCATTTGCACGATTATACATTCTTTACACGCTACTGCGCGGAGCCCTGAACACACGCGACTATCTTGCACGGTGTCTTTATGCGAACTACCGAAGTCGGTTAAGCCGAATTCGGTTGGGGCAGAGACGTTAGGAAAGGGCTCTCACGCGCGGCAGAGGTGGGGATGGCGATGGCCAATTACCATTTGCCATTTGATCTGGATTTGCAATGATGTGGCGGATTTTGTCCGTTGCTCTTGCAACGGACCGAGCTGGGGGGGGGCGAGATTGCCAGGCGGACACGTGCGAGCTGCCTGTCCGTCCGTTGGAGAATTCGCGGAACAGTGGATGTAAGGGCGATACGTGATTTCACCGGCTCAACGGCCGCGCTCTGCCGATTACGCAATTCAACTGTTCTGCCTTGCTTGTGAAATAAACGTATTTATTTCTGCTTTGCTATGGGCCCTAACAGTATTCATAATAAGCAAAGCAAGGTCTATTAAAGAAGTCTTTCTCAGGAGGAATATGACGTCATCAAATTTGACTTCGAATTGTAAATGAGCTTGAATTTTTCAAAATTTCAATTATTCTTAAATAAGAAAGAAAAAATATTGAACGTAACATGTGGATAGAGAGGCATAAAATCACTTGTGGTAAATACGAAACCCCGCGATGGGGGCATGACCCTCCCGTCATGTCCTTACCTAGGGCACCTTAGAGTTTTACTCGATCTCAAAAGAATATTTGGTTGTACAAAATACACTTAGATTTTATCCAAGAGAGAATGATTTGTAAGTACTCAGTATGAGAAAAAGGCATTAGATTGGTACAGTCTGTTAAAATATCAACGTAGCTGACTTAACCCGAATGACATTTTTGCAGGTTTCATTTCACTTTGGTACTTCTCCTTGCGTTGAGGTCGGAGGCAAATCCTCAGGAACCAGAAGGACGAAAGAATCGTCTTTATATTATTAGAGAAGTGGTGGAAAATGATATTTTAAGAGATACTTTCTCACCACTGTCAACGCTCTTGGCATGTCTGGATGTTCGCAGACCTTTCCAGGTACATGGAACAAAATAAAAACAAAGGTATTCCAGCACATGATGCTTTAGACTAATGAAGGCGAAGATAAATTTTCAAAATTATCTCTCCTGAACTATTTCAGTAGTATACCTTCCTTTGCGGCTCTCACACGCCACCAATCTTTATAAATGAGGTCTCTAAAGAAAGAAAATTTCACGGAGACGTGATGAATCGCATTGACTACAAAAATGTAAAGAATTGGTTTAAAAAACCCATCTAAATATTCATTTCAAATGCAACCCCATCACACGAGGGCATGTCAAGATACAAAAGATTAAATAACTCCTAAGCGAAGTGTATTAGGGCCTTAAAACTAAACTTTTGAAGATAAAAGTTTCAAAGCAACAATTCTCACACGGTAGCCTACAGGATGAGAAACTTTTGGACAAAACATAACATTTTGCCTGATCCGGCGTTTGTCGATATTATCCAATACCAACTATATTACTCGGCGCTCGAGGCATTCTTTGATTGTGGGTCATGTTTAGAAGGCTTAGATTTCTCCATATTGCACGTATGCTTTCTCTGTACAGTAATTCAATATTATGCAAATAAACTTAAATGCTCTGACAGCAACAATTAGAAGTATCAAATAGTTGTCTCAGATCGATGAAGATTGCTTTTTATAGCGCAACCGTTCATCTTTCAAGTACTGACAGTCCTGTGAAAGGTTTGTGATATAATCAATAGTACTCATGCACTTGGTATGGTTAATCACAAAACGCTCATGTTATTCTTTTTCAAAATATTTTGCCAGTTTTTATCGTTCACCCCTCAAATTTCAAATTTTACTAATTTAAATCAATATACATTCATGGACAGGGCTATTCAAGACGGATTTCCTTTAAATCATGAATTAAAAATTAAATTTGATGAAAGCATAGGCCAATACTTCTATCACAATATTGTTAATTTTTTCTGGTGTGGTTGATTTTAAATTCATAATGTAAATCATTCAATAGAAATAATTGTTTTACGTTGTGTATTCATTTCTTAGAAGTTGAGTACAATTCGCTCTGATAAAAGGTAAATTCGCTGCAAGTCCTTACACTATGATGAAAAGTCACGAAAGAGCTACAGTGTACTACGAGACGACCGAGACTGAAGGAAGGAACCACCTTCACGAAATTGCCAGAATTTCTGCATGTAAATCCAAAAGACAAGGCAGAAGGCTCAAGCAAATTTGGGAAGGGCATTATCAAAGAACTTAGGAACTAAGTCAAAATATAATGGAAAGAGAGCTCTTGCATCTTTTGATGTTCTTGGTCAAAAACAAGAAAGAAACGATATTGGCAAGTAATGCACGATTGTGTACAATGCAGAATGAAGACTGTCTTGGTAAGCTTGGATTCTCTTTTACCTGTGCCAGCATTTCCTTTATCATTGATCATAAATGCGAGAAATTTTGTGCTTTGGTAGCCCCCCTAATTTAATCTGAAAATGAGTTCGTTTTTTTGAGTAGTGATAATGATAAAGTAGAAAAGATGATGAAGCAACGGAAGAACATGAGACAATGGGAGAAAGAGGCCCTAGAACACTTGCCGATAATTTGCTGTGTCCCACTTTTCCTAAATGGATTCATTGGGGATCGAACCCAAGATTCAACCGTAGAGGGGACAGGTACCAGCTAATTGCTCCACTATCTCCCGGTATATCCCTAAGAACCTTATGTCACCATACATTCACCATATCTTCCCCAACATAATTCTGCAGATATTTAAATGTCTTTATAAAGAAGCCTTTCCAGGTAGCAAAATATATAACAATTTTTAATTGAAGAACAAATACTTCCACTACTTTTTTTATGTATTATCCCCTAAAGAAGTGAATAATTCAATCATCTTTAGGATTTCTGCAGTTATTCGGTATAGTCATTTCGTGTTGTGCTCTAGTTTCAGGCAAAAGTATTGTCATATATTTATTTATTTTTTGTAATGTTTTAGAGCATAAAACTGGAATATCTACATTTTTAATTTCCTTCTTTGTACAGGCAACGGTGTTCCCACCTGTGGATTTACCTGATTGTCGGGGGCCAGCAATCGCAGTGCATAATGCACAAGTCCCAGTGATGATGGAGCCAAATCATCCTTCACGAGGATATATTCACATAGCAATTATATATAATTCAGATCTTTGGATGTTAGCCCGGATTTTAGTGATGTCCAGATCGACGAATCCTCTTGGCATCTTCATAATTATCCACTTGGGAACCTACGAAACAATTCCTAGGTTCCATGAGATATTAGTTGCAACCATGGGCAGAATCAGGGTCATTCATTTACTCAGAACGTCCGATGAGGAGGTGCCGTGTGTGGTCACGAGTCATTCAAGGAATAATCAATGGCACCTTAAACTGCAGAACCTCCCAGATTTCTGCAAAGAGCAAACTGACAAACGCTCCGGAAATGTTAAGCTTTCCGCCCACGTTGAACAGCTGAAGGGAGCTAGATTTGCATACGTAGTTCCCGAACACAACCTTTGGGTCGATAAACATGGTGTAAAATATATTGGAGGCCGAGAAGGGATGCTTTCACAGCTACTTCTAGAACTTGGAATGGAATGGCGTCCAGTAACGAACAACACATCAGTTCTGACTCAGGTGGCGATAGCATATACTGAAATGGAATTGGGCGCAGTTAACCTTGCCATCTATGGTTGGATCTATTATAAAAATGTGGAGTACTCTGTAGTAGCAGAACAGGTAATATTATTCGTAATGTAAGCGGTAAGTGTAAGGACAACTAGAAAGTATGCTGGGATACGCAGGAATTTTAAATAACATCAAAACACTGCTATCCTTCTGAGAATACAGTAATGAATGAATTAACGACTGCAGAGGAGTTTTTGCATCCTTTAACATACGGTGTCATCTTAATATATAAAATAAGAGGTTCGTATGTATATAAGAGCAAACCTCAAACACCGTCGGACCGATCTCCATGAAAGTTGGCACTTCTGCGTGTTTTTTTACCCAGAAGGTTTATGTGCTGTTAATTATTTTGTAACTCCACTGCATGGCGCTGTAGAACAAATCTATTCACGTCAAATGCAACCCTCAACACACTCGGCAGCATTTTCAATTTAAATCGTTAAATAACTCCTAAAAGAAGCGTTTTAGCGCCTTAAAAACTAAAATTGGGATGGAATCTACAGGATGAGTGCCGGAGACAGACAGGGACATGGTGAAAGAGGGGGAGACCGTGAGAGAGTGATGGGAGGGCAAAGAGGGAGATAAAGGGCAGAACAACGTCTGCCGGTTTTTCCTAGTACATTTTAAAGCGAGAACATGGCACACCTCCAATTTTTCGTACTCTTCAGATACGGATTTGAATACAAGGCGCGTGATATTGGCCATTTGAGACATAAAATCAAGACAAAAAGTCTCTTAGGTAAAGCCACAAGTAATACGAGAAATTCATAGTATTTTAAAATCTCACAGAGTATTTGAGAGCAATATACTTCGATTATAAAACCGGAAAGAAATGAAACCAAATTATCATAATTTTTTTAAAAAAAAAGTCAACACCAACTTATAAGCAGCGTCATCTAATCGTAGCTGTGTTGGACCAAAAAAGCCACTTTGTACAACTATTGAGAAATAGATAATAGAAAAGTGATAACATAGAAGCAAATGTGTTATTAGTCCAAGCGAATCGAATCCTAAATTTTAATAGAAATATTCTTGTACATTTTTTTAGCCTTCTTCGGATTTCCTGCTTCATGTTGTAATGAAAATGGCATCCTAGTAATAAACAAAAATTCTATGATTTTTTTAATAGCTCTATGTGCTTTCCACAGTGGTATTAAGGTTTTAGTCAATAATGCGATCTGGGTTCGGTACATAACGCATATTATGGGGAATATCTTTGATAGGACCTGAATTTGCTTTTTAAGATGAAATAAAGAGCTTCCATGACAGGAACTACAGGCAGGATATAAGTGACTCCAACAGTTCAATGCACTGTTTCCACACATTACTACATACATGTTACCCCCTACATCACTGATAAATTAAATCTGAAAACACAATACTTCTTGACAGGCTATAACACATCATGATATCATGTTTAACACGTCGCGACGTACTGTAGTTCCTGTGCTAGAAGCTCTATATTTCATCTTAAAAAGCAAATTGAGATGGCTACGCCACGTGCTAGGGGATTTCTTTTCTTAATTTAGCAACTGGATTTATCCACTTTTCGTTATCAGGGGCCGGCAACGAATTTTTTTCTGCCGTAAATTCGCAATTTTTTTTCGCGCAGCATTACATAACTACCCTTTACTACGTATATTACTCCGTATATACGTACGTATACGGGAAAGTAATATTATTTATTAATTTAAAGTAATAATATTATTTGAATAGTAAAACGTCGTCACACCTAAAAATCTTCATTCAGATTTTTAAGCCGTTTTTACGAGAATGGCATTTAAGCATTAGAGTAAAAGCAGTTTTCTGTCAAAATGAGCTAATACTTTTTTGAAAGATCCCTCACATTGTTAATGTACACATTTCCAGCAATTTGTAAACACTATTGCATTTGTGCGTTAAAGTGCTTTAAACGACTTCAGATGAAGTTTTTCGAAAAAAAAAAATCTGGGAATAAGAGCGTCAAATTTGAAATTAACAGTAGCGCTTAAACGCAATTCTCTTAAAAATGGGTAAAAAGTTTTCAATAAAAATTGCCATTTAGAACGAGGTTTTACTGTTCTTCGTTATTCTTAAAATAATATTTCCGATCTACTGTTAGGAAACCGAAAAAATAAGAAAATGTCAAAAAATATACTTTGGGCGGCGATAGATGGGACCTGGCAAGAGAATGTGGCAAGTCCAAATGGCTAGCCGAGATCCAAGAAAATAGAAAACTAATACGGGAAATATTCCATTCTCTAGCACCACTAGTTTACTTTCTCGCACTTAAGAAGGAATTGCTTAAGAAGAGAAAATTATGTAATGTTAATCCGAAAAAAGAAGGAATTTTTGGCAGAAATACTCTTATTTCAGGGCCCTGATAACCAAAAAGTGGACAAGTCCAGTTGCTAAATTTTGAAAGAAAAATCCTCGCGATGTAGCCAGAATTCATATTTTATGTGTCCTTGATACCGAAAAACCAGGCGTCTTCCTTCAATTACAATTATGAAGTTACATTTTTTCTTAATGAAATATGTTTACCAAAAAAAGATCTTAAAATAAGATCATGTTGAATTTCACGAAAATATGAGTATTTTCTGAGCAATTTGCCGACAAATATAGACAACCGCTCTTAGTTTACTGCGCTTCCTGAAAGTAAAATGAATAGTGTTGCTAGGCAATTGGATGCTACGAAAGTTTGAATTTGTAAATTATTTCGTATTTCTATGTTCATTTCTTTCTCCAGTTTTTTTTTAAGTTTTAAATTTAATCTTTTAGAAATGATTTAAAATCTATTTTAAATTATGTACTTTAATTGAGTTAAATGTGAAAAGGAATAGATTATCTCGCTTTGTGTAATAAGATATGGGAATAAAAAGTAATGCATGTAAAAACCGACTAATTTTGATGTATATAAATATAGTATATTTAATTATTATATTGTTTATCTATTTTTATTTTCTTGCTAGCGGTATCAACAACGCTAATAGCAAAATGTGTATTCCTTATGAATTAGCGGTCATGATTGCTTGTTACCCATTGTTGCAACGCCGCACTCATAACAGAGCGCCATACTGACTCCTGCCTTTATGCTGCATTAATATATACTTATAGTTTTATAATATAAAATCGGCTAAAATATACATCAGGTATAGTTGGTGTTCGCGTAATTTTGCGTGATTCGCGGAAATTTGCGTACCTTTCGTGCAATTTTCCTTGAAAATACGGGCGAGAAAGTACCTGCTGTTGTTGAACCACTAGTTTTTACAAGGTACTTTCAGATGCGTGTGTTAATCTTTGTTGCAGGTTGGAGACTACCTCGTGGTCCGTGTTGCTCAGCGTATCCCTTTCGGACTGGTACTCTTGTTGCCCTTCCAGTGGACTACCTGGTGCTGTTTCGGAGCCACATTGGTGCTATTGGTGCTAGCGTGGCCATTGGTGCAAGAGCATCGATTCCAAATCCTAAGCATTATTTCCGCTATTTTTGATGTTATTGAAATTATCGTAACAGGAAGTACTTCGAGGATAATATTTTCTTTTTCACAGCGGTTGGTAGTCTTAAGTGTAATCCTGTTACACATCATAGTCGGAAACTCATATACCGGACTTCTCTTAGGATTTCTTAGTGTCCCCAGATACTTTAAAGAGCTAGACAGTATCAAAGATGTGGTGGAGGTAGCTGACCGACTATACGTCTCTGACAACTATTATGATGATATTCATAGAGGAAACCAAAAAGCTTTAGACAAATTAAAAGAAAAAATGACCAAAATACGCTGGATAGAAGACAGGGATATCGCTGTACGAGACATAATTGACACCGGGAAAGCTGCTACTTGTATAGACGAAAGTATCTATAGAGTCATTTCCCGCTACAGAAAATACACTGACGAGGGGAGGATCATGTTGCACAAGGTGAAGGAACCTTTACGCCCTGTCAGTTACGCAGCATATACGATACGTAGAAATCACTTCATTATTCACGTCTTCAACATGCTAATCCTTCGCTTGTGGGAGTCAGGGTTGTTCAATCAGTGGGAGCATATGCTCCTGTTCAGTTTGGACCTGGATGGGAAGACAGATATGAAACGAATGGTCAAAGGTGATGAGCCTGCGAAACTTACACTGGATCAGTTGTCAGGACCTTTTCTCCTGTGGGTTGGCGGTCTGGTTCTAGCAGGAATTGTGTTCCTGTCGGAGCAGCTGGCAGGACCCTCGTGGATTGCTAAGGTTCGCAGGATCGTGACGTTTTGTACTGTTACCCTGAAGTTTTGATTGTGAATCTTTGACTAATTAGCTCTACCATTTTAATATAATATACGCACGCACTGAAAATGTAGTCACACGAGGTTCTTGTGCAAATGTGAAAAGTATCTCCTGGGGTACGTTTACTTTTTGCAGGGTAATGTTTGTATTGTCATCGTGAGGTTTTGAACATGTGCGCCTCATGCCAGCACATCATATACGCACGCGCTAAAAAATAAATACGTAAGGTTCTCGCACGGAAGATGAGAAATTTATCTCCTGGGGATCTAATGGTGCTACAGAATAGCACAGACTATCCCATTTCTATTTTCTTTAGTGTCGGCTAGCTGTTGGGACATGCCACATAATTCTCTCTTGCCAGCTGCCATCGATTGCCGCCCAAATCACAGTTTTTTTATATATTCTTAATTTGCCGGTTGAAATGCTAACATGTGGATAGATTAGTGACCTTTTCTATAAGTGAATATGTTCTATACGTCGTAACACAGACAAAAATAATGATTTTACTGTGATTTTAATTATTATCATAAGTAATAATACAGCACTTCGAGGGATATTTAGTGTGACTATTTCACGAATAAACACATTACATGATTTTAATTTCATACGAAAATCATAATTTTAGAATATTAAAGAACAGTCAACCTCCTTCTAAATGGCAATTTACTTTGCAAAATTTGGAGCCGTTTTTAAGAAAATGGCGTTCAAGCGCAACTATAAATGCGAAAAATGAAGCTATTTTTCACAGAAATTTTTTTGAGATTTCGAAACACTTCATTTGATGTCATTTGAACCACACTAACAAAAAAAACACCATTGTTTACAAATTGCTGGTAATGTGCATATTAAAGGTGTGAGAGTTCTTTAAAAAAATTACATTTGTGTAATTTGTGAAAATACAAAAAATACCTCAAATTGAACTTAACGTCATACTAAAAAGTGCAATTAGCACCTGAAAATGTGGAATTTTGAGCTAGTTTTCACAGAAAAAGGGTCAGTCCTCGAGAAACGTTGACATTATTTAAAGCATATGTACTCGTAAATATTATAAAGCCAACAAATCACCACTAATGTAAATATTAACGACGTGAGACAAAATTTAAAAAGTTTCATTTTTGTAATTTTTGAAAAAACAAAAAAAAATAGAGCAACATGACGTTTATGTCATCTCATGGAGTACATTTAGCATTATCCCTCCAAAAGTTAAAAAAAAATTGGTGCGGTTTTTAAGAAAATATGGTTTTGTAATTTTTTTGAATTGCAAATATTTCGCGCAATATTGCCAAAAAACTACTTAAGTTTTTAAAAGAAGGTACCTGACCTGAATGAAAGATCTTACTTTGAAGAACAAATTTTATTTGTAGGCAAAATCTCTTTTTTCAATTTTTTGTTGCAGGAAGACGCCGAACAAAATTCAAAGGTTTGGAATTTTCGAAAATTCAAAGTCAACCGTGGAATTAGGACCTATGCCACCTTCATAAGTGTATTTTACTCTATTCATGCAAGAAATTTAAAGAAAAAAATTGGAGTCTTTTTGAGAAACTTTTTAAAATGTCCTGAGGGCTTCATGTAAAGTGCCCCCAAATTTTGAAGAATGTTTTTCAAAATCGCGGCGCCTCGAGTGGAACCAGACCAGGAATATTAATTTTGGAAGAAATCGTACGTACGGTTTAGGCGCTAGGTTGTTCATAGACGAACAGACGGAGGGATGGACGTTTTGAAAAGAACAACTTTTTCGGTATCAGAGGACCCCAAAATGTGTATTTCCGTTAAAATTTCGAAGTAGATTTTCCGCAGCATTACTTAACTTTCCTTACAATACGTATAATACACAAATCACAAAGACAAAATTGATACTGAAGACAATGAAAATGTCTAAGAAATATAATGCTATGTTTGTGATTTGAAGTACATTTATCCTTTTTTGTAGTTTCCTTTCTGTTTGTCCAACTAGTTGGACAAAAAAGAATAACTACAAAAAAGGATAAATGAGCATAGGACAAATATCAAAGTAATAACAGAAACATAACTTCATAACAAAACTTAGAATTGAACAACAACATAAAATAAATTTTGATGACGTAAAAATTAGAGACAAAGAAAAGAGGAAGGTACTATGATTAATTTCTTGAACAGCAAGTATTAAACTAAAGGAAACTATGAATACGATAATTGCTACTAAATGACATCTAAATACAGCACCGTGATATATACTCTAAGACAGGGCAATAAAAATGTACGAAAGCACGAAATTATAGAAATTCCTTTATAGCGACCGCCAACCCCTTCTCCTCCCAGTAAGACACCAGACGTGACCTCTCTCAGTGTACGTTCAACGTGACGTGACTGAAAAAGAACGGCCTCTCTTAAAACGTTCAAGTCAAAAAAACGAATAATAGCAGTAACACAGCATAGGATATATAATGCAAACTATACAAAGGTGAGCCTGACAATTATATTTTGTACTAAACAAATTGATATACAAAATTGAAAAATTAAGAAAAGTGTTACGTTATGTGTTTTAATTTTTTTAACATTTTTAATGATAAATGACAATTTTCTAATTAAGTTTAGTAAGAACATTTTAATGTTGTTAAAACATATTTTAGATAAATTAAATATGAATAGTATTCGAATAGTCAGAGATAACTGTTTGTAATGTGTAATTGATTTTTAACGTACTCCTGAGGATGGGAAAAAGTGAAATCCCGAACCGTGGAAAATTGATCAATAGATGATAAATTCCAAGTGTTTATTTTATGATCCATAAATGACTACCGATATTAAATAAAAAGCACGTAATATTACTGTATACTATTGGTTTGAATTTAATGAGTGGAATAGTCATCTTAATATTACATATATCATTACGTATTATGCATATAGTAATAACATTAAATGACACTTAATTATACATATAAGAGCCATTCCACGTCAAATCACACAAAAAAGACCAAAATTTGACCTTCATATTTTTAAATTATTTCTCATTTCTTCTATTTGTTATATGGATCAAATAAGTGATCACGTGTATTTTTATTTTTTTCTAACTTTATAATTTTCGGAAATATTGTATAATGAAATTTGCTAAAAATGACCCGCATCACTAACTTAAAAATATCATATATTTTAATACACCAATTATAGAAATTCTGTTCAAATTCCATTCGAAACTTAAAAACATGTTTAATTTTTAAGATTTTGCAAAATATTTAATTTTTTGAATTTTCAATTTTTTTTAAAAAACTGAAATTTTGAAAATTGAATATTTTTGTAAACTCGATGAGCTAAAAATTAAAAAAAAAAATATAAACACACTAGAGTATTGATAATAAGTCCAGAAAAATCAGAGGGAGATCTCAGTAACTTTAAAAGATATAAATATTTTACGAATTTGTGTGTAATAGATTGCTGCATTAGACACGTTTTTTGCGTTACTGGTCGTCGGTTTCTTTGGATGAAGCAGTAATTGAAGTACTTTTTGAGGTGGTGAAACTTTATGATTGAATTTATAAATAATAATATTTGTCTATTAATATACATATAAATAATATTAATATATTTATAAATAATTTATAAATTTATAAATAATTAAATGACGGATTTTTTACTCAGGTTTTGACTGACATTTTGAAATTTTCTGGTCCCTCACAACTCACATTAAATACAAGTACTCGCGTACCACAGAATTTCTGAACTTTCGTCACGATGCACAGTTTTAATGCCCTACCGAATTTACTTCAGTTCTGGACAAAATTCCATTTTCTTCAGCCAACGTTTTAGACACTTTTATCATGCGTTCGGTTGCTGTAAAAAGTCGTTTAATTTTATTGTATGTCCAACTTTCAAAAATTGTCAAAATTTAAATTTTCAACGTCATGTCATCTGTTGAGTGAAAGTATTCGATAAGTTACTAAATAGTATCTGTCTGATTTTTCGATGGACGTCGAAGGATCTTCAATGTGAAAAAATGTATCTGTGTTGGCACTTCGTACTTTCTAAAATTTCTCATGGGGATGCCATTTTGTTCCAATTTTCTTTTCTTGGCGGGGGTTTCTCCTATTGCAATTAAACTCATGTTTATCTTCTTTTTATTCATTTCACAGACACTTGACGAACTATCTGAAGAACTTAAATTCTCACTTCCTAATTTTCCACTTTTTTCACTGGACGTTCCGCTACTTTTGTTAATGCCACGAGAGCCACTGATCTCGACGCTATCTTCATTAAGAAAAGGCCATTTTGGAAGCCGATTCCCTTTCTTCCGAAATGAATCACAAATTCGCCAATCTAATGACTCCTGTAAATTCATCAGCAAATCGTGGTTTACGTGTCTTGGAGATTTTCTTTTTTAAAAATCGCGATCAGAAAGTTTAAATGGATTGATTAATCTATCTAATACGTTGATCGTCACTCATGTTGCACAGTGTACACACGATTCACAGAACAAATACTAGCACTCTTGTCTTCATAAGTATTGCGACTAATGTTGAGACAATTTTACCATGTCCCTTGACAAGTGGTCGATTGTACTTCACGAGCAAGGTCAGGAGGGCACTCCGTCCGTAGGACGCAAAGGGACTCGTAGTAAAATTAGTTTCGCTGACACGAGGAAAAGCATTCGTTTTGCTGTCACCTATCCCTTCTGGGGGAAAAGTGAACATACGATTTACTAATGTTTCTTGAAACCCAAATCAGGCAGAGGGCCATTCGTTTTATTTTTCGTCGGCATTAGTATCCAAGACTGATCGAACACAATTCGTTAGTGCAGGGGCAGGAACCACGCGCCCGAATACCATACTTACAATAGACTTTTTTATCTCAACGTGTTCAGTGTCCCCTTTTTCTTGTTATGTTTTGTAGAAAATTGAACAAGAAATATGCCTATTTTTTCAAATTTTAGTCTGAGAGAGTTCATAAAAAATTTTCGTTTTTTAAAAATTATATCAATTTTTTAATGAAATATTTATTTTTTGAGAAAGTAATTTACAGATGAATAAAATACACATATCAAAAATTTAAACGAAACAAACCAGTAATTTTTATGTTAAGTACATTCAGAGCGTCAATTAATCATATTTTGCAAAGTACGCGTAAATTTCAAAATTTAATACAGGCGAAACTACACAAATAAACAATTTTCAGGTAAATAAAGAAACACGTGCCTCTTTTTTTGATTCAGAATGAATGCCATATATTCGAGTCATTTATATTTTTAAATATATTTTTAAATATAATTTTATTAATTTTTTTAAAACTACACAAATAAACAATTTTCAGGTAAATAAAGAAACACGTACCTCTTTCTTTGATGTCGGAATGAATGCCATGTATTCGAGTCATTTATTTTTTTAAATAGTCGTGTCAATTCGAGTGCGATTTGACGTGGCATGGCTCGTATTTCAATTCGTTTCGCTCTCACCCATACGAACATAGATGACCCACAAGTCACCCACGATATTACCCACAAAAATATGTATGACACAATGTCATACATTCTGGGGGCAGAGTGAACATCTGAAGTACTAATAACTTTTGCAACCCTTATCAGGCAGACGGTCATTCTTTTTTTAGTTCTTCTGCACTTGCATCAAAGACTGGCCGAACACCATTCGTTAGTGCATGGCTAGGCTGAGCGCGCCCTCTATTGATTTTCTTAGAACTGTATGTGTGCCCACTTTTTTCTTGTTGTATTTTATAGAAAATTAAATAAGGAACACGCCTATATTTTTTTCAAATTTTTACCTCATCGAGTTTATATAAAAATTTTACTTTTTTAAAAAAAATACATTTTTTAAAATGAAAAAAATATTTTTTGAAAAATTTATTTACAGAGAAATAAAATACACATTTGAAAATATTAAATAACACAAACGAAAAATTTTTATATTTAGTAGATTCGGGGAGATAATTGATCTTATTTTGTGAAGTACCTGTTAATTCCAAAATTTAATATAACCATAGCTATACAAATAATCAATTTTCAGGCAAATAAAAAAATACGTGTCTCTTTTTTTGATGTCCAGATTTAAGAAAAAAAATATCGTACATGTTAAAAAATGTCTTGTCAACTCTTGTGCGATTTGACGTGGAATGGCTCATAACTTTGTTACTACATAATAATCATACCATGTAGTACATTAATATTATATAATAGTTTCATATAATGCAATGTATAACATTTAGATTATGTTCTAATTACTACCTCACATTTCAAATACTAAAGATAGTTCCATCAGAGTGTGAAAGTATTAAGAATATAATCACCTAATTGTATGTTCAAAGCGATGTAAACCCACATAAGATTTATTGAATAATAATGTTCTGATAGAGGAAGTTGTCTTGTCATACATTGTGTGAATAAATTTTGATTTACAAATATTACAGTTATTATTATTATTATTATTACTATTATTGTTACTTTCTCGCTACCGAGTAGAAAGAAAGTTATGCAACGCTGCGCGAAAAAACAGGGAATTTTTGGCAGAAAATCTTTTACTACAGGGTCCTGGTAAAGAATTAGTCCCTGGGACATTTTCCAAACTTCCAAAAAAATGACACCATCGTTTTATAATAAATTGTGTTGTTTTATAGTGTGAAGGACGTTTAAGAGAATGGTGCAGGTATCACATTAATTGAAAACCTTGATATTTCGAAAAATTAAAGAGTTCAACATTTTTTCTGGGTCATCCTACAAACCATCAGATTCCGTTGGAGTATGATCTAGCTACGAAGATAGTTCCCAAACCCCGCAACGAGGAAGGTGGCTCAGGGTATCGACTGATGTCACTGCAGTGCCTCTGACCGGAAGGCCCTCCGTTCGAGTCTCGACGGCGACAGGATTTTCTTCTCAAGTCGCTATCTGGAGGAGATTTCTAGCGGCCGGCTGCTCCGATCGGAGGTTTTCCGTGGTTTCTCCGATAAAAAGATCGTTTGATGCCGGAGCAGTACACTAAAAACGACGCACGGGCGACGCAGTATTTTTCTTTCCTCTCCCTTAATCTATTCTCTTACAAACACACACAGACCCCAGGAGACTAAACGATCACATGCCGGGAGACCGGTCGAGAACATAGGGCTTGTCCCGACTGGGGCGGTGGCCCCACCGTCCTGATCTCAAAATCTGGTGACGTTGAAGAGGCAGCGGCAATGCTGCGACCGAGCCATCGGAAGGCTAGTGATGCCTCAGAGGAGAGACAATGCTTCGACCGAGCCATCGGAAGGCTAGTGACGCCACAGAGGAGAGACAATGCTGCGACCTAGCCATCGGAAGGCTAGTGACGCCACAGAGGAGAGACAATGCTGCGACCGAGCCATCGGAAGGCTAGTGATGCCTCAGAGGAGAGACAATGCTTCGACCGAGCCATCGGAAGGCTAGTGACGCCACAGAGGAGAGACAATGCTGCGACCGAGCCATCGGAAGGCTAGTGACGCCACAGAGGAGAGACAATGCTTCGACCGAGCCATCGGAAGGCTAGTGACGCCACAGAGGAGAGACAATGCTTCGACCGAGCCATCGGAAGGCTAGTGACGCCACAGAGGAGAGACAATGCTTCGACCGAGCCATCGGAAGGCTAGTGACGCCACAGAGGAGAGACAATGCTGCGACCGAGCCATCGGAAGGCTAGTGATGCCTCAGAGGAGAGACAATGCTTCGACCGAGCCATCGGAAGGCTAGTGACGCCACAGAGGAGAGACAATGCTGCGACCTAGCCATCGGAAGGCTAGTGACGCCACAGAGGAGAGACAATGCTGCGACCGAGCCATCGGAAGGCTAGTGATGCCTCAGAGGAGAGACAATGCTTCGACCGAGCCATCGGAAGGCTAGTGACGCCACAGAGGAGAGACAATGCTTCGACCGAGCCATCGGAAGGCTAGTGACGCCACAGAGGAGAGACAATGCTTCGACCGAGCCATCGGAAGGCTAGTGACGCCACAGAGGAGAGACAATGCTGCGACCGAGCCATCGGAAGGCTAGTGACGCCACAGAGGAGAGACAATGCTGCGACCGAGCCATCGGAAGGCTAGTGACGCCACAGAGGAGAGACAATGCTGCGACCGAGCCATCGGAAGGCTAGTGACGCCACAGAGGAGAGACAATGCTGCGACCGAGCCATCGGAAGGCTAGTGACGCCACAGAGGAGAGACAATGCTGCGACCGAGCCATCGGAAGGCTAGTGACGCCACAGAGGAGAGGCAATGCTGCGACCGAGCCATCGGAAGGCTAGTGATGCCTCAGAGGAGAGACAATGCTTCGACCGAGCCATCGGAAGGCTAGTGACGCCACAGAGGAGAGACAATGCTGCGACCGAGCCATCGGAAGGCTAGTGACGCCACAGAGGAGAGACAATGCTGCGACCGAGCCATCGGAAGGCTAGTGACGCCACAGAGGAGAGACAATGCTGCGACCGAGCCATCGGAAGGCTAGTGACGCCACAGAGGAGAGACAATGCTGCGACCGAGCCATCGGAAGGCTAGTGACGCCACAGAGGAGAGACAATGCTGCGACCGAGCCATCGGAAGGCTAGTGACGCCACAGAGGAGAGGCAATGCTGCGACCGAGCCATCGGAAGGCTAGTGACGCCACAGAGGAGAGGCAATGCTGCGACCGAGCCATCAGAAATCTACTGACGCCACAGAGGAGAGACACTGCTGCGACCGAGCCATCAGAAATCTACTGACGCCACAGAGGAGAGACAATGCTGCCACCGAGCCATCGCAGTCGGCGAGGCGGGGGCGTTCGCCACGAAGCCGCCTGCCGCCTCCGCGTGCCGCGCAGATGACTCGCAGCCCGCTTCGCTGCGCTTCCGTGTTTACTTCCGTTTCCGGTCATCTGCTTCCGGCCATTAGCGCGAGGCTCGCGTGCCGCAGGAGGTGGCCGGCACGTGCCCGCCCGGCGCCGCCGGAAGACATCGCGCGCGCCCCGCGAATTTCCGGAAGTGGGAAACACTTTCGCCGAAGGTCTCCTCGGGTCTGACGGAGCGCTGCTGTGGCAGGTGCGTGTAAGAGACTACGGTGACCAACAGACGTCCCGTATTAGCCGGGACAGTTCCTTTTTTGAGTCACCTGCCCCAAATTTTTAATTTTTTCCTACGTGACGTCCCGTATTAGCCTGCACAGTCTCTTTTTTTGAATCCCTGCCTCACCTTTTTACTTTCTTCTTGCGGGATGTCCGTATTAGCCGGGACAGTCCCTTTTTTTGAGTACCTGGCACATATTTTTACTTTCTTCCTATGGAGTAGAGAGAAAGTCATGTATTGCAGCGCAAAAATCCGGTGAATTTTCGGCAGAATGATTGCAACAGAAATTATGTTGGGAGCACGAGCTGCAACTTCTAAGAAATTTAGAAAAACGTCATTTTGCATGTTTTGGCGCTACTAACTTAGGATGTAGGGTTGCCAAATGTTCACTATTTGAGTGAACTGTTCATTATTTCAATTATTGATTCACTAATAAGAAAATGAGAATAGTGAAAATCTAACAAGATCATTTTTTAGAACTCGATTAGAGCTGACTCTGCCCTGTTGGAAATCTTTTCTATCACGCAGGTCCGCGCAGTTGTCTTGGTTTCGTACTCTAAATTTTTGTACTCTTCAGGGTTTAATTTCGTACTCTTCAGGGTTTTTTTATAATCGTTTGATTAGTGATTCCGGATGCATCATTAAACCCGGGTAAGTGTATAGAATTTTTTTCTCGGGGGATGGCAGTATTCGATGATCTCCCTTCGCTGGATGGCGAGATCCGGCGCCGACCTACATCGGCTTGTGGGGTTTTCCCCTTCAAGGTACCTCCCATCAGCGGGGCACCGACTCGGTCGGGACAAGCTCTAAGCTCCCGACCGGTCTCCCGGCACTTGTGGTAGTGTAGTGCGTCTAAGTAAGGGATAGAATAGGACAAGGAAAAAACAGAAAATATCACGGGTGCTCCGTGGCCCGTTTGTTAGGTTACTGATCCCGCATTCGCCTGGTATGACCTCAAAAGATTAATTTTCATCTATTTTAATGACAAAACAACATAATCATTAGAAATAACAATTTCCTTACCTTATATTTTGATCAAATCTTTTAGAAATGCTATGCAAATGGTGACCAATAAGTTTGAAGTTATCGTTTTAAATGTTTCTATTAATTTTCATCAGTTAGAATGGAAAGATTGTTTTTTGTCAAATTTGACAAAAAGACAATTATATTCGTTTATAAATATATTTTCTACATAAATTATTAAGGGTTCATGTAAATTTCCTTTATGGATTATCCTCCATTATTCATGTAAATTTCCTTTATGGATCCTTTATGTTTTTTTCAAGTAACGTTAAATGGAAAATAATGACAAGATTTTGTATTCAATTTTTTTATAAACACATTTCTAGAAAGATTTCATTAGATCTCTGTTATTAGTTGTTACAAAATTTCTCCGATATTCTCCAAGAATCTATATAATGTACTGTTGTTCATCGAAACTCTTTGGGCCATAATAGTTATTTATGTATCAAGGGCGTTAAGTAGATGTTTTTGCCCTGAGGACGACTTCCAACCCCTCGGGCCAGAGGCCCTCTACATCTAGTAACGCCCGTAGTACATACAAAACTTCATGGTTTACTAGTTCGTTGCTGAATAAAACGAGAATTCGAAACATTTGATTACATATTCCTTGCACCCAAAGTGAAAAGAAGCATTGTAATAGTCATTTGTCATTATGACGTCAGATAAACAACACAGAGTGTATATCTAATTACTATTGCATAATGAATTGTTCGTACCAAATGAAAGAATATTGTGAAGTTCCTGCGGAAATTCTCGCAAAAACTAACAACACTACGGACAGTAGTTTTCATTAAAATTTTGAGAAATGTATTCAACTGTTTATGGTGTATTTGAGATTTACCAGTGTGAATAACAGTGTGAAAGTACGCTGATGAAACGGTACCTTTAGGTTATTAGCGTCTATTGTCAAATTATTTAGAATATGTCATAACACCAAAAAATTACACTTCTAGGATGTTAGCCGATGTACCTTAAATATCTTATTACTACTACTAGTACTGCTACTCAAGAAGAATATAATTAGGTCTCTGAAAACCTGATACGCAACAGTGAAATGCCATTGACCGATGGCAATTATAAATTCACGGGAACAATCCAAAAGTGCAATTTTCGTGTCAATTAAGCAAGGTATATAACGAATTATTTTACGTATTTGAGCATTATGCCATGTATTTATTGTATTTGCTTGCATCTTAACTTTAAAAAAATATAATTCATAACTATGTTCTGGGTGTTGTGTTGGTATTAGAGCGGGCCATAAAGTTTTCAAAAGGTCCTAGGGCATAAAGAATCAGAAAGGCTCGCAAGGGTATTACGTGTTTTGTTTTAGGTTCGTTAACACACAGCAATGAACTAGTAAACTATAATAGTACATTATGAAACGATGATGTAATGATGGGTATTAATACACGAGTGTGAAATTACGATACGAGCGAGGAACGAGCGAGTATCGTAAACTTCACACGAGTGTATTAATACCCATTACATCGAGTTTCATACGGTACTTTTTCTACGACTTATGGTAACTTTTGTAAGTTAAACGTCTCCACTGAATCGTTTCGTGGCAGTCGACATGCAAGATTCAGCCAAGGCCACCTAGCGGTCACCTCACTACCCTACACCCGCAGGTGGCTGTGTTTGACCAGAGGGCCGGCGAGTGACTACAAAAGTTGCGGCAATAATATTCCGACGTCCGTATTTTCGCATTTTCTCTCATTTCTGGAAACGTCAGCACCATCAGAAAGAACCAGCATTCCGTAAATATTTTAAACTAAAGAATTGGCCGGTTTTTAAGGACAACCACACAGCAGCAGCAAATAACGCAAAATGACTTGCGTTCAGATCTTAACCTCACTGAAAGTTCTTTTCAATAACTACCACTGCGCTAGTCAAATAAGATCAAAGTGAAAATACGATCCAACTTATTTTTAATAATATTTCACGTAAAAATTATTACTAATAAAATAAATTAAAACTGAGAAGCTTCATATAATATTAAATGCAATTTTAATATACACACTCGAACGAAACATTTACTGCAGCGATTCTCACTGATTAATGAAGCGACAATACTTGGTTTGTAAACGTCTCTGTGATTGGTTAAGAACCTGTATCATAATGAAAACTGTATCGAAATGGCCATCATTATGCAACTGGTTGCAGCCATTCAAAGACAGCGTTATACAATGGGAGTAGAAAAAGGTATTTTTTGTTTCAATTGATGAAAAGATTTGATGAAAATCATTATAGAAACTCTAACATGATAACTTCAAACCGTCACCATTTGTATAGCATTTCTAACAAAACTGAGCAAAATGTGAGACAAGAAAAATTATTATTTCTCGTGATAAAGTTGTTTTTCATTCAAATACTTTAAAAATTATTTTTTTGTTATAAATAGCTAGGCACATTTGACATAAATCGCTAGAGGCAATTTTCACTATTATCGAAACTTGTAATGTACGCTAAGCTAATTTTTTATATCCACGGAACTTTGGAAAGGATTACTTAGAAAAAACATTTTACGGCAAACCTAACATACATTCTAAACCATCTAAATCTACATTTAACATTACTATAGCATGTCCTTTATATAACGTCAAAAACAGTTAAAATTGTTTGATGTACGATGGGAAGAATTGCAGTACGTGTGTATATATTATTTCCTAAATGTTTTTGTGTCTTCGATGACCAGACTTGTTTCCGTCAGGTACACTGTTCCAGTCGTTTATTATACTATTTAGACAGGATAATTTACCCGTACCAGATATGTACCGTTCATGTGCCAATTTTGACATTATGAACAACTCTCCTTATAGACGTCGATTTGATTTCCCTGGTCCAAATGTTCTTCTACGTAGGGAAACCGCCTACCCTGTAACCATGGCCTAGCCATCTTACTATTTTTCTTAATTCGTTGTGAGCCAGTTGATTACATCAGTGGTGTCAAGGTCTTCTGCTGGTAGCAGTGGCATGCTTCGTTGCACCGTAGCATGCCACGAGCTTCTCAGCGCAACTAGCGTCGGGAAAGACAACTATTAGTAGTAACCCCGATGCTTTACTCATACAGTAGTGATTTACAGCGTTGTCTCTTGTGGCGGGGTGATAAACTGCGTGGAGGGGCGATTTCGTTGTGGCACTCGTGCCACGGATTCCCGCCAGTGACATCGACCTTGACAACACTGAGTAACATAGAATTTATCGGCTCTTTTTAGAATTTTGTTTAGCTTGCGAATTTAGTCTAGTCATAATGTATCCCATACTCAAAAATTTGTCGCACAAGGGAGGTATATGACAGCATTTTAAAACGGCCTGACGGATTGTTTTAAAATGACACTAAAAACATTTCACCTCCGTGATTAGGATTCTTTACCTAATAATGTGTGGATTATCGAAATTATTTTCTGTAATCAAGACACCGTTGGTCCCAATGACCTCGAGTAATAGGGAAAACGACTAAAATTTTCGAAAAAATGTACATGACATTAATGAAAGAACTTACTATCGCGACGTAGTGTAATTAATCTATTTCTCCTCAAGCATTGAAAAATCTAACTTATTTTTAAAATTTCACTGAAATATTGTTAATATTGACACAAAATTTCAAAAACAGTTTTCTAATATTTTTTGGTATTGGGCTAAGTGGAATGCAACGTCGCAAAAACACAACGTTAGGAGTTTCCCGGAAAGAAACAACACACGCCTCTTTTTTAAGAACCGATTTTATTTTGCACAATGAGTTTACACTAACTGTGCTAATCGAGAATACGCAAATGAAGTTGCGTGAAAATAAAGGATGGCCAGAAAAGGAGGTCGAATGAAGATGGTTCGTGAAAAACAGCGTGGTGGGTCGTTGACCCTGCGGGGAGGCGGTAGGGCGGACTGAGCATCCGGTCGGACGCTCTGACCTCTTTACGACTCAAGATGCACCTGGCGTCTTCCTTCCATTAGGCTTCGCGAACCCCGTTGGGCTCGTCCCTATTTGCATGCAATGTGTGGCTGATCGGTTGAGGTTTCCTGGCGCGCCAACTTTAGGATTAGGAGGATTGGTGGCCGTTAGTAGGATTGCCAGAAATGTTTTGAGAAAATAGTGAACCGGGGGGGGGGCAGGGAAGGAGATAGTGTTTCTTAAACATCGATAGTTATTGATAGTTGAAACTATCGTTGGCTATCGATATTGTGGCCGATAGTTTTTCGATTGTTTTAAGTCTACATTTTTACACGAACAATAACTTTTTAATAACAAAATATACTGAGAACATGCAAAACCGACATAAGAATATAAAACAAATCAAGAAAAAAATATGTTTCTGAATTATGTAGTACTTAAAAAATATATTAATTTATAAAATTATTTTACCATATTATGTAACTGTGCTATGAATTGCTTTGGTGAAATAATTCTATTTCATATTTATTTTATATATTTTAATTGTACATATTTTATTTATAATTTTTCGATTATTTATCATTTACGTTTCTAAACTATGTTCATAACAATGTAATAAATTTACATTATTATATATTTACATCTTAACTGAGTGGAATCTGTGATCAAATTTGTTTCTATTAATATTTAATGTACGTTTCATTAATAAAAGAATCTAATATATAGTTATGCAGAAATTTATTTCGTAGGAATCTGTATAAAAACACAAATGTCTAATTTCTAACTTCTTCTAAACACAAACAATTATCTAAAGCTATTTATTACAAACTTATTATCAATTCAATTCAATTCAGTTTTATTTGTTTGCAGGGTTAACCTATTACAAATTGCTGTGTATAATCGCAGCTCTATCGGAAACAATTACATTGCAAATAATCTCTAGTAGCACAAAGTAGTTAGTGCAAGATACAATATAAACAACACAACAAATGTATATAATACAGTAACACAATAACAAAATAATACAACGACATAAAATACAAAATAATTAAGACAATACAATATACAAATATGTACAGAACATTCTGCGTCAAGTGAGAGCCGTGGAATTTAGGTTAAACTATTCATTGATAATAAATTTTCGTAATTTCAGAATTGATGAAATAACATTGTACAGAGTTTTAGATCTTTCAGAGTTTAGTTTAATGAGACAATTTGGAAAAGATAATACATCATTTTGGTATGGTCCGTTATATATTGGGACACTCACATAAAATATGTTTTAGGTTTTCATCAGTATTTATATTACATGAGCAGATTGAATCTGAGTGTATTTTGTGCCACCTATTTCTACTATTGATGTTGATTTCCTTGTCACTGGACATCCTGATTTGAGCGACTACTCTAGAAATAGAAGTAGGAAGAGCCAAAGTTAGGTATATCTCAGTTTCTGTAGATTGCAAATCCCTAATTTCTCGATATATTGTACAGTATGATGAATTCATGATTCTACGCATATCGTCCAAAAAGATTTTACCTATAATTGCTGCAACAATCGAGGGAATTCTATCTATTAAGCCCAAATCATTAATCAATCTGTCCAGAACAGACACTCAGTTGTATTTACTAGAATTTGGATATGCATTTCTTGATTCTAAAAGTTTGTTGAAGATTATACGTGGGTATCGACAAAGCTCCATAGATAGCAATTTTCTCATGTAAGTCAATGATAAATATGATAAAATGATAAAATAATGGATATGTGTATGGACTCGTTTTTCAAAGTTTACGATACTCGCTCGTTTCGTAACATCACACCCGTGTATTAATACCCATCATTACATCGTTTGATAATGTACTATTTACTGCCGAAAATTCGTGTTCAACGCAGCGTTACATAACTTTCTCTGGTTTCAGGTCGTTAGGTTCACGGACAAAAGGTCTAATACTCGTTAGGTCTAAAGAACAGGACGTGTATTGGGAACCAGGTGTAATGTGACATAAGGTTTACGCGACAGATCTAATACCAAAAGAGGTCTACAATTAGAAGGTTCAATTAACAAGGTCGAATAGACATAAACACCGAAGGTGTAACAGATATACAAAGGTATAATAGCAAAATTTCTATTCTTAATTTTTTAACGCCTGAGAACCAAAAGTCTATATTTTAACAATGTCAATTAACTTTTCAAAATTTTCGAATGGTAGCAAAGTATCAAAATTATAAAGATCATGATGAAATAGGCTTATACTTTCTGTCTTTGAGTTACAGGCTGAATATTCTAACACCTGTATCACTTTATGTACATTACGTACTTCCTGAATTAAAGTGTATCATTCCTATTGTGATTTCATTTCAGACTATAACATACTGACATAATGGTATGTGAACCACATTTCTCTTACAGCATAATAGTTTCGACATTCGTGTCCAGTAGGCCTAAGTTTATTAGACATTTTTGACAATTACACCAAATATTATTAGACATTTTTAAAAATTAGACCAAATTTTCATTAGACGTGTTTTTATAGACCTTCTGACATTACACTTTTAAAATTAGACCTTCTGTCATTAGGCCCAATACTTTTAGACCTAACGACCTCTAACCCTTTCTCTTTACTCCGTAGCGACAAAGTAAAAATACTTGCATCAAATTTAAAAAAATTAGAAAATCCCTCCTCGCCGCGAAGATTGACTGGAGAAGTTGCGTGTGCAGCCCTTTTATCTAAATATAGTAACTAATTTATCCACTTCTTCGTTACGAGGGCCCTGTAATAAGAGTTTTTCTGCCTAAAATTCCCTGTTTTCCATGCAGTATTTCATAACTTTTTCCTCACTTCTTACCGAGCAAGTAAAAACGCCGATCTGGTGGTCGAAATCGTTAGAACTGTGGTACCGTAGTGATCTCGGGCCGAAGGATCGCAGGTTCGAGTCCCGCCTCGGTAATGGTTGGTTTGGGGGTTATTCCTTTCACCTCCCCCCGTATTGACCATATACTTTCATTTAATTCATAGTTACTCTTAAAACCAACAGTGGTCGCTAATGACCTAGATGTTAATGCGACTTTAATTTTGTTTTAAAAGTAAAAATACTTCCATCGTACCTAAAAAAAATCATCCAAATGACTATACACATACTAACTGCTACAAGCTGTGGATCCTGAGTTGCCCCACACGTGATGAGGAACATTCACACGTCTAAACATTACAACAACCATACACCATGACTTCAACCGGTGGAGTGGTTAGTATGTGTATAGTCAGTCAATTGGATGTTGTGTAAGCCCTGATGAAGGAAATACATTTCCCGAAACGTTGGCAAACGACAATGTTGTAAATTAATTCTGCTCAGCACCGACCAAGCCCTGTTAACCTGCCTCCACATTTATAATTACGGTCGATAAGCATTCTTCATTTAAAAAAAAAAAAAAAAAATCAGAAAATCGCGCCGCGCCGCGAGGATTGAGTGGAGAGGTCACGTGTCGGCGCGTGTTGCATCCCGGCCGGCCCGGCGGGCGCCCTGATGCGTCGCACGCGTGTCCGTGAGCGAGGGCCGGGTGAAGGCAGGGGGCGGTTTCCCGCGCTCCCACCCTCCCCCGGCCCCCTGCGCCGGCCTCCTGCTGCGAGCCACCGGGCCACGCGGCGGCGGCGGCGGCGGCTACCCGCATCTGGGCGCACGCGGCCGTCACGGCGCCCACCCCCTGGGACGCACGGCGCACGCGTGCGACTGGCCCCTTTGCGGGATTCTCCCATGAGCTCTCACGGCCTCCTCCGCGTGTCTACTCGGGAGAGGTTGGCTCACGGCGTCAACTGATGTCACTGATGTGACTCTGACCGGGAGGTCCTATACTTCCGTTTTTCTTTCTTGGCGCGTGGGGGGGGGTGTCATCAAAATGGAATATCTCACGGTATTTCGCGTCGTTCTCGGTTGTGCCGCTGGGAGTCGCATGATCGCGACTAGCAGTGCTGGCGATCATACGACTACGGGGGGGGTGTCATCAAAATGGAATATCTCACGGTATTTCGCGTCGTTCTCGGTTGTGCCGCTGGGAGTCGCATGATCGCGACTAGCAGTGCTGGCGATCATACGACTACGGGGGGGGGGTGTCATCAAAATGGAATATCTCACGGTATTTCGCGTCGTTCTCGGTTGTGCCGCTGGGAGTCGCATGATCGCGACTAGCAGTGCTGGCGATCATACGACTCCTAGCGGCACAACCGAGAACGACGCGAAATACCGTGAGATATTCCATTTTGATGACACCCCCTCCACGCGCCAAGAAAGAAAAATCGAAGTTTAGCTCTCACGGTCTCCTCCGCGTGTCTAAGGCCTCATTCACAATGCAAACTTAAACGCAACGTAATGCTGTAAATTTAGCCGTAAAAATTACACGTTAAAACAAGCGTTCATTACCTGGGATGTGATATAAGTTATGACCGAAGCCAAGATATAAAAAATAAATTGCACAAGTTCCAATGCATATGCGGCACACTACATAGAACATTAGAAATAAGACTAGAAAAGATACTTTGTTGAATTGCTATAAAACAATGGCAACCCTAGTAGTCCTGTATGGGAGTGAAAATTGGATTCTCTCTCAAAAAGAAAAATTAAATATACAAGCTACGGAGATGAAATTTTTAAGGAGAGTAAAAGGTTGTACTTTGCTAGATAAACAAAGAAATGAAGATATAAGAAAAGAATTAAATATATTTTGCTTAAATGATTCCATATAACAATGTAAACAAGACTGGAAAAAACATTTAGAAAGAATGGAACACAATAGACTACCTAAACAAATGTTGCAGTACAACCCAACAGGAAGAAGGAGTGTAGGAAGACCATGTAGAAAATGGTTTGAAGTGTGAAGACGGAACAGGCAGCCGCCTAATCCTTGAAGTGAAAAAGAAGAAGAAGCGTTCACAATGACGAACGTAAGCTGGAACGTAAGTTTCGCCTGAACCAATCAGAATTCAATGTAATCAAACTTGATCGATTCGCCTCTAACATGGTGAAAAGATCTTTCCACCATGGTTTCTAGCTGTTTCTTCGAGATTCCTATCGATTTGTCTTCATACACATGCGAGTGGATGTTGTAGTAGTGCTCACATTGCCTTCATCTTATAAACAAGGATTCTCCTGAACCAAATTCACGAGTAATTCGTCGAACATAATTCGTTTATTCGCCTTCTCAGGTAAAAGTCACAATACAAATTGTCCAAATTTTTACGTCGAATTCACTACACGCCGCAAAAGCGTTCGTAAACTAGTACTCTACATTACAATAACAATGATATAACCACAAACTACCTGAACACAAACTGAAATCGAACTTCCATGCTGCTCTCTAATTGATCTTGCGTGGCACAACCAAGAACGACGCGAAATACCGTGAGATATTCCATTTTGATGACACGCCCCCTCGCACCAAGAATGAAAAACCGAAGCTCTCTCGGTCTCCTCGCGTGTCTAACCGGGAGAGGTGGGTTATGGCATCAACTGATGTCACTGTAGTGCCTCTGACAGGAAGTTCCTAGGTTCGATTTCTGACGGCGGCAGGATTTTCGACACTAGCTTGTCAGCTATAGGTCGAATTCAGTTGCTGTGTGGAGGAGAATTTTTGCAGCCGGCTGCTCTGATCGGTAGTTTTTCGTAGTTTCTCCGATCAAGGCGAATGCCGGAGCAGTACCCTAATAATCGGGCCACTGAACGCGCGCGATCTTTCCTTTCTCTTCTTTGTTTTATCCTCACCCCTTATACACACACGTACACTAACATGCACTACAGTACCCCAAATGCCGGGAGACCGATCGGGGGCTTCGAGCTTGTCCCGATTCGGGCGGGGCAACGCTGGTGTTTAGGGAAAACCGCGCTAGTCGACGGTAGGTCGGCGCCGGATCTCGTCATCCAGCGGGGGAAGATGACAGCCACCTCCCGATGAAGAAACAAGCCCTACACTTACGGGACTAATTACCTCATTAGTTGTCGCACTCGGAATCACTAACAATCAATTAATCAATCAATCCGTATGCCTAGCATTGAGAGAAATGTTGTAGTACAATGTACTAAGCATGTTTAGTAAGCGATCATATAGGAAATTCAATTTCAGTAGCTTTTGCAGCTTATAAAGCTACACAAATGTGTAAAGTATTATAAGAACTTCTACAGGAAAACCGTGTAGAATATTACGCGTTGAATCGTCTGAAGGATACATCCGACAATCATGTATAGAATATATCACCAATAGAAGTTGAGAAAGTGGTGAAAAGTTTCAAAAATGGTAAAGCTCCCGCATCTAGTGGGGTAAATATAGAACTAATAAAATCAGCACCATTGTTCGAACAGTTTTTGGAATTATTTACTGCGCACCTCAGGGGTCGTGGGTTACCACAAGTCTTTAAAGTGGGTTACATCTCCAATATATTTAAAAAAGGAGATAAGGAGGAATGCTCCAATTACCGTAGCAAAACCGTCCTGAGTTCCCTTGGTAAAATATACTGTCAAATGATTAAAACAGATTGGAAAATTAAATTAATTAAATGGAAGAACAGAGTGGTTTTCGAGCAGGTAGATCCTGCATAGATAAATACTCGCATTTACCATTCGACAAGTTACGGATAAGCGGCTGGTGCGTAACCTTGAGACACATGTAGTCTACATTGACTTGCAAAAGGCGTACGACAATGTTCCCCTTTGAAAATTGTGGATGGCCATGGAAAAACAACATATTAATAGCATGTATTAAGGTCATTAGAGAGTCATATACGGACACTATTGCTTATGTCAAGTTGGGAAATAACATATCAAAAGAAATAAAGTTAATAAAGGGCTAATATGTTCTTTTGCACGAACCCTGTTCAAAATCTATTTAGGAGGAGCGAAAATGTGAAAGGATGATAATAAAATTAAGCGACCATATGTTAAATTCACTAAATTTTTCATGTGATCTAGTGATATTTGCAGCACATTGCAGAAAATGGAAATATAAAGCAGAAATGGGTGTCGTTTCGAATATGGTTGATACAATAGAAGGGAGACGGGTTAAAATCGTACGGGCATTGATGGAAAGATGGCCATTAAAAACTTGGGAGAATGCAGGTGCCAATATACGGAAAGAGAGTAGACCAGAACTTACATGGTATGATTATACGCGACAGAGAATGCGAGATCGTCTCATCAGAGAAGATGGTTGGCAAGACAGAGGAAGATGGAAGCTTGGGTGCGAGAGACGCCGCATGGTATAGTTCCACTCGCAAGAGGTGAAGTTATGTAATGCTGCGGAAATCGATTTCGAAATTTCAACGGAAATAAACGTTTTTGGGTCCCCTGATACCGAAAAATATTATCAATAACTTTTTAAGTAATACGTTTTCCACATAGACTCGAACTTTAAGTATTTTCATTCTCTGTTTTTTGTAGTTTAAAATTTGTATTCAATATTTTCAAAAAAGTTTGTCATTTTTACTTTCAGATGAAAATGTAAATAAGGGTCATCCATAAATTATGTAACGGGGATGGAGGGGTCTGAGGCAGCGTTACGCTATTTTACATTGAGATAGGGAAGTGTGTAACAAGGGGGATGGGGGTATTGAAAATACTCGAAATTTGCGTTACGTAATTTATGGACGACTCCTTACCTAATGATGTGAGAACCACACGCGAAGCGTCGTAATATGAATAAATCCTTTTTTATCAAATACCATAATTGGCTTAAATAAAGGGATGTCTTTGTGTTTTAATTGAGCACAATTATTTACATGAAATGACGTGTGCGTTTTTAGGTAGACTGTCGGCACAATCGTGATGTATCTTCGTTCTGCCGTTGGAAGGCAGAGTGCGTTAGCGTACGGACAGACTATCGCTTCATTTGGAAACAACGATGGGAGCCCCAAGCGGCCTGTTTATCAACCAACACTCAGCAGTAAAAAGTTATTGGCTGATAAGGGGACTTGCGTAGTTAGGCACAAGTGCATTTTACTCTTCTGATTCTGACACACGACGTTCAACGGAACGAACTTACGAACGTATTTCATGACTTTACGATATCAAGGAACAACATTTTTTAGTGCATAAAACTGCTTATTCCACCATTAAGGGCAACAAATGCCTATTTGTACCATAAAATCTTCACATTTCCGCTATGGAGTAATTGAAATCACGGAGAAATAGCCTCGAAAGCGATCAATTTATTTATTTATTTACGTCAAAAATAGTTAAAAACTGTGTGACGTGCTACGGAAAGAAGTGAATTTTGTGCATGTACTAACAATTCGGTTATCGCTACTCTTAAGTCATATACCAGTTGAATTTTGAATATAGAAAAAATGAGCGGTTTTTGCAAGGATTGTTAACAAAATATTCGCTTCGATGTAATAAAATCTATTTTCAAGGATAAATTAGCTATAGATTTGGGCTCGTATCCCTCCTTCGTGAAATACGGGTGAGAAAGTACGAGCTGTTTTGGCTCCACCAAGTACGAGCTGTTTTGACCTCACCGCACCAACGGCAGCAGCTGCAGCAGTACCGGCGAAGCACTCGCGTCACAGGCGCCACACTCGTCCCTCACGGAGCAGAACACAGCAGATCCAAATTAAATGCCTCCTTTTTTTCTCCCTTAACTTTTAAAATTTTTCTTTAGCTATTAACTCTTCTCTCTCTCTCTCTCTTCTTGAACCTTTAACTTTTTGTTAACTTTTATATATATAATATATATTTTTTGTTAACTTTTATATATATATATATATATAAAATATATATATATATATATATATATATATATATATATTTCTTTAACTATTAACTATTGTATTAGAAATTGTATTTGAAAAAGTCTGAATAAAAATCTTGCTTTAAATGAAACGTAGTGGATTCCTGATGCGTTATTACCTGCAATTACAGTAGTACTCAGAAAAACCGCATCACCTAAAGAATAAAAAGGGCATTCTGTATTTTCCTAATCCAAAATGCTCTCAAAAATCGGTAATCATATATTTTATGTGGTTTATATGATGTTTCTGGTTCCATTACATTCATAACTCACTCGATTTTTGCAAAGCAAGTGGTGTATTTTCTGGATTATATTGCAGATTACAACTGCCAGTAAGGTGATGCGGTTTTTTTAGCACTACTGTTTAGCACTACTACTACCGATTTTATAGTATAAACACAACATTTTCATGAACTCTTAAAATTAATGAAATGGACGCTTATCTGCCATCATTTGTTCATTACCTCATTTGCAAGACAAAACTGCGATGCATTAAAAGAATATCCTTGCACCATGAGGTTATGATTGCGTGTTCGAAAATGTACTGTATTTACCTGATAAGTTTAGTAAGAGGTTACAAAAAAATTGCGAAGTCTAACAATCGTCTGTCACATTTTTACAAAACTCTTTTAGGGATTATGGTCGTATGTGATGCATTACGTGGTCAGCTAGATATTCGTCAACAGTCCATAACATCAAACACGAAGAGATCTGGGGAAATATAGTCGTACATTTCAATTCCGTATTCAGAAACATGCTTCACATTGTGTTTACAAAGAATATTGATTGTATTATTACAAAGCATGTACACTCCTCTCGTTTCATCAATTTCGAGAATAAAAACGACGTGAAACAATATTTTTGGGGTTTTCGTGTGGTACGTGAGCAATGCTTTCTGGTTGTAACTTTTCTACAATTCTTCCTTTTCTTCCATGTAATAGGAGGAGTGAATCTTGTTGTAAATAAAGATGGTGATCAGATTTTCGGCAAAATGTATTAACAAGTGTTATTTCCTCCCGTATAAGAGGAAATATTTACACCGGCAAATGAGTTACATATTTTGTTTCTTATCGCGTGTCATGTGAAGATATCGAATCATTACCGCGAGAACAAGAGATAACAATTTTTTAAGGTGCTATTAACGAAATACGAATCCTCACCAACGACCTGCTGAGATGGATCAGGGAATTAATTGTTGTCACTGCAGTGCTTCTGATCGGGAGATCCTTGTGTTCGGGTCTCTACGGTGGCAGGATTTTCGACACCAACTTGCCAGCTGGGTCGAATTTAACGGGTGTCATGAGGAGAATCCTAGTGGCTGGCTGAGCTAGTCGGTAGTTTTCCATGGTTTCTACGTTCAATACCAGGCGAGTACCGGAGCAGTACCCTAACAAACGGGCCGCGGACCGCGCGCGATCTTTCCTTCCCCTTCCTTTCCCTATCATCTCCCTTTACACACACACGTGCACTATAGTACCACACAAGTCAGGAGACCAGACGGGAGGTTGGAGGATGATTTGGGTGGAGCGCTGCCTCGCCGAACAACCAGAAACGCAAAATAATGGGTCAGTCACGAAAATGTGCACAGTTAGTGAAGCTAAATTTGCATTCAGAAGCAAAACAACGGGTCAAGTTAGCATTTGCTCAATGGTTCAAGGGATACTGAACGATGAACCTCATTGGAAGGGGGTGCTTGACCAAGAAGGTGAAGTTTCAAACTATTTCATCCGTTGGATTTATTCATATAAGTAATGATTAATATATTTAGTACAAATGTACATAAGAAATGGAAGGATAATATAATAATGATTATTCTTATTTATATTAATTTATTTTTTTCTTAGTAATTTTAGTATTAAGCACTCGGGTGGCTCGAGACTTGCTGGCTTTCTGTGAGGCGGTCCCCAGTTCGATTCTCGGCCAGAGCAAAAAAGAAGCTGTAGCTTTCTAAAACAGATCGTCTCAGTTTCTATTCCTTTGTGATGAAACAAAAGCTCAGGCAGTCCAAGTATGCTGGATGGCTACGGAGCTGATTTCTATGACTGCATATTTTTGTCCCTTGCTTCAGGGCATAGCTAAGTGAAATTTCTTGACATTTGATTAGAAATTAATATGTTTGTACATATTTGTGCAAATTTAGCCGACTTTTCCCGTTTGTGCATATTCGCGTAATAATAGGAGCATATTTTGAATATTTCGGTAAATAGAGACTTATCTTCAAAAGTTTCATATTTTCATGGAATCTTTTTATTTGTGAGCGTTTATTGATTAGAAAGAGCTTGTCACGACTTCTTTATTTTTCTTTTCTATAGATAAAATACTTGTGCAAATGTAGGATATTTCTTGATATCGTAAATATTAAACCAAACAAAAAATGAAATAAGGACATAGTGTACTGCACTAAAGTGCATACTTACTTCAATTATTTCTCCCGCGAAATAAGCTAGGTTATATTATATTTGAACAAAAGTATATCTTTTCATTCCAAGCGTGCTTTTCCTAAATTTTATCAAGAAAGGTTTATATAGGAAATGAAAGATTGTTAATTTTAATTGCGTAATTAAGGACATATTTTAGAATTTTCAGGTCATAAATCCATATTATTAAAAGCACTTTTCAAGATTTTTAGGACATAGAAATCTTCTCTCTAGTAATGGGAATACGTCATTCTCGCCACATGCCTCCTTTACCCAGGCGTAAATAACGATAACAGGGCCTAGGAACCCAGCTAGCTGGCAAAAGCCGGATTAATCCGATCCTAAAATGCCAAACATACACATTTATTATTATTATTATTATTATTATTATTATTATTATTATTATTATTGTTAATGAGTAAAGTAGATAATAACATGTGTAAAATGTACATAAATTATGCTACAAGCCACAGGCAATTATTGCAACATCATAATTGTAATTAATATTGTAATTGTACTAAATGGATGCTTGATGTAAAGTTGTAAAACTTTTCAGAACCATGCCATTTTTATAATTAATAAACACCAACTCAATGTTTATAGTGTAATTACGTGAGGACCCAACCCTAGCACAAAGCGATTGCCGCCCCAGAAGGATCTTCACCGTAACCTCCCCCTCCCCCCCCCCTCATTAGCCTGAGCGCCCGCATAACTCGCCCTTCCTCCCTCCCTCCACCATCACACACACGCACACTAGGAGCGACCGCCCCGCCCCCCATCGCGCCGGCGGCGGCGGCGGCGGAGGCGGAGGCGGTGGCTGAGGCGGCGGCGGCGGCGGTGGCTGAGGCGGCGGCGGCGGCGGCGGCGGCGGCGGCGGCGGCGGTGGTGGCGGTGGCAGGCGGCGGTGGAAGTGGCGGTGGCGAAGGCGGTGGCGGTGGCGGTGGCGGCGGCGGCGGCGGCGGCGGCGGCGGCGGCGGCGGCGGCGGCGGCGGCGGCGGCGGCGGTGTCGGTGACGGTGACGGTGGCGGTGGCGGTGGCGGTGGCAGGCGGCGGTGGAAGTGGCGGGGGCGGCGGCGGTGGCGGCGGCGGTGGCGGCGGCGGTGGCGGCGGCGGCGGCGGCGGCGGCGGCGGCGGCCGGAGGGCGCAATCCGTAACGCCGTGCGTGCGTCCAGGAGGAGCACGCGTCAATTAATAAGTCGATTCATCGCAATTTCCATCTCGACGCATGTGGGCGCGTGGACGTGCCGTGCCGGGCAGGGATCGTATGTCGCCGCGAGGAGAGGGCAGACGCCGCACTGTGGGCCGGGTGGGTGTATTTCCTCGGAGCAATAACATGCCATGCCACTATACATAAGTTTCGAGAAAAAGGAAAGTAAAGGTTTAGACATCGCATTCTACATATAGGGGTAGAGAACATTAATTTATGAATTGCACTGCCATCTTGCGGCGAATATTTAAAATAAAAACCTAGATACATCGATGGGGCGTCGAAATGCACTAATAACTCAATTACATCAGAAATGTGCTATATCGTGTTATTGCCTCAAGGTCATGTCATACATATGCACTACACTACACTACGATTTTTCTAACTCTGCCCCTCAAGCCCCTATGGCCACGATGGAATATCACATGGCATTTCGCGTCTTTCTCCATCATGCCGGTAGAAGTAGCATGATCGCAAGCATTGCTTGATACGGTCGCGATCATGCCGTATCTGGCGGCACAACTAGGAACGTCGCGAAATACCGTGACATAGTCAATTGTGAAGACGGGCCTTCAGGCGCAAAGTTAGAAAAATCGCAGTATATATGCTACATTACCATGCGAAATGACTCAGGACTTAGTGCGCTGACTTCACATTCGGGAAGCCGGGGTTTTTATCCCCGTGTCGGCCATCTTGTCCACGTTTTCGTGGTTTCCCTCGGTCATCAAATCGAATGCTGGGATGGTTCTGCAGAAAGATCGCAACCGCGAAACCGAAAAGCTGAGTTCCTTAACGTGAAGTCACTATGGTTAAGCGAATTCGAGACATCGCGTGTTCCTGGTTGGGCGACCGACTGGGGACACCGGGATCTAACGGCGCTGAGGCCAATTGCCCTTTGCGGGACATATAATGGCTAAATACAAATATCCTACATTATACAATACATAATGTAAACTATAAACTACACTATAAACGCTGTCTATCAAATGGATCATATATCGATTCCTAAATAAATCAAATAAAAAATAAATTATGTGATTATGTTTCCCAACTAGACCACTCTTGCCCAGCTTCTCATACACCATCACCGTTCAAGCTCATATTTCTTGGGTTCGTGAAATGACTATTGCTTACAATATGTCATTTGATCTGCCTTCCATACGGAAGGCGAAAACAATCTGAAAGTTCTTAATTCGTGATTGCAAGATTGAACAATAACAATCAGTTGTTTTTTTTAACAGCATCCAGCAGATTTATTGACTTATTAACTTTACTGTCTGATCAATATTTAAAAATCACACAACTATACAATCGAAAATAAACAGCTCGTTCGAACCATACCCCGATCTCTGTTCCTCGACGGGGTAGAATAGAATAGAATAGAATAGAATATTTATTTCGCTACTTAGGATACATGAAATAATTCCGGTGGTAGCGTTTTCTAATCAATTAATCTACATAAAACAAACATCAAACCACAACATAAATACAACAAATATACAAAATGAACATCAAACAACATTACTCAATACAATTTTATAAAATTAATGTATTAACCCTATGCTAAAGCTAACCTTAATATAAAATAACAAGAATAATATAAAAAAAAATTAATGTTAACATATTCTAAAAAAAATTACAACTTATTTAATCTAATTTTAAAATTTTTGACATTCTGAGGGAAAGTCTCTAGCACTGCTGCAGGTATTTTGTTCCAATTTTGTATGGTTCTATTAATAAATGAGAATTTACCTACATCTTTTCTCTGTTTTCTTTGCCGAATTTTGAAGCCATGATCCATGCCATGCCGAAGCCATGAAGCCAATTTTGATGATATATGGCGCCTCGCAGAATCTTCCCGTCGTCTTCATGCGGCACCGTCCATTTCCTCGACCCAACCTTAGGCTGACCAGTTACTAATGATATTCCTAATATATTTCGCACTGCTGTTTGTATCACACGCACAAAAACCAGCGATCTGTTCGCTCCCAAATCTGGACATCTAATCATCTAAATCCATCTGCCTCTGTCTTAATGTTATTTTTTCTGTTGCTATGGCGTCTTGTTTATGTATTTTTTGTTTTAGACAAGTTACTACGGTGGATGATCTTCGCTGTCCGGGTGACGCCGCGTCGAAGGCTGTGTTGCCGACGTTTCGACCATCTTATCGTGGTCTTCCTCAGGGCTGGAATGCCTGAGGAAGACCACGATAAGATAGTCGAAACGTCGGCAACTCAGCCTGCGACGCGGCGTCACCCGGACAGCCAAGATCATCCACATGACTCCGGCCGCGGAAGCCTACGACTTCAAGTTACTACGGTGTCTTATTACGCCTCTATGCGTTGTGTGCCCTACGTTTATTGACAGTTAATATTATTTACTGTTCCCTACGTATTTGGTATATCACAATATGAAGTAGCCGGCCTGGCTGGCCGAGGTGGCTAAGAGCATTTACGGACACAACGCTTTGATCCAAAGTATCGCGGGCACGAGTCCCGCCTTGGGCATGATTGTCCCTTGTCTCTCATGTATGTGTTGTCACGGAGGGTCTCGCGTTCTGCGTCACTGCAGTCCCTCTGACCGGGAGGTCCTAGGTTCGAGTACCGACGGCGGCAGGATTTTCGACACTAGCTTGTCAGCTACGTCGAATTCAGTCGCTGTCTGGAGGAGAATTCTAGCGGCCTGTTGCTCTGATTGGTAGTTTTCCGTGGTTTCTCCGATCAACACCAGGCGAATGCCGGAGCAGTACCCTAACAACGGGCCACGGACCGCGCGCGATCTTTCCTTCCTCATCCTTGTCCTTGTTAGCACATTTTGGTCGGCGCGGACAAGTTCCTGCGACTTCCGCCCACCTGGGCACTCTTTGTGATACTCCCGCTAAATTATGGGACTTCCATGCTACACCAGTGTGTTATGGGGGGCGCCAACTCCAAAGTTCGCGCGTCCCACTTAAAACAAAAAAAATCAATCAACAATCAATCAATCAATTAATGATTGAATTAAGACATTAATTGATCATTGTTTCCCCGCGCCTCGATGCGTGTGGCGGTTCTTCCGCCGCCCGGCCAGGTTGCAACCAGCTACCCTCGGCGCCGATGACGTCACGTCGACATCACCACCGTCACCGCCGCTACCACCACCATCACGCCGTCGCCGCCCGTATCTCCCCCCGCCTACGTCCGCCCCTCCGCCGGCTAGCCGGCTGCCCGCCCCCCCCTGCGCCCTGCCCGGGGTCTGAACCCGGGGCGGGGCCAGAGCCTGGTGGACAGCGGGAGAGATGGCTGGTGGAGTGTGGGCCAAGCGGAAGGGGCTATGGGGGACCTTGAGCGTGAAGCATCCACGGTGGTGAAAGGCATTTGCTTGATATCTGCATTTGAGACCCTCTACTAGACAGCTGTGTAATTTGGAGGAGCTGTGGCGCTGTGAGAGTGGTCTGGGTTGGAAACTCCAGCCATGTGTGCCTCGTAACCTTTCAATACATTCTGCAATGTTACATTAATTGGTTTTTCTTGCTGTGTTAGTCAGGTAGCATCGCTTGGTCAGTGTGTGCCTTTAATTTTGTGTTTTCGCAACATTGCAAGAGTTTTGTGAAATTGTTAAAGTTTTTTTTGTATTCTTTGACAGTCGTATCCTCTCCCTCTTACACACACACACACACACACACACACTAACATGCACTGTACTACTACACATGCCGGGAGACCGGTCGGGAACTTACAGCTTGTCCCGGCTGGGGCGGTGCCCCGCTGGTGGGAGATACCTGGTTGGGGGAAAACCCTGCTAGTCGACGGTAGGTCGGCGCCAGATCTCGCCATCCAGCGGGGAAAAGATCATCGCCACCTCCCGGGGAAAACACGCACTACACTTACGGGACTAATGACCTGAGCAGTTGACGCGCCCGGAAACACGAATCAATCAATCGCTTTCTCCTGAACTTAGAGCAGAGGAGCCCGCAAGTGAGTTAGTGTTTAGTGTGTGGTCGAACTTGTTTCCAATCGGGACGTAAATGATAACCTGCTGGTGGCTGTATAATAGCCCTGGGAAAACAATGTATGGGAAGATCACCCGGGGTCTGTGAGCCGTTTTAAGTTACAACCCCGGCATTCGCCTGGAATTAATCGCAGAAACCACGAGAAACTACTGTTGAGAGCACCAGGCTGCAAGAATTCTCTTTCATGTATACTTCGGTTTTTATTTCTTGGCACGAGAGGGCCTGTCTTCACTATGGAATATTTCAGGGCATTTTGCGTCTAGCGGGAACATCTAGCGGCACGACTGAGAAAGATGCGAAATCCCGTGAGATATTTCATCATGAAGACAGAGGCCCTCACGCGCCAAGAAATAAATACCCAAGTACAGTGGTTGAATTCAATGTAGCTGTGTATGTAACTAGTGTGGAAAACCTGCCATTCTGGGGACTCGAAACCTAGAACCTCCCAATTAACGATGATGCAGAGGCAATGCCAATGCTGCCACTGATCGACCACAGCCGGTACTTGACTCTTTGTTTCAGGTAAATATACAACAAATATCTGTACAACAGGGAATAATTAAAATTTCATCTAAACATACAATAAATATCTACACCACAGTACAGGGAGAGGTGGCTCTGGGCATCAACTGATGTCCCTGCAGTCCCTCTGGCCGGAAGGTCCTAGGTTGGAGTCCCGACGGTAGCAGAATTTTCGACACTAGCTTGTCAGCGAGGTCGAATTCAGTCGCTGTCTGGTTGAGGCTGGGACGGCTGCTCTGATCGGTACTTTTAAGTGTTTTCTCCGATGAATACCACGCGAATGACGGAGTAGTACCCCGACTAAAGGGCCACTGATTGCGCGCAATCTTTCCTACCTCTTTCTCTACCTTTTCCTTGTCCTATCCTCTCCCCTTATACTACACTGCCACACATGTCGGGAGACTGGTCGGGAGCTGACAGCTTCTCCCGACAAGGGCGGTGCCCCGCTGATGTGAGATACCTGGTTGGAAAACCCCGCTAGTCAACGGTAGGTCGGCGCCGGATCCGGAGGGGAAGACCACCGCCACCTCCCGAGGAAAAACACGCACTGCACTTACGGGACTAATGACCCTAGTAGTTGCCGCGCCCGGAGTTTCTAACAAACAATCAATCTACACAACTGTGAATAATCGAATTTTTCTTTTTCTGGAATTAATTCCTTTTTGGGGCCACGACAGAACTGAATATTTAACAAAAAACTATTTTTTTCACTATTTTGCCTCTTTCTAAACACTGTGCGTCCCCAGAACACGTGCTTGCACGTACGGGTAGGGTACGGGTAGGGGAGGGGTGGGGTGGGGGTTGACCGAGCGGGAGGGGAGGACCGGAGGGGAACACGCTTGGGTGGAGCCACTTAACTTCGGAAGGGGGGACGCGGGCCGGCGTGTTTTCGTGGGAGAAACGGGCCGAGTTGCTGTGGCTGGAGGGGTTAACCCTTTTGGAACTGGAGCAATGCTGGCCGAAAAGTACGTGGGTCGTTGATGAAGAATGTGATCTATGCTTGCAGGGTTTCAGGGGGAGGGGTATAAGCTTTGTCTTTATACTACATTTTCTCTCTTCATTGATTCCGGTTTGTATCTCTCTTTTATCGTAGTTTTTGTTGCATCAGCTGATGTCACTGCGGTGCCTCTGACCGGGAGGCCCTAGGTTCGAGTTCGACAGGATTTTCGACTCTAGCCGCTTAGCTAGGTCATAGAGTAAAGATGTTTAGTCTATGGCTAGGTCAAATTCAGTCGCTGTTTGGAGGAGAATTCTAGCGTCCGGCTGTTCTGATCGGTAGCTTTCTGCGGTTTCTGCGATCGACACCAGGCAAAACGTCCGGAAAACAAATGAGGCCGACCGCGAAGGACTGTACTGATAAACAAATGATTGTTTTGGGGCCTTTATCCAGCCGACAGCCCTTCTGCCCCGTTACCTTTTATGTCCCGATGGGACGCATATTCGACCGTACACGAAACGCCAAATCACTTCCGGGCTCCTCTGATCTGGATTCAGAAGAACGCGAGACCCCCCACGACAACACACACATGAGAGACGAGGGACAAACAATCATGTCCAAGGCAGGACTCGAACCCCCGACTTTTCGGACCGAAGCGCTGAGTGGGCACACGCTCTTAGCCACCTCGGCCATCCAAGTTGTCTCAAATTATTCTTTATTATTTATATTTTTAATTTTTTAATAAGCAGTACTTCTGCTACTACACTTGATACATCCCAAGCACAGAATGGAGGAGAAGCAGGATACAGTTTGTATGGTGTCATATTTGAACACCCAGGTAGTACATTAAAAATTAAAACAAACTGACACCATCCAATCTGGAGGACGAAACGCCACTAAACCTAATTTTTACGCTAACTTTCAGACTTCAGTGGAGGTAAGTTAACATCTAGTAAAAAACAAAGAAATGGCATTGGTATATTTTCCTTTATATACATTTGCTTCCAATTTTCATCCATTATTCTGGTGCTTGTATCTTTACGTGAATTTAATTTTCCTTGTACCACGTTGGTCACAATATTGGCACCAACAATAGACATATGGCAGGGACAGAAAACTTTATAGAGATCCAGACCATTAACTCGCGCACGAATTTGAATAATATAAGTGAACTCACTATCGAAATCACCGAGAGGCGAGCATTTATTTATCGGTATTTCATGCCATAATTCAATCATTGAGCGCCGATGAGAGCTTCAAACGTACTAAGTTTAATCAAGAAAGTTAAATTTTCTTATTTTTTTATCTAAAGTTTACGTACCTGAGCATAACGGCAGAAAAATTTATTTATTTATTTAATAGGTAATTATAACACATTGATGCATAATTTCAATTCTTTTAACTATGTGGCTAGGCTGAAAGCCTTTAAGCCATTACAATACCTACATCCTACCGCGTTCTAACCTTTCGAATTCTGGCATTCACCCCTAATGGTCTCTTCATCGCATCAAAGCCGCGGAAAGGAGACCATAAGGTACCGCTGAGGAAAAAAAACCTGAAGGGGGAAAACCTGCCGTCAGAAGACGAGTACATGCTAAACTACTAGTTTTTTTGTTTTTTTTTCTAAACTATTTATTTATTTCCTGGCGTGGGCATCTTCTCCATCCAGTCTTTGGCCTCCTCAGCCCCTGAAATCAAACACCGCCACAGAAGATCGCCCGCACCACCGCTTCTCCGAACAATTTACTACTGATTAACTTAATTATCGCTTACTGATTAATTATTACTAACTTACTAGTTAGTTACTAGTTATTATTAACTTACTAGTTAATATTAATGATTAGCATTACTGATTACCTTACTAGTTAACTTAATGATCTCTTGCTTTTTGAATTAATTATTTCATCTCTAGTCTAGGCTCCGCTCGTTCTACTAACCAGTGCTGTTTTCCCACTCCCTGATTACTGTTTCCCTGATAGTTCGAACCTTTCCTAAAAATGTTCCTAATTCTTTCATGAAGTAAGATCTATTATCCGCTAATATGTTTTGAGCGAGCGTTATGTTTCTAAATTGGAAGCAATAGTTTCCCCATTCCCATCCATCCCAAAATTCCACACTTCCTCCCATCCATCCCAAAATTCCAGAAAAATCGCACTGATAATATGCATGTAAGGAATTTATCATTGAAGCAGCTTCACGATATTATGAGAAAAACACGACGCTCTTGATGTTACCATTAAATAATATCATTGAAAGATATTACGGCACTTCATTTTAAAATTATCTCAGAAGTATCAACAACATTCTTGACAGGTACCGATAAGAATTATGAAGTGGATTAAATTATCAAATGAGGCAACTGCAGCAGAATGGTTAGTATTGATCATCAATTTTTTATTTGCTAACTACGAGAGAGAATTAAACTGCTAGAACACTCATCACTAGGTCTGCTTCACTATCAACAGCAACGCAAACTGATGACTAGCCCATGGAATTTTAGGAACAAAAAATGTTTGATTGAGGCACCTAAAATAGGCAACAAAATCACGAAATTATGCACTAATAGGCATGAAAATCTACGTTTTATGCATTAAAAATAGGTTAAAAAATGACTAAAGTAGACAAAAAATATACTCTGTATATACGTACTATATGGGAAAGTAAAAATAGACATAAAAAAGTTACATTTCTGACATCTAGATCTGGTCCCAAAAGGATTAAATTAGGCAATTTTGATGATGCAGGAAAAAGTATTTTTACATTTATGAGAGAGACTACAAGCATATTTTATTCCATTTCATAATAGTATATAATCAATATTTTCTCCACATTTTCTACAATAAAAACATCTTATCTATTAAAATCAATTTGAAAGCTCAAAATGAACTTTTCACTGAGATAGATTTATAGGAGCAAACAAATGTAATCACATTTCTCTTGCTCACTTCTCCTGGAACTTCTTCTCTGGTTCCCCCCCCCCTAGAAAATGTAGTACACGACCCATTTAACCGGACCGTATTTTGTAATCTTCGCCTGTCCGAGAGTGGGTTTTTACCTGACCTGTGTTTTTCCTCGCCTGGACTTCGAAGACGATGCGCTGCGGCGATAAGCCTCAACCTGACAACAGCGCAGCTGCAACAGGAGTGGGTGCAATTGCTAAAGAAGTGCGTGCTGATCGGAGACGAGCGTGAAACATTCAAATGTTGACTTGTAAGGCTCCTTGTGTTTGATAGTTTTGAAGAGAAATTTCGGTGCGTTGTCGATTGTGTATTCGATCACATAATATTTGCATTTTTGAAAAGTATTTGCGTTTCCATAAAACGAATTTCAAAATTTAGCATTTAAAATATGATCGTTCTTGAAAATTACTTGTTTTAGGCAGTTTTGGACAAATAATATTAAAATTGGCATCAACCACCCTTTTAGGACATTTTAAACACTATTAGACGCTTTTAGTAGATCTATTTTTTCAAGATTCGTAATCATCTGCAATTATTTTCCTTAATATTCTAAAGGAAGTGAATAGGCAAAGGAATTAATATTAACATTTGTGGTAGTGTAGTGCATGTTATTGTGCGTGTGTAAGGGGTGAGGATAGGACAAGGAAGAGGAAAGAAAGATCGCGCGCGGTCCGTGGCCCGTTTGTTAAGGTACTGCTCCGGCATTCGCCTGGTGTTGATCGGAGAAACCACGGAAAACTATCGATCAGAGCAGCCATCGTCTAGAATTCTCCTCCACACAGCGACTGAATTCGTCCTAGCTGACAAGCTAGTCGGAAGAATATTAGAAGGAAGAATGAGAAAAATAAGATGATGTTGATTTGATCAGTTTTCTTAGGCAAATGCAAGAAAATTCTTTTTAGCTTATTTACTTTAATTTTTTTAGTTTAATCTAAATTTCTGATTTCACTCTTTTCCATGTTTTTGGGAGGAAGCATACAGGAAAAATATTATGAACAGTGCTTCATCTAATGACGAAGCTAAGAAATGAAAACCAAACACAATAACTTTGGACATTCTTATCATAGTATAATTGAATTTTGTTGTGTATTGTTTTATGTCCTATCCAAAGATATTGAGATGTGCACTTACGAAATTTGAACCTAACACAATTGCCATAATGCCTATGTTGGATGTTTTTATTCAGATCTTAATTAAATTCTATACACTCGTCCTTCAAAACAAAAGAAACTTTATCGTCTACGTGAGACTGTGTGAAAATTACCCCCATCCTCATCAAGTACAATTTAAGTGCGCGCCCTATCAGTTTTTCGGGATATCGCGAAAATAGTCAGAAAATCTACTAATATAAAGTGGATCACAATTTTCTGAAATCCCATACAATTTCCTATTAAATGCATAGCCTGATTGGTTACTAGTGATTACTACGGACGCGTGAACTACTAAGCTCGTTAGTTCCTTAAATGTCGCGCAAGTGTTTTCCCCCGAGAGGTGGCGGTGATCTTTTCCCTGCTGGATGACGAGAACCGGCGCCGACGTACCGTCGACTAGCGGGGTTTTCCCCATCCAGGGATCTCCCATCAGCGGGGCACCACCCCAGCCGGGACGCATGTTTTGAATTTGCACTAGACTTGTGCATGGGACTTATTTAAGAGCTCCCTGATTGGACATTGAGGCGGTCGCACGAAACGCAAGCGACACATCTCTCTGAGACACATTCTCTTTGAAGGGACAGACAGACAAACAGCTGTGGATAGCTGGTGCATTCGAAAAGTGTAGTGACAGGGCGCTTGTGAGCAGACGCGGATCCACGGGAAGGGAAAACCCGCCACCCCCCAATAAATGTTTCCGTAGCTATTAATTTTAACGTGTCACGAATCTTTCAAACACAAATATTTGCGTATAATCAATAAAACGAATAAAATCATATCGCAATATGAGTTGAGTGTAGTCTGCGATATCGTACAAAGTCTGTAATGACTAGACCTCGGATTTTAGAACAAATGCCTTTTTAGTTTCTTTAGGAGATTGTGGATAATAATTGCATATGTTTACGAATCACGAAAAAATTGATCTACTGACATCATCTAATAGTGCCTAAAATCTCCCAAAAGGAAGGTTGATGCCTATTTTAATTTTTTTGCCTGAAACAAGAAATTTTGAAGAATTATCATATTTTAATTGTTCATTTGATAAATTGGTTATATCGAAACGCAAATACTATCCAGAATATCTCGAAACGCGAATATTCCCTGATCAATACATAATCGACTATGCCCCGAAATCTCTCACTCAACACTCCGAAAATATAAAGAGGATGTTTCACAATACAAATATATAGTGTGTAGCGTAAGTCAATATAAAGAGGATGTTTCCAATACAAATATATAGTGTATAGAGTAAATCAATATAAAGAGGACGTTTCACACTCGCCTCCGATCAGCTCGCCCTTCTTAGGCAATTACACAATTCCCGATGCAGCTACGCTGTTGACGGCTTGAGGCTTGTAGCAGCGGCGCGTCGCCTATACGCAACCCAAGTGCCTATTCTAATCCTTTTTTGATCAGTTTTAGATGCCAGAAACAACTTTTCATATCTAATGTTTTTAAAAGCCTGGATTAATCAATTTTAACCTATCTTAAGTGCCTAAAACGCATTTTTATGCTTAATAGTGCCTAATTTCATAATTTTGTTACAAATTTTAGGTGCCTAAATCATTACTTTTTGCGTATAAAATTTCGAGGTCTATTATTGACAAATTCGACCAAAATATTTTTTTATTTCCCCTCCCAAAATTTGTCTCTGGATCCGCCCATGATTTAAGGTTTATTTTATACGTCGATCTGTAGTTATTTGTAAAGTATTCCATTGGGATATTGGATGCCTTTTTATTACCAATGAAAATTAGTAAAAACTGCATTTGTGAATAAGTCATCGGCTTATTTATTATTATTATTATTATTATTATTATTATTATTATTATTATTATTATTATCAATTTAATTTCCATTGTATAATTTGATTATTACATTCTAGTTTGAGCTTCTCATGTTTGTAATAGTGGTATTTTTCATGTTTGTAACAGAGGTCTTTATGGTGATGGCGCGTACAATGTACACTGTAAAAAGTATTTTCTGAAATAAACAATTATTATTATTATTATTATTATTATTATTATTATTATTATTATTATTATTATTATTAATATCATCAACATCTTGTGAAATTCTCAGCTGCTTGTGCTGGGTTCAATTTGCCCAATCCTGCCACGAATAGGAAAGAGCTCAGTCACTGAGGAGAGAGATTTCACTCTGACCCTCAAGACCAATATGGGAGCCTCATTTGTGTTAGTTCAAGAATTTGCGAACTATATGACATGTCTGCAGAATCACTGTTTTCTGTCCGTAGTTTAGGATTCGTTGAGGTAATCCCATTAGTTTTAGATTTTTCTTGAAATTTTTTGAGACTACACCTTCAGCCGAAATAACAAGTGGATATGTTTTTACACTCTGCAGTTTCCACATTTGTTTTATTTCCAGAGCAAGATCTTCATACTTAGTGATTTTCTCGGCCTCTGTTTTCTTTAGATTGTGTGTCAATGGTACGGCAATATCAACCAGTATAGCTTCTTTCTTATTCCTGTCAATCAAAACTATATCAGGTCTATTGAAAGCCACAGTTTTATCTGTAAATATGGGTCTGTCCCAATAAATGATGGTATTATTTGCTTCTTCTTCTTCTTCTTCTTCTTCTTCTTCTCTTCTTCTTCTTCTTATTCTATTATTATTATTATTATTATTATTATTATTATTATTATTATTATTATTATTATTTGCGTATATTATATCACGCGCAGTTCGTGTAAAATGAGGCTGGCAACAGCAATTCACGCCGAGGCGAAAGAAACACTTAACCCGAGAAGCGAGCATGACGCGTACAAAATATTGGTGGTGCCACTGGAACCACGTGCCACACACGGCCTTGAGTCTGTCGCGCCGGCTCTGCCCGCCCCCCGCCCCCACGTCCCGCTAGCCGACCCTGCGCCCGGCTCCTGGCCTGGCTCGTAACGTTGATTTACTTGAGGGGTGACGGATCGTCTGTGAGGCGTGTGACGTGTGTTGGGACACAATTAGGTTGATCATGGCTTCAACAATGATAAAACGGGCTCAAAGATTTCAGGTAAAATTAGGTTATATGTGTGGAAAAAAATGTAGTCTGTGGTATTAGCGTGTTCTGTTGTGCGACGGTATGGTCGTGTTTGTTTGCGGAGGTTTCGTGTAATTCACAAGTTATTTACTTTTGTATTGTGGTGTTTTGTGACACTCTCGATTAATTAATTTGCGTCGAGAAATAGATTAAGCATAAGAATTTCCCAACACTTGTGAAAAGTTGGAAGATTGTTTTATGTAAAATAGTATACAAATTGCGTTCTATTGAACATTTTCTGCCCCCCGATTAGGAATAAGATATAAGAATGTGTGCTGTGTCGTATAACTTTTCTCTTTGCCCAGCATGACCATAAACTTGGGTGACCTTGGTTAAAAAGCAAACATGGCCTTGACATTAGCATAAAAATATCTTGATGCCAAGTGAATAATATAGTAAGCATTATTTTTTTTTTAATTAAACTTTTTTCTCAGGGCTTTGCAAAGGGCTTGCAGAGGATACAGTGTCAAAGTTCATCTGCAGCTCCCACAACTAAACTTTTCATTGATGGAAAATTTGTAGAGTCAAAAACCACAGACTGGATCGATCTTCACAACCCTGCTACAAATGAGGTATTTGTGAAGAAATAGTAATTATTTCTGGTTATGTGTTTAGTTCTTTTAGTGATACTGTTATTTAATCAAATCAAGTTATTTTTTTCCGTAAAACTGAGTTGTCTATTTCTATATTCTTATAATAATTTTATTATCTTTTGAAACTGTTGTTGCTAGGTGGTTACAAGAGTACCAAAATCGACAAAGGACGAAATGGAAGCTGCGGTAACCTCTGCAAAAGAAGCCTTCAAGAGTTGGTCAAAAACTTCTATTCTCTCACGACAGCAAATTATGTTCCGTTATCAAGACATTATTAGAAAAAACATGGTAAGAATTGACTAAATAACATTGAACATTGTAATTTTCTTGCATTTTGTTTACTGGATTATTACAGTTACATAACTGTCCTTGATGTTGTTTTGATTAGCAAATTCTTTTAGTAATTTGTAGTAGTCAGTGTCATGAAATTTTTGAGTTGCATTTGATGAATTTTCAATGCATTTTCAATTTTTCTTTTTTTGGTTTATTGTTAATGTCGTGACATTTTTATTACCTTTATCTTAATTCAGGTTAAAAGTTTAGTCTTTTATCCATCTTTGTTGAAAGCATAAATAAATGAAAGTTATATTTCATTTTTATAAATGTTAATGAATTCTGTTTCTAGAGTTTTTAATTTACTTTCAAATTCACCAAATTCTTTCAACCAGAACAATCAAAATTATTGTAAATACTATAAAGCATTATTGCAAAGTATTGCCAATTTGATGATTATTGTTGCAGAAAGCATTAGCTGAAAATATTACACTGGAGCAAGGCAAAACCCTTGTTGATGCAGAAGGAGATGTTTTGCGAGGATTACGTAAGTTGATGCAAAGCTATTTATCTTGTCAAAACCTTTTTATTGCCATGATTTTCAATATTCGTACTAGTTCAAATTTATGAGCTTATACTGTTGCATTCTGAATGAAATTTATTTAATTTTTTCCGTTCAAACTAAGTCTTTTCTAGAATCTGCTTGGCAGTATTTTCATCATTCTAGCGATCAGAATTGCATTTGGTGTGCATTCTTTAATCTACTTCCCGTACAAATTATTTTATTATAATTAGCTTTAGAACTTTTTTTACTCTTTGCTATTTTTCTTTTCCTTTTTTTTTATTCCCTTTCCATTTTGCCAGAATTCATTTTGTGTGTATGAATAACACCATTTACTTCGTTATGTTAATTAATTGGTAAAAATCATTTGTTTTATTGTTTAAGCATAATAAATCTCTTCCTGATTGAGTGTCTCTTAAGATAAAGAATTAAAATGCTTGGAAATTTTTTGTTTTGATGCAAAGTTTTTGTACTCAAATTGTATATGACCTTAAAGGACAAAAAGGAAACTGTTTGTTCTTTTAATAATAATTTGGAACATCTCTGACAAAATTTTCAACTTGTTACAGAGGTGGTAGAACACTGTTGTAGCGTCACCTCTTTGCAGCTGGGAGAAACTCTCCAAGGCATTGCCAAGGATCTTGACACTCACTCGTATCGCCTTCCCCTCGGTGTGACTGCCGGCATCACGCCATTCAACTTCCCTGCGATGATCCCACTGTGGATGTTCCCAGTTGCCATCGTCCTAGGAAACACCTCTGTAATCAAGCCATCAGAAAGAGACCCTGGTGCATGTATGATGCTGCTTGACATGCTGAACCAGGCCGGTTGTCCACCAGGAGTTGTGAATGTCATTCATGGGGCACATGATGCAGTAAATTTCATATGTGACCACCCGGATATCAAAGCTATTTCATTTGTTGGCTCTGATCAAGCAGTAAGTGGCAATTTCTCTCTCAACTGGATTCAAAGAACTCTGATTATTAACTTGCAGAATAATTCTTCCACTAAAAACTGTAGTAAATTTATTAAATTTGTAAAGAAGTAAAATTTATAATCGGATACCCCATGAGCAGCCAGTGGTACCACCTAAGTTTTGACTCCCATTTTCCTGTCAGTCTGCCACATTTGTCTTATTTTGATCCATTACTTTTGTTTTTCCTTCACAGAGCAGATACAGTATTGGATTATGTTGGAAAATACAACTAACTTTAATTTTGCTAGGCATTTACTCACGAGTTCTTTTACACACCACAAATGTGATATGGTACGCTGAGGAATTGAAGTAAAGAATGTCTCTTTTCAACATGTGGCACAAGTTCACCACAATCCACGGAGCATTAAGCAATGTCGACTAAGTGTTCAAATTTTTCAAGTCCTTTACTACAAATTTATGTATTTGTGTATTTATGCATGAAACTTGCATTATTTTTAAAGAAAATATGCTACTTATGTTTCTCGAGACAATAATAATTTATGTCAATGGCAATAAACATGTTTAATAAAAGAAGACATGAAAAAATTAAGAAAAAATCCAAGTACACATTTGAAAAGTTTGTGCAATAATTACAGATACAAGGTACATATTTATCAAGGAATGAAGACGCAACTTTCTCACTTTCATTCATATAAAGTCTAATCCACAATCACAAGAAGTATTTTATTGGTAACATTGATAAATAGGGGTTAGATTTTAATGAAATGAATTTATTCAGAATTCATTTTATGTTATGACACAATTAAATGACCCATTTTTGTGACATTTTTTGTTGCATTTTTCATTGATTTTGACTAATAAGTCCTTTTTTAAATTTTTATGTCATTTTTAATGCATTTTTCTCTGATTTCATTGATTTTAATATCATTTTAATGTTACTTGCTTCAAACAATATTTACGAGATGCAACAAATATTCACTACAGAATTTCTGAGTAGCCTGTTTAATTTCTTCACTTATGTATTGTAATGTCAGCCATTGTGAATAGTTTGTAATCTAAGGTTCCTGTGATGCCCACCGGTGCCATTGTCAGTTTGACTGATTAGGCTATAAATAAAGGCAGAGATTTTCTTTTAATGAACAGTCCAAACCAAAAGTTTACAAACTGAGTTCACTTGAACAAAAGGAAGAAGTCTTGATTAAATCAGTACCATGTCCAGTGGCTTGTGTTGATCATCTGAAGTGGTTTTGATCAAATATTTTTAGGGCATTTTTGCCCATCGGCCCAATTTTTTTTTTTAGGGCATTTTAAGAGCATTTTATTGATCATTTTTGGCAATGGTTTAGGTCATCAAAATCCATCCCTATTTATAACTAATGTTACCTGACTTTTGCTTACAGGGCAAATACATTTATGAGAGGGGATCACGCAACGGCAAGCGTGTGCAGAGCAATATGGGAGCCAAGAACCACGGTGTAGTGATGCCAGATGCCAACAAAGAGAACACCCTCAACCAGTTGGTGGGAGCTGCTTTCGGCGCAGCTGGCCAGCGGTGTATGGCCCTCAGTACCGCTGTGTTTGTGGGCGAGGCTCGCAACTGGATTCCAGACCTGGTGGAGAGAGCGAAACAGTTGAAAGTAAATGCTGGTGTGTACTCTACTTTTGTTTAGAACATACAGTAAATGATTAATTGTGGGAATCAAAGGGGGAGACAAGAATATTTACAGGTCATAGGTCAATGTTTTCCAAACATCTTTGGCCAATGAACACTTTTCTGTTGTAGGGAATATATTGTTTAAGGATCATTCCATGGTATGGCGTGAAAGATCTAATCTACTTATGTTGCTAATTCCCTAAATTGGTATACTCTTTAAAAACAACAATTTCATGTCCACCGTTAATTTAAATGTTTTTCATGCATCAAGTTAGTGAATTATGTTGCGGAACAAAGGGGACAAGAAATGGACTCTCACATTTGTAGTTGTTATTCAGATTGCTAATTTATTGGAAAAAATATTTATTGATTGCGATTCATTAACACACATTTTTATTTTCAGAATTTAAATGTAGTGAGTAATTTCAATTTAATGTTCGGTTTTTGAGTGAATGTTTGAAATATAACAGAGCAATCGGACAACTTCTTCAGTGAAATAAGTGATTTCAAAACAAATATTATTTTCATCTTTTGAAATAGTTTTAATAATTCCACATCTTAGGAGCATTCTTTTCAAACTTTTAATTGAAAATAATTGTAAATAGTCTTAATTTTTATCATTATTATTTTTCGTAGGTTTAAATTTGACATCTGACTCTTTTATCAAGTTCATCCCAAAGAAAATTCTTGCAAATGAGATGCAGCGTATAATGTGTGATGATCATTAGAAATATACATTTCTTATCACATTTTCAGCCTTAAATTCACATATTTATTCTCTGAAAAATATCTCCTTAGGTTCGCTTTTGCCTGTGAAGGCCCTTATGCAAAACTGTCATAACCCAAAAAGTGTTATTCCCAGAAAGTGAGTTAGAAAATTAATATTTTTGCATTGATACCAGTGATTAATACATAGGAATTATTGTATTATTTTCCTTCTATAACCTTAGCTGCTGTAGATGTACACCATGCATTATTTCCTCTCCTCTCCTTGTTGCCACCAAATTGTAGTCAGCAAATGAAAGGGAAAATGTGAAGAGCTTGTTGCTGTGAAACGTGGACACATTTGCAGTGAGTACAGAACACAAATGGAATTTGGGATAGTCTCAGTCAGGTTTAATGTCCAGTTTTCCTTGATCAGATGCTGAGATGGCCTCTTGCTCTCATTTAGGACCGTAATTATTGCTTCACCATCTGCTTGCGTTTTGTTGAACTTTCTTTTTGGTAGTTCAGGAAGAGCAGGAAGGAGTTTAATTATTTTGTCAGATATCCCATGGCATTAAATCTTTACTCTTACATAGGAGCAAATAATTTCAATGTTGCCAGTCTCTTTCCTTAGTACTTTCATTCATTATTCAGTTATACAGTAAAACCTGCCTAAGGCGGAAACCTACCTTTACAGGAAAAAATCCCAGAGGAGACTTTTTTCTAATGCAAAGTACACTGTATAAGCTGGAAAAGTGCCTAAGGAATTTTTAAGTATGTTAAAATTGCTCAATAAGACAGAAAGCAACTATTGTTTTAAAATTAAACATTGACTTTTATTTGTGGTGACATCATACCATGCTTAGTTATGCTCATCCATTTGCTTTCTCAGCTACCCTCATCCAAACATCGTTTTTCCCACTCTACTTGTGCAAAAGCCACTGTGTAATAGCACTGACCTTCACAAACCTTGAAGGAAGGAGGGATGCAAAGTGTTATCCTTCCACAATTCTTGTCATGTGTGCTTTGGTTTCAGTGGTTCGAAATGTTTAGTGTTCGAGCAGGTGTTGTGTTAATCGTGTATTTTTGGTGTCATGTGGCAAATTAACTCTTGGTGAGAAAATTAGGCCAACTGAATACAAAGAAAACTACACTTTGTGATGATTTTGATAAAGAAATTTAAATATAGGAAAACTCAAGTGTAACCTTAAAAACCAAGACAAAATCGAGAATGAGTGCTTAAAAGAATTTTTAACCACTCATTCTTGTTTTTTTTATAGTATCGTTGGGTTTGTGTTCAGAGGAAAATATTCTCCAAATGATCTTACAGTATTTGACTCTGTGAAATGTCTTGACCATACAATTTTTCACACTTTGGTTGGTACTGCTCTTTCTGCGAAGGAATAAGATATATTCCTTCGTGCTCATTTTCTTGTGAAACAAATTGTTCATTTTTATTAGCACTTTTAATTTTGTCGAAGGAGTACACCTTGTAGTGAATTTCTTGAATATTGATCATCAATGACACACAGATATTTGCTTTTATTGTTTCAGGTCATGTTCCAGGGACAGACTTGGGGCCTGTGATATCACCGCAATCCAAGAAACGCATTAATGAATTGGTGCAGTCTGGCATTGATGAAGGGGCTAAATGCGTGCTTGATGGACGAGGTCTCGTTGTCCCTGGTTATGAAAAGGGAAATTTTGTTGGCCCCACGATTCTCACTGATGTTAAAGTAGGTGGTCTTTGGTTTTAAGTTAATTTACTTATATAGGTGATATAAATAACAAATCAACTGTTTTTAAGAATTTTGTTCATCAGTCTGCTTGTCTGGGATAATGTCTAGAATAGCTGAACTGATTTCAATGCACACTGAAGGGTGGACTGTTCAGATGAGTATAAATGAGTTTACTTGTATTCAAATTACTTTCTCTTGCGTGAAGAGGAATGTTCATTCAGGTTTTTGTTTTTTATACAAATTACAGTTTTATTCTACAGTTAATGAAATTTTGTACAGGCAACCTTCAATACTTGAGAAATGACTGCCAGCATGAGATTTCATAAACGGAGATGTGAAAATATTTTTGAAAAACTGAAATTTTCATTATATTGACATTTCATTTTACAAGTATTGCACTTCTTTTACCATTGTGGTTTTGGTATGCCATTCTTCTGGAGGTTTCTCTATTATAGATATCAGTGGCATTTTTGCAAAGTCATTACAAAATTTCTGAAATATCTGGGCGTATCTTTCTGAAGCAAAGTGGAAATGGGTATTTGAAATATTTTTTTATGTATGTTTTGTCCTTTAAATAACAAAACCCTCATTTTTTATTATTATTTCTCCACATTCTTTTCAATAAGTTTTCTGAACACCTTAAACCTATATTGAAATTAAAATTGTGGGCTTGTCTCTGTGACCGAGGACGTCAGATGGAGTCTTTAAGTTTGAGATGGGGGTAAAAGTGAAATGCATTGGATTGCAGTCAATATGATAGGAAATATTCTGATTTTTAATGAGCTTAAGCTGATTTTGTAAGGACAATAAAATTACAAATTCAGCAAAAACACAAAACTGTTTACTAGTTTCTTTTGTTGGCCTTGCCTTTCATTTTCAAAAGGGCTTTTACATGGCCACTTATAAACTTAATAACCACACATTGCACCAAAGACATTCATAGATATACCTAGTGTAAATTTTGTTTGATTTAGTAACTTAATTTGTCAAATATAATAATGAAGTGCAACATTGGCCTTTCTGCATTGTCAGGAGCATCTCTTCAAATTTACATGAAACAAAAGTGTTTTGTTTCATTTGAACAATGTTAACTTCTTAAAATTTTCCAAAACGCAAGGCAGTTAACAGAATCCTAAAAACATACGTAAAACTTGGGGAGAATTCTGCAACATTTTCTCTCACAAGTTGATTCTGAAAGTTGGAATGTTAAATTTTTTAAATATCATGTTTTTATCATGAAGTTGGTATATGAAAATACAAAATCACAATTTTTCAACTATTTGGAAAAAAGAGTTAATGTTAACATTCTTTTCACAGCCTAATATGAAGTGCTACAAGGAGGAGATTTTTGGCCCAGTGCTGGTAGCATTAAGTGTGGATACTTTGGATGATGCTATTGAACTCATAAACAAAAACCCATATGGTAACGGCACTGCTGTATTTACAACAAATGGTGCTACAGCCCGGAAATTTACAAATGAGATTGATGTTGGGCAGGTAAGTTAATTTGTCATTTAAGGGCCATTTATTGAAAAAAGACTAGAATTAGATTAATCCTCAAAAGTTCTACAGTGTGGTAACCAACCGACCAATTATAAAATAGAACGTACCTAAGAAATATCTGTTTTCACAATGGTAGAAAAACACATGAAAGTAAATATTCTGGTACAATGTTGACATAAACCATTTTTCAATAATTGAAGGTATATTTTCTTTAAATTATATATCATCTAGAGATGTAGGTATTAGATTAGGTATTAAATCTAAATAGCAGTTTATTAATATTCCATTTTAAAGTGAATCAGTAGCATTGTATATGATATTAATTGCACTGTGTAATTCAATATTACACCTCAATTTAATGTAACTCCCTTTTTATATTTCAAGGAAAGCAATTATGCTGGAAATATATATAAAACTGATTGGAAAGTGAACTTCAGTGGGATTTCTCAATCAGATAAATCTCTTTTACGTTATGATAGAAGAAAATTTTATTGTGTACCATTGAATATGATTCTAACTGCTCAAAGTAATTCTGCTTTGACGTTCGGAAACAACTTTCATGTTATTTCTAACTTATCCATGTAGCACCGAGGACTCTGAAGTATTGCAAATACCAGTCAATAGCTTAAAGTGGGTTGTCAGGCCATGAGAAAAAAAGAATTATGTAACACTAGATTTTGAATCCTTTGGTGGTCATGCCCACAGTAAATAAATGCAGGCTATGGTTTTCAACATGTCCTTTATACCGGAGTTGTGATCGGGACTCATGAAGTTGAGTATTTATTGTGCATCTTAGGTGTTGCCACCTCAAATATTGTGTGAAATTGTTATACCATTTACAATTTTGTGTTGTGTGCATCATGTTTGTGGTGCAATTGCCTCAACACACCCAGTCATGTTAGTAGTCAGTCTTATGATCCACAAAACTTCTGCATGGCCTCAGCAATTCCCAAAATGTTAATTTTTCTCTCAGTGATTCATAACACATCTGAAACAGACTAAGTCACTACAAAATATGTAAATTTGGATTGCATTGTTACATAAGGAGTTGTGGATTCAATGGATCAGACAAGTGCATTTTGAACAACTAAAATAACTCTAAAATTCAGGGTAGAAGAAAATTTGTAATGAAAAAAACTTACTGTTGATCTGATGAAGGAACATTAGTGAAAACTTGCTTAGCATCAGAAAATTACTAAAGATTTTGATGCCTTTTTAACCAGCCAAGCAATGACACAAACAAAAATTAGCCAATCTGGTAATTGTTTCACTTAAGATCCATAAGACGAAACTGTTTGACCAACAGTGTATGAGGAACGCAAATAATGGTGTTTTCACAAAAAATTGTACTGTTTGTAATGATAATTATTATGATATCAATTACATTATTTTTTGACATATTTAATGAATAAAATTTCAAATAAAAATCAAACTAGAAATAAATGCTCTTTATGTGCTTTCTAGAGCAAAAGATGTTTCATTCTGGAGCCAAACAAATGTTAAACACAAGCACATTGTAAATGCTGTGACACACTCCCTTTTAGAACACAGGAAGATGAGCCAATGGAAGGCTTAATACAGCTCAATAGATCAGTTTTTGAGCATCAAGCCACTAGTTTCTTGTAATCTCAGCAATTGAGTTTATTTTGAATAACACTCTGATCCAAATTTCTGTACGATTTGTGTTTCTTTTTGCAGGTCGGCATTAACGTCCCAATCCCAGTGCCTTTGCCCATGTTCTCATTCACTGGCACGAGAGGATCTTTCCTGGGTGATGCCCACTTTTATGGAAAGCAGGTGAGGGATTTTATTTTTACCCCCCATTGTGTACCTAAACCTACATATCACCTACACACACTCTAAATGTAATCCTGTTATGAGGGAAATGTACTTTTAGCATTCAATTTTGTGCCATTTGCCATTTTTTTACCCTATTTTGAGACAAAAAATTGTGTTATGTTTTCATTGTGAGTTTCGTAAGTTTTCCTCTCTTGCATAACTTGTGAATCGGTCAAAAGTTTTGAAAGAAATTTTGTAGCCGAAAGTACCAAACAACTAATTTTTAGTGTGAGGGTGCAATAGATACATAAAGTTAAAAAAATCGCTTTATAATGTTCTTTATTACCAAACATACAAATATTTGTTTTTACTTTCTCCAATACTACTTACATATTGTAGAGTAAGTATTAAAATGATGCCTTTAAAAAAAACTTTATTTCTTTGTTGGAAGATCTCTAATCGTGGGGCTTGATGTTGGAAAAAAGGATAAACCTTATTCCTGTATGTTGAAAATTACTTCTCTAACACAGTGTGAACTCAGAATCCATGTTTTCTAGGTCCTTGATTGCGAGTAATTGACTGCTGGCAAAAGTCTGCCTGCTTGTATGTCTCTGCCTCTGTGTCTCTGTCTGTCTAAGCATTGCTTGAGCCTAAATCATTCAGATGATTTTCTTCAAAATTGATATTCCCCAATAGACGAGGTTGAACTTGTGGCTCTGTGGATTTGAATCCAGTATTTTAATTGTTTTGGATTTTTACTTGAAAGCTTTTTCTTTTCTTTTTTCTTTTTTTCTTTCCTTCCATCCTTATTTAGTACAAAATAAGATTATAAAATGTTGTAAGTCCCACTTTCAGTAAACTCTTTGTATGTTCGAAAATTACAAAAAATGTGCTATCCAGAAGTACAATACTGAATGATGTAGAATTTTTTTCTTTTATAAAAACTGTTCTAAAAAAATTGATCTGTAAATAATGTACAATTGTTTGAATCAACTAGTTGTTTTTGTATAATTTTTGCTCAAGCAAAGTCAATTAAAAAAATAATATAAAAGCACTTCCAAATTTTTTCTTAAAATCTCCTGTCTCTAAAAGAGTAAAGTTTGCTTATATAAATGGAGCTATATCTATTTTTGATGAAACTTCTGTAGTTTTCACAATTGCAAAAAAATGAACAATGCGAAACTACAAAATTGGTGAAAGATTTTTTACTTAATGGAAACTGTTCTCTAAAATTAGATCTTTAAATAAGGTCGTGCCAATTTTTTTGAAAATGAAAGTAGTTTCTTGTAATTTTTTCAAATCTTCTAAAGTGCACATTCAAATTTCCCAAGCTTGTTTGACTCGAGAGCATTTTACAAAATATTAGTTTGCAATATGACAATGACATAGCCACAACAATGCAGTTTGAAATTTTTGAATTCCTTCTCATTGTTGGGTCATGTTTCTGGCTTTATGGAATGGAGTTTTGGATTGTCAAATTTGTGTTCATGTACTAGTTTTACGTATGCTGAAATGCTTTGTAAAGACAGAAATTACAGTATTTTAATATCACACAACAGTTATTAATGTGAGAAAATATGTGCTATACTAGAACAAGTCATTTCACCTATGTCATTTTCACTTAGTTGCTGTTCTTTTGTAAACCATATTAGGCCATCTGAATCTACAATCTCATAACATGAAAGTTCTTATGAGGAAAACATGGATCTGTAAAACAGGTTTAAAATAAAAAAAATGGAACCAACTTTACAACTATATGGTGCAGTATCCGTCTGGCTTTTGTTTATTTGCTAATATTTATTTGTTTTGTTTCAGGGAATAAACTTCTACACACAAACAAAGACTGTAACGCAGCTGTGGCGAGATTCAGATGTCACCCATACCAAGGCAGCTGTTTCTATGCCTGTTATGCAATAAGAATGAAGCACAAAGTTGTATCACTGATTCTGTCACTAAATCTTGTCATCTTGTCAGTTCAAAGACAAAAGTAGAAACCATTTTCTGCAAAGAGAGAAGCAGAAAAGGTTTGTTTGATAGAAGAGTCCTAAGATGTACAGAAGTTTACAGTAAGTTACTCTGGACATTAAGAAATTTTTATCAATAATAATTATATTTCTAAATTGCTATTGGATATTTTTTTAAACTATTGTATTAATTTTTTATGTGTTCTTTATTTGTGAAAATACAATAGATTTGAAAGTTTTATGTTCATTTTTGAATTCAAATTTTGTAAAGATTTAATTTAATTTATTACAAATAGTAATGCATAAATTGTTAATGAAGGATCGTTTTATGGAAGGAATAATACATTATTATGAATTTTATATAAGTTAACTGAAGTTACAACATTAGAGAAATCCGTATTGATGAAAACAGAGCTGAGTAAATAGAAAACATATTTTTCAATTTTCACCTTCTGCTATGTCGTCATGAATCTTCCTGTAAAGTCTTTATGCGATTTCTTATTAGTCCTTGTCACTACCAGTGTTACCATTAAAGTTGAAGAAATGTGGAATTTATGAGATTGTCCGGATTAAATAATCCAGAATAATAGTTGAAAAATGTATAACTATTTTTGTACATAATATCTGTCTAATTGTTCTGTAATTGTGTTCTACCTACGAAAATTATTTCATTTCTTTGTTATTTACAAACCACTACAAAAAGATTAGTAATATAATCATGAAATTCATGTGACTTTGACTTCCAAATTCTTGTAAGATTGTTTAAAATGATTTCTGAACTCATCAGTTACCAGATTTGAATTAGTCTCTAAGTGCCATATCACAATTAAAGGTTCTTGTGTATAGTTTCTGAAATAATTTGTATTTTTGTACTGTTTTTGCCTGTATTTGTTCATACTGACTACTTAGAAACAAGATATTGCAGTTGCTGTAGTTACAAATTTGTGATCCTTGGTACAAATTTTTTACAATTTTAACATGTTTGAATTGTGTTCATTTTTGTTTTAAAGTTTATTTCGTGCTTTCTGAGATTTGTATTTGCAGATTATAGGGCTTGCCCTACTTGTTACGCATTCCAGACAGACTGATCATAGTCTTCCACTAATAAAATGTTGATGTATATTTTTGAGATTAAAATTGTCAGTAAAATTCTTTGTAATGTATAATGTTGTAAAAATAATACATGTGCATTTGAAGCATTGAGTGATTTGTTTCATTCTATTGCACGGAATGTATAGAAAATCTTTGATCGGGTAGATTATTCTTTTCACATTCAATCAAAATAAACAATGGATTGTCATCAGCAACTTATCCCCTACCACATTTACTTGTATGACATGTCCTTTTTTAAGTCATCATCATCTTCCTTTATGGATTAGGCATATTGCCTGTTCCAGCCTCTTTCCATCTCATTCTTGGCCTTCCAATGTTTCGTTTTCCTTGCAGCTTATAATTCAGGGCTTTCACTGGAAGTCTGTCTTGAGGCATATTTCCAATATGTATTACCCATTGCTGTCTGTACTTTATTTTGTCGTGTACTGTTTCTTTCTGCTCTAGTTCCTCTCTTATTTTTTCACTTTTTATTTGGTCTCTTAATGTACAGCTCTTTACTCCTCTCAGAAATCTCATTTCTGGTGATTCAGTTCTCCTACAATCTTCGTTTTTGAACCCAAGATTCACATCCTTACAGTAAAACTTGGAGGACCGTAATATCATATAATTTTAACTGGGTTTCTTTTTGTACTTTCTTTTTAAATGTTTTATTTATAGTTCCACATATTGCTTGAAATTTATGGATCTTGCTGGTGATATCCCTATCTCTTCCATATGTAATTTTGCACCCTCCATTTTTTAAGTCTCGGATCCAAACCTATTAAAATACTCAATTAAAGATGCATATGATTTAAAGTTTGTTAGTAATCTGTTAATCTGTTCCATGATTCATGTGTTTTCGGTGAAAACATACTGTTCCTTTTGTGCGACCTAGCTGAGTACTCATACGAGTGTATTAAGTAGTTTGTGCCCTCCCTCTGGTAATAGTGAGAGACTGACAATTTCATGTTGCATGCCAAAAGGGTCTAGGGGGCACAGTGCAGTGCTTTGTAAATGCTAGCATATTGGAGCCCATTGACAAGTGCAGGTTGGCAAGGGCCTGTCAGTTGCATTGGCAGTAGAATTGGTGCTGTAACTGCAGATCTAGTAATTCTCAACCAGAGGAAGTGTCTTCAGTATTGGATTGGATTGAGATACAAGTCAAAGATTGTGGTTCCCCCAAAACCTCAAATGACTTAACTGGTACTTCTACTTATTTCATATATCTGGTGGATCCAGGTGAACAAGCTGATAAGTCATGGAAACTTAATTTTACAGGAGTGCAAAAAACTTTGCACTGAAGTAAATCAGGGATTACTGATATTCTAGCGAAGGTGATATTCAAACAAAACTATTTGTGAATAGGTTTTTTGAATATCATTAATTGCAGATTAACAGCATCAGTTGAGGTTTGTGTTTTTGCCCTCCTGTAAAATTAAGTTTTCATGACTTATCAGCTTATTCATTGATGTCAAAGATATACTAATACAAATATAGGTATAATACAATTATATAATAGAGTGGAAATAGTGCTGTGAAATTTTTTTTGTTCTAATTGCAGTTACACAGCTTATTTCATTGCACAGTAACCATCTTCAATTCTACTAAAATAGCTTTATAATAAATTAAATATGTCCTAGTTCTGTGTGACTTAAAATACTTAGATATACCTACTATTCTAGCTCAAGCTCCAAAAATAAAATATAGGGTGCCAATGTCTTGATGATTAGTAGAAAACTAGCAGAAACTGGCAGACATTGTTCTGCCCTTTATCTCCCTCACTGTCCATCTCCTCATCTCTCTCTCTTTCTCCGTCTCTCTCCCCATCTCTCCATCTCAGTCTTTTGCACTCTCTCTCTCTCCCCGTCTTCCCCCCTCTCTCTCTGTCTTCCCCTCTCCCCGTTTTATCCTCTCTCCCTTTCTCCGCCTCTCCCTCTCTCTCCGTCTCTGTCTCCCTCCCTCTCTCTCTCTCTCCGTCTCTCTGTCTCCCTCTCTCTCTCTCTGTCTCTCCCTCTCTTCTTCTCTCCCTCTCTTCTTCTCTCCCTTTCTATCATTCACATTTAGTTGCAGGTTCTAGACATCTCTGTGCAGGTGGGGTACCAGCACCGGACCTACAAAAATGCAATAGAATGTTCAAGACGTTCCTCTTTCTCCTTCCCTTTCCCTTTCTCTCCCCATCTCTCTCTCTGTTCGTGTCTCAGTCTGTCTCTGTCTGTATCTTCTCTGACCCTCTCATTCACAATCTGAGCTGGTGGAATAATATCAAGAAACATCGGACCAGCAAAAATGCAATAGAATATTCAAGAAGATCTCATCGTGTAGATTACTGTGTGAAAAACGTTTCTTTGTGTCCTTTGGCATCAAAATTTTAGTTTTTAATGCCCTAGAATGCTTCGCGTAGGAGTTATTTAACGACATAGATTACAGAGTGTAGTGGGTTGCATTTGCAAGAATATTTAGTTTTTTATTCTTCAGCGCCATTTTTTCAATATTTTATTAGTTATTCTGCTATTCAAGATGGAGATGAATCCAACAAAACAGAGATGATTAAAATTGGTCCAGCCGTTCTTGAGTTATAAATGGTGTAACTTACACAACTTTGTTTTATATATATAGATAATCATTGTTGTGATAATGTGGCTAAAGATCAGGTGAGAGAATGTAAATTTTTAATGAATAGAATTTCCTTTGTCGTGGTTTTATATTCAATAATGATTTTAGACTGCAATTCTAAAGGTGTAATTTTACTAAGGTCTAAAATGTAAATTTTATTTTCAGCTTTGAAGGCTAATAGTTTAATTAACTTAAGACCTTAAATTCTGAAAAATATGATGGGGTAAAGAGGTAATGTAAACAATGAAATTCTTGTTAATGTTAATTTTGCAATTCTTGTTAACATCATCTGCATATTCATATGCAAATATACATGGGTAATTACAAAAATCCCTCTATCAAACTGAATTTACTGCTAATTAATTTATTGGCTAATTTTCATGTAAAAAATATACAGCAAACCATAATTTACACTCATATTATTAATGTTTAATAATGTTTCTTGCAAATTATTTTTAAAAAAATATGAGCTGTGGAATTATGGGAATATTAGGACGATTTTGTTTGCGGTCATCTGGTAGCAAACAATTGCTTTTAGGCAGCACACTGACCTTAGCTTGAATGTTTGCCATGTAGATAGTCCTGTCATAGAGCACTCTCTACACTTTCTTGAGTCAGCAAGTAGGTATACTGGGAACTTCCTTCTGCAGAATATGTATTGTCGTTGGCTGGTCAACTTGTTTGAATTGCCAGTCTGCATTTTGAAATCTTCGATTCTTGAGCCCCGACTATTTGCTATAAGGCAGAGCTGAAGGGGGGACAGGCCCAGTCTTAATTGGGGCCCCAAATTACTTTTCATTCACAAGAAATGAAAAATACACTCATCTCTAACACAAATTTAACGCTGTAATTTATTTGAAAGAAATGAATGAATTCTGTTGATGAATTGAGAGAGAAATGAAGTAAAATAAAATGAATTCTGTTTATGAATTGGGGAAGGATAGATTTTTTTTGTTTGAAATAAGGGGCCCCCCTTAGACCAACTGCCCCAGGCACCTGGTTTTCTCTGGATGCCCCTGCTGTAAGGGTAGAGTTGCTATACATTCTGAAAAAGTGGGATGTATCCTGGATATCGACATGTGACCTGCTGTCCTGCCAGATTTTCTTTGTTTCTGCCAAATGTCCTGAACTTTTATACTTTGTTATAATTCCACACAGTCCTACAAAAAAGTGTGTTTTGGGATTACTTGTGAACATCACAAAATTTGGCACTACATAAGAAAAGCCCACAACTAATTCCTTTGATAAGCAAAAAATTGCTATTTTTGACTTTACAAAGTGCAACCAGAGAACTGAAAACTAGATTAAAAAAGGAACGAAATGCATTAGTGCAAGAGAATCTAGAAAGGAAAGGCAAAAATGTCTCAGACAATAACAGTATTTTAATATTGACCAAAGTAATGATTTATTTAACATTAATATTTTATTTGAGTACCATGAAATATTTCATATATTTTGTTGTTGAAAAATAAGGAAATGACCTGGATAACTCGGAAAAGTCAGGAAAATCTGTCCAAGAAAAAGGCAGGAAACCTTGTTATTCTTAAAAGTGTGTAATGAAATATATCTTGGTGTACTATTTGGTAGTTTACTTGATATACTATTTCTTAGTCATACGATTCACTTCATATTCTACTTAGTTGTATAATTTGCTGTAAACCATATTTCATATGCCCTGAATTCCATATTTACCTTTATGGGAGTTCTATGTAAGGGGAGACAATAGCAAGAGGTAGGGAAGAACAAGTGCGGTCTGAGGCCCGTTTGTTACAGTACTGCTCACCTCTCATTCACCTGATTGATCAAAACAACAGGAAACAAAAGCAACCAGCCACTAGAATTCTCCTCCTGACAGCGGCCGAATTCTACGAGGCTATCTAACTAGTGTCATAAATCCTGCCACCATCAGGACTTGAACTATAGTACCTCTCAGTCAGAGACACTGCAGTAACATTAGTTTATGCCCTGAGCCATCTCAGCTGGTGAGTGGTCCCATATGATGGTAGCCTTATATTTACATGCATTTCAATACATGTGTTATCAAAAATCCTCCACAGTCAGGATTCAAACCCTAAGACTTCCGGGTCGAAGTCGCTGACGTAAACTGAGCCGGAATCTGTGTTTTGAAATAATTTTTTATGAGCCCTCAATTTTCCATTTTCATTAGTAAAAGCACAACATCACCACCTTGAGGTAGCTGTTTACCTCAAAATGATGAAAACTCATGAAATTTCATCAATTTCAATTTTTATTGAGTGGTATGCTCTGTTTTATTTTTGTTTAAATGCTTCAAACAACTTCTTTCTATGTTTCTTAATTTTTAAGCAAATGTTTTATTTTCAACCAAATGCGCAAATGTCTCATTCCCTATTGTCAATGGTCAAGCCCTTAGAGAGAGAATTTCAGATGCATTTTTCCTTTATTGGGAATTTTCAACTCATATATGCATGTCAAACATCATCAATCATAAACCATAAAAGATCATGATATAATTCTTCTTGCAGCTTACAACCCATGATTTGCTCTAGAGAATGGACTAGAATAGTGCCACTAAAAGTTTCAGTTAAATGGACTGAAATGCCCAGAATATACTTTTAAACAATTATTTTTCTGAAATAATTAATCTTAACTTTAAGTTTTACAGTACATTTACTAATCTAGTTCATTCTCTAGATCAAACATTTGTGATTAATTTGCCAAAAGAATTATCAAAATACATCAGCTTGTGGATATAGGATATCTGAAGTCAAAACTGACTATCAGTTTTAGCCAATTAATTATATGCAAAAGGAGATTTTAAAAAAAGTCTTCAAAAGCAAATAGATATAAAAAGTACAAGGGAAAACAAAACAGAAGCAATATTTTTGGTATTATTTCCTCAAGTATGCAGTTATACAGTGAATTCATTCATTGTCCATTTCTGATGATTGCTTTGGGCTTCTGCGAGCTCTTGATCCTAGGAACGTCAAGAAGGGGAGGGCAGCTAGGACAACTTGCACGAGGGCCTGACTTAACCCTTAAGTGGAGTTGTGGGGTCATTTTCAATACCAGTTAAACTATACACCCCTGGCATTCCTTTGAAAACCCTTTCTTCTTTAATCCCTTCTGTATAGCTTTCACTTTTGTCGTCATTGACTCACAGACTACGTCACGAACTGGGAGTAATTTTTTTTGCCATGAATTTGTTTGCCAGGCATGTCGATGCGTTATGTACAAAGAATACAGTGACTAAAAACTTTTGAATAAAATTAATTATAATAACCAGATAATCAAGTTGTTAACAAATATATAATTATTCTTATGTGATGTATGAGTTTGATCAGTATTATTAAATGTTATCACTGAGTATTGTCCATTCCATTATTAAATAACTCAATATATTATTCTCAGCAGTAATTTTTCTTTTAATTATTTTTTGAATTTTTATTAAATATTTTCCTAGAATTTCTGGCCCAGTTCTTCATTATTATCCATATTATTCGTTATTCATATAATTGCAAAACATATACAACTAATAAAATGTTTAGTTTCATCGGTATTAGGTGGTATCATTTTCGACCCCACAACTCCACTTATGTCCTAGAATTTTCACCACTTCAGCTGAGGGTTAATTGGTACACACAATTCTTTTCGTTCAAAACAAACAAACAAAAAAAAATACTGGCCCGGATCCATGGGAAGAGAAACATGAGAAAAGCCCCCTGTCCCGCTAAAATCTTTCAGTAACTATTAATTTTAACATGTCTCAAAACTTTCAAGAAAAACTATTTTCGGGTATAATCATTAAATTGAATAAAATCATATCGCAGCATGAGCTGAGTGCCTGCGACAATTCCCAAAATCTGTTATGACCCATTCGACCAAAACATTTTTAATTTCCCCTCCCAAAATTTGTCTCTGGATCCCCCCTCCCCCTATTACTTCCATTTCAAATTTGTACCGGCTGAGTTGAGCTCAGTGCCAGAACTGCCGCTGTCTCTGCAGCGACTCTGATCGGGAGGTTCTAGAGTTCGATTCAAGGCGGTGGTGAATTTCCGACACTAGCTGTATAGCTAGGATGAATTCAGCCACTGCATGGAGGATAATTGTATCAGCCCGGTGCAGTGCTTTGATCGGTAGTTTTCGGTTGTTTCGCCGATCAGTACCAAGGGAATATCGGAGCTGTATTCAAACAATTGTCCCACGGACAGCAACGCTATCTTTCCTTGTCCTATCCTACCCCTTACACACAGTTTCACTTACACGCACTATACAACCACGCATGACGGGAGACCGGTCGGGAGCTTAGAGCTTGTCCCGGCTGGGGCGGTGCCACGCTGGTGGGAGATACCTGGTTGTGGGAAAACCCCGCTACCCGACGGTAGGTCGGCGTCGGATCTCACCATTCAGTGGGGAAGATCATCCCCACATCCCGAGCAAAAACGTGCACTACACTTACGGGAGTAATTACCTAAGTAGTTGAGGCGCCCATTAACAATCAATCATTAACAATCAATCAAATTGAAGTGTTGGTTGGCGCCAGATCTCATTATCCAGCGGAGGAAGCATCCCGCCACATCCCGGAATGGAACATTCACTAAACTTTCGGGTCTAACGACTACAGCACTTGACTTGCCCGGAACCATCAATCCTAAAAGCGGCTCCACACATTCACTATTCGGCGAACAGCGAGCATCCGCTCGCCGAATCCCGAGTAGTGTGGATGGGTCGCTTGCTATTTGCCGAGTGACGAACGTTTGGCGCTCGGCCTATCCACCGCGTGTTGGTCTTATGGACACATCAAAGGCAGCGAACATTCGCCGAACACATCCGCTGGTCGGGAGCGGGCGAGCAGTAGCTCGCTGCTCAGCGAATGCCGAATTTGTAGAGCCACCGTAAGATAGTGCCGTGTTAACGCACGGATCCGAAGGGCCCAGGTGAGGGCCTCCAACGTTCAAAGATAGATCTTAAAGATATATTTAATACAAAATTTTTCAAAAAATAAAATTAAAAAAAGTATAAAAAAGTGGTATATAATTAAATTGTACGCAAAAAATTGGCATAACGGAGTGATTTGTTTCGCATCATTGGAAAATTTTTATAATGTTCAGTTCCATAAAAAATTAAAACTGTAGACTACAATTAATTTGTAGTCTTTTTTCGACGTAATTATGAATCTGTTATTCTTATGCTATATCTGTTATTCTTATTCGGGCCTAATGCCCCTAGCCTCGCCACATCAATAAAGCCATTATTTTATTTTCTTCGTAATCTACGTAACAGATTCATTCAATAGAGTGTCATTGATGAAAACTTATTGCCATTTATTTTAAAAATTTCTACATTATATCTTTTTAATTTATTTATACTTTTTAGCCCCTCGAGTGGCCTGAGGTGAGCGTGCCTTCTTTGAGACAGCCCTAAGTTCGATTCCCGGCCGGACCAAAAAAAAAGCTGTAGCTTTCTAATAAAAATCTTCTCAGTTTCTATACTTCTGTTTTTATAACGTGGCGCGTCAGGCCCAGTCTTCACGATGAAATATTTCACGCGTCTTTCTCGTGCCCTAGATGCCGCTAGTCACATCGCACTGCTTGATACTGTCGCGATCGTGCGATATCTAGCGGCACGGCGGAGAAAGACGCGAAATGCCGTGAGATATTCCATCGTGAAGACAGGCCCTGATGCGCTAAGTTATTAGCGGAAGTATGTAGGTATATGAAGAAAGAAACCTCAGGCAGGCCAAGTAAGCTGGATAGGATGATGGGAATAAGTCTTGATCGCCACATAGAAAAGGGACGATGAGAAGGTTAACAGAAGTCTTTCAAATTCTGTTCGCCTTCATGCAGCTCGTTGCGTTTGTTTTGCAAATGTACATTCTCGCCTGAGAATGTAAAGTAAGTAAGCATAATATTCTGGGGAAGCTCATCCTGTAGTACCCAGATTGCAAGAGAAAATTATTCGAATAATGAAAAAATGCCATCCACGTGATTCCTGCCAGTCTCTTTTCATTGAGCTTGGAATCTTACCATTGCTTTCCCTATTTATTGACAATTCTGTAATATTTGTCAAAACTAACATGTTTAACGATGAGAACATATTTTCATGCAATACTGATATTTATAATTATAACACACGTCGTAGAAATCACGTTCATCAAGTGTCAGTTTCAACAGTTCACTGCAAGAAATTCACATACATGTACGTTACTTTACAACGCATGCCAGATGATTAAACGATTAAAATCAATACACAAATCTAAGTAAAAAGTAAGTTTTCTGCTGCCTAACTGTTTCTATACAATTAGAGACTATGCTGATCATCAAAAAGAAAAATAATGATCAGGCGCGGATCCAGACTTCGCTTTTGGGAGGGGTCAGGTTATGACTCAAGTGCATTTATTTCGGAAAGGGGAAGGGTACAGAATATAATAACATATATTTGACGTATGTTATACGTATATCAGATTGACTTCATTGTATTATAAATATATTACAATTTCAATTTACCTATCAGATATCAGCTTACTATTGTTACGATCCTCACCCTATCCCCTGGGCGAATGTAACTTTGGAATTTTAAATGGTAATCCCCAGTTATTCTTGCAGATTCGAATTCTGCCTACGAAAATATTTAAATTTTATTCGGTACATTTGTGTTAAAAAATGAAAGTTTATAAAGTTATCAACAATAACTTTCAAATTAGTAAAAAAAACTTTCATTTGATGCAATATGAATCAATTTGTGAAGAAACTTACATGAGAGAAACATCTAAATGTGTGTAATGAAAAAAAATATTTTAAATAAATTATAATTAATATATACATGCATATAATAAATAAATAAACTAAATTATACTTTTATTTTTTCTCACAATTATTTTTCTCGTTTTCATTTTTTCCTTTTTAAACATTTTTTTCGTTTATAGTGCACTTTCGTATATTAATAAATTTGCACCACATTTGAATCTCCTTCAATAGCGATTCTTCCATAACAATTTTGTTAAGTTCATTATAATTTTGCAGATTATATTTGCGCAGATAAATTTCTTTCCCCACACGTCATATACAGTTTTTACTGTTTTATGACAAATAAATATTTATTTATTTATTTATTTAGTCAAAAAACAGTAAAAACTGTATATGACGTGTGGGGAAAGAAATTTATCTGCGCACATTTTCTTGAGGGCCAGAATTTTATTAAAAAAAAAAAAAAAAAAAAAACGAAAACGAAAACGAAAAAATTAATTTAGAAAATAATTATTTTAGAAAAATAAAGATATTTGAAAAATGTTTTTTCCCGAGTTATAGAAAATCAATTTCAACTGTAAATGAACTACAAGCAAAAGGAGTGCTCAACAAAACGTGCGCACAGTGAAGCTACATTTACGTCCAGAAGCAAAACAAGGGGCCATCTCAGCATTTGCTCTATGGATCAGGGAAACTGGACAAAAACCTGATCGAGATGGGGGTCATTGACCCGGAAGCTGAAGTACATTACTTGTTACAGGCGTATTAAATATGTTTTTAAATGTATACAATGCAAACATAAACTAATTCATTATACATCTTTGTTTTGTTACATTAAACATTATTTTTCTTTTTCACGATCAGTATAGTCTCTAATTGTATAGAAACAGTTTTGCAGCAGAAAAGATTTTACTTTTAACTTAAATTTGTATACCGACCTTAATTGTTTTATGTCATCTGGCAATGCGTTGTAAAGTAACGTACATGTATTGTATGTTGATTTCTTGTACTGAGCTGTTGATACTGACACTTGATGCACGTGATTTCTACGGCGTGTGTTGTAATTATAAATATCAATATTGCATGAAAATATGTTCCCTCCGTTAAGTAGGTCATTTTTGACAAATATTACAGATTCGTAAATAAATAGACAAGGCAATGGTAGGATTCCCAGCTCAATGAAAAGAGGCTTGCAGGAATCACGTGGAAGGCATTTTTTCATTATTCGAATAATTTTCTTTTGCAATCTGAAGGTCTGAATACTACAGGATGAGCTTCCCCAGAATATTATGCCATATCTCAGGCGGGAATGCACATTTGCAAAATAAACGCAACGAGCTGCATGAAGGCTGACAGAATTTGAAAGAATTCTGAATGCATAGCATAATGAACTTAATTTAGTGTTTAATTCTGTTATATGTACATTCCATTTGAGGTTTGATTGAATTGAAAGACCTAAAAATTTTGTTGCCTCAACATCAGCTAATTGCATATTGTTCATTTTCAATGGAACATACGATTTCCGATTTGAGATGCAAAAATGCATTGAAACAGTTTTTCTTTCGTTAACAATTAATTTGTTATTATTAAACCAATTTGAAACTTCTGAAATTGTACTATTTACTGCTTCTTTTTTGCAAAGAACATTCGTGTCATCAGCAAACAGGACCGTTCTTCCATTTTTAATAGACGAGGGCATATCGTTTACATATAACAGAAAGAGAATAGGACCTAAGATCGAACCTTGCGGGACCCCATGCACAATTGGCAAAGAATTGGAAATATAAGTATGTAATGTCCTTTCCTGCCAGTATGGTATTTCTACTTTTTGAGTCCGATGTTTAAGGTAAGAAGTTATCCAATCTAGGGCAATACCACGAATTCCATACGAAGGTAATTTTGAGAGCAAGATCTTATGGTCAATAACGTCAAAAGCTTTCGAGAGATCTAAGAATATTCCAATGGGTATTTCATTTTGGTCTATTGATGAAGCAACATCTTTGAGAAAAGAAAAAATGGCAGTTTCCGTAGATTTTGATTTTCTAAAACCGTGTTGTGAGTCTGAAAACGCTCTGTTTTTCCTGAGAAATGTTTCCATTCGTAAGTAGAAAAGCCTTTCTAATATTTTTGAGAAAACTGACAAAAGAGAAATAATAAATAAATAATTTTGGGGACAACTACAGCAAGACATACAAACATCTAATAAATTTAATTTAATGCAACATTTAATATATTGCAAATAACTGATTTGATTCTTTTTGCATTGCCAAAGTGCTTTGTATAATTAAAACCCAAATAAAGTAACATCATTGCATTACTGTTCATCAAGAATGTGAGCTGTCAAAAGATATTTTTGATACCGGATTCGGACTCAGCGACAGCAAAACATTAAAATAAGATATTTTAGGCGTCAGACTATATCCTTGCTCATCAGCCGAACTAACATTCTCTAACCGGATTCGGGCTCAGCGACAGCAAAATATTCAAATAAGGTCTTTTAGTATTGGTAAAGCTGCAGGGTAATCTGGAAGCCTTATAATACCCAAATTATTTTTCAATAAAATCTGTCTTTTTGTGGCATTTTTTAATATTTTTCTTACTGAATCGTTGAAGAAAAGTAAATGTGTTCGACTCCTTTCCCTCGTTTTCGTGCAAATGAATGAGCAGGGCTGCAGAGATATACTCTTTGGGGCCGGTAGCTGAGCGAGGAGTCTGCCAGTGGATAGGCACCGGCTGGCTCTGCCGCGCCGATACCGAAATGAAGATTTCACTCAATAATGCGGAATCACGAGTCATGCAATACGCAGTATAGATAGAAATGGAGATACATAGTAATATACCGTGTTATATATGAAGAGTATTGAAATCTGCATCAAAATAGACATGACTATGAATGAACTTTCAGGGGGAGAATTATTTGAAAGATACAAAATCGTATCTTCTAAAATATTGATACAGTAGTGAACTCGGACTACAGGTTTTAAGATTTCGAAAACTTTCATTTTATTGAATTTCTTGACAAAAAGCAGTTTTCCACCTACAAAGCTTCCTTTCGTTCAGAAAAGTTTTCTTTCCTAATAAAACAATATCCATTTCCTGACAGTGAGCAGCCTCGAAATGAACTGACAAATGTATGGGTCATTCCATATTAAATCAACACAGTCTTTTTACATCACCATCTCAGATTCAGATGAAATTTGACACATACGTAGTATGAATGGAGGATAAGAAAACTACAAATTTTGAGTGAAATATATACACCCGTTTTTGAAATACAGCAATGTAAAAGTTTGCAAAATTGGGTTCCCGAAAATTTTTAAATTGATGTAGAACCTCACCAAATTAAGATAGAGAGCTGGAACAGGTGTCATTTTGCAGCTTTCTTTATGGCCTTTTATAAGATATACAACTAAATAAGGGTTGCGTTCAAAACGTTTTTCAAATTTGAATTTAAAATTTTGATTTTGAGTTTTTTCAAAATGCTCATCTTCAAAAACATTGAAAAAATTCTAAAATAATCCTTGTATATATCCAAACAGGTGGTGCAAGTTTAAAAATGGGACTGCAATGGGTTCATATGGTAATCTTTATTTAAAATGCACTATTTTTGTACTTACTCTAGATTTTACTGATTTAAAATGCATTTTATTTCAAATTATAACATCTAATATACACAAATTATTAATTTAGTGTTTTTTGTTGGCGAGTGTGTTGTGTTTTGTTGTTATGATTATTATCATTATTATTATTATTATTCCACTACATCACGACTAAAGATGTTATGAGTCGGCTGAATATAAAATCTACTCCAGGTTGCAACCAGCTACCTAAGGTTCTGTTCCAAATAAAGCGATTTCTTGCACTTCCCAGTATTTTGAATTATCTGGGAGTTTAGACAAGTTCTTACTCAAATTTTGCGGAACAAATCCCAGAGCTCCGGTAACTATCGGGACGACCTGTGCTTGTACGCCCCACAATCGGCTGATCTCGATTTCCAAACTCTTGTATTTAAGACGTTTCTCTGCCTCCTTGGTAACGACGTTTCGATCGCAAGGTACAGCACCACCGATCAGGAAACACGATTTTTTCTCCAAATCCCGGATGGCAGTATCCGATTTGTTTGCCGCTATCGTGCGATCAGTTTGAATTTGTTGGTCGTACAATATCGTACCCAATCCAACAGACGTCACTGGTTTGGTGAGTGTTCGTACCACTTGGGACATATGTTTAGAACTTCGAGGGCGGTACAGGTCTACCAGTGGAGGTAACTACACATCCTGTCGTGTCTTTTCGTCCATTCGGTCTTTGCTAGGATTGGACAAGCTGAGACAATATGATCAATGGTTTCTACTTGCTCCTGGCAAATGCGGCATTTCGCGACCCTAAAGTAAAAAGGTTCTATCTGCACCGCAGTAAATTTTACAGGAGAGCATTTCAAAGTTTTGTCCCTCTCTAAAACAAAAACTATTTTATTAAATGTATTGAAACTTTGTCAGTGTACTTGACATCCAAGCACAAAACTGTAGACTGATAATTATTCTCAAAGCATTGTAACTTTGGTAGAAACCAAGACCCTATTTTTACAGATAGAACCTTTTTACTCTCAATATGCATTTTCAAGTTCGAGCAAAAAGGTTCTATCTTTGTTAGTAGGAACATTTGACTGGTATATTACTTAAATAATTGCAAATATACATGTAACTATATAATTTATTAAATTTTAAAGAATTCAAAGAAATGTGCTTACATTTTAGTAAAAACCTTATTTAGAGTACTCAATTTTAATTTCATGTCATTACTTAGACTTAGCCAACTAGAAATGGAAAAAAGTTACCTATTGTAAATTATTGAATTACACTTAAATTTGAAATGATATATTACAAACATATTAAAGTAAAATGTCGCGTAGCTATAATATTATTTTTGTTTTTTAAGCAATTCTATTAAGTAGATTTGATCCAGAGTTGGCATCCATTTCAACATGTATGCTAAATCGGCTACCTTTTCCTTATTTAAAAACTTCTCTTTCGCCACGTACGTTTGCACAGGCGGATAGATGGGAGAAGAACTTTTCGGCACGCATCTTGTAGAAATGTATGGCCCCACATTTACGGTGGAAAATTGTGAATCAGAATGTTTAATTTTACACTCTACTTCAGCTAGTCGTTGAGTGAATTTTAATTGCGAAATTTGGGAGAAAGGTATTTATTAAAATGAAGATGTCTGCTGCTTTTATGGAAATCCTTAAAATGCATTGTTTTCATTTGAATAATATTAAGTGGCTTTTTTCTATTTACTGCCAAGTGTATCCGCATGAAAGAAATCGGTGACCAGAATTCACTAGCTCTCAGAGCTTTCTCTATCTGGTAATGAACATTGTGTACTTCCTGAATACACAAGTGACCAGCAGTAGAGTATTTCAAAACTATGTCATCGATTTGTGTTTTTATTTGGAAAGTCCTTCATTGCGAGAGCCATCATCTGATTATTGTTTTTGGGTACACAGCTGTCGCTCCACATTATAATATGTTTTACCTTAGGTGAGTTTTGAATTATTTTTTCCAAAATTTGGGAAACGGCATTTGCAATGTCATTTCCAGAATGACCTTTGTCAATTTCTGTCCAAATTGCGCAATAAACATCTTTGGTTGGGAAAACATGAACTGTCATGTTAAATAAATTTAATTTTCCCCTAAAAATACTTGTTTGCTCTCGGAATTCCTATCACTTTTTCTAAATGAAAGGGCACTACAATTGTATGTTCATCTTTGATCTTATGATCTTCCTCTCTTTCCTTTCTCCTGTTTTCCTTGTTATCTACGTTTTCAGTGTATTTTAATTTTAAATCATTAGAAATATTATTTTCCAACTCATTAATTCTGTAATCGCATCTGTCCGCTTTTGGCTGAAAGAAATCCAAATTAAATTCTTCATTAAAATATTCCGATGTATAGATAATTTTACAAATTGACATCTTTCGTTTACACAACATTCCTTGTAGAGGTCGTACGTTTTCGTGATACTTAAGTTGGAGGCGAGGCACTCCTTAGTAGTAGTAGGTCTACAATAGTGACTCTCTGTTTTAGGGAAAGATTTAATGTGTGCCCTTGCCCTGTCTTTCACGTCTTTTGGTATTTTATCCTTAGTTTTGCTACCTCGATCATCCAATTTTGGTGTTCCTGTTATTTTATCTTTGTGTAAATGTGCATTATTTATCATCTTCTGGCTTATAGAAAGGTGTTGAGGTCGAACTTCTTACACACAATAATTTCTTTATTTGTGACATAGAACTTATAAACGAATGTATTCTTCTTTCGAAGGTTTAGAATATTTTCTGTTGGATTTCTTTTTTCTGGAAAGAATCTGATGTCCTCAGTATGTAGCTGACCTTTTCAGAATGAGTTTCCAATTTGTAAAACGAAATAAATAATCTCTCTTGCTCTTCTGGAGTGACATTTCGAGTGCAGTTGTGACGACAAAAATTTCCACATTTGTAGTTTTGTTAAATTGTTAAGCTTGATGACCTTGCCTCTGTAATTTAAATGTTCTAAGGCAGCTTGATGTTTCTTCGACCCTTGCACTTTTTTTGAATCCTTCTTATTACACGATGCCACCAGATTGCGAAAACTTACAGCCACAACACAGCGAGATATTGAGTTCTTAAAACGGATTGGGTCTACTAGATACATGCGCTCCTAACGAAGGGTTAACAATACATTTACGTATTAACCGAAAAGAAGTAAAATCATAATAATCCGGGTTGTAAACAGGATTTACAGGTAACCAATTTTATAATATTACATCAACATGTGAAGTGGAGTACAAATAGTTTGTGTCGCATAACCTATAAATTTGTTGATTTAGCAAGACATTCCCTCAGACGTCGTAAGGAATATCCAAATGCCCAATTTTGCCAAACCATTATAAATTCTGGATGGTTACCAATTAAACCCGATAAAGAATAAATAGTTCGATACTTATAAAAATATGTTTACCTTCTTGCAGAACTGTTTTGCTTTAACACAAACAGTGCTTACAGCACTGTTTTGCCTCGGTGTTTCGTCTTCTTCAGTACTGATTGCCGCATTAGGATCGTATTCAGAACAAGAATGCTCAAAAACAGCATCTTTAATTTCACTTTCACACAACATTGCAATTAAATCTGCTTCTCAAAAGATCTTACAATACCTGGACACTTTGCGCAGCCAACAAGATAATGTCCACATACATGTAAACAGATTGGTTTGCGCGGTGAAGCAGATAGAACCTTTTTTCCCGAACGTGAACGTACGTTTTGCAGATAGAACCATTTTACCTTATCTGTATCTCAGAAACTAAGCTTCGTAGGTCAATATAGCTTAGAGGTTATGTAAATCTCATCACTACCATTACAAATATAACATAAAGTCATTTTTTGAAAAAATGTTAGATAGAACCTTTTTACTTTAAAGGTCGCGATTTGTCATCTTGGGAGATTTTAGATCCGCTTTATCAGAATGTGTTCTCAACGCCTGATCTTGAGCAGCTACTAGAACTGCTTCCGATTCTGGCTTCATTCTTCCGATTTTAAGCCACATAACTGATTGATCTTTATTGATCCACACCTGGTCCATTCTTTTTAAATATTGTCCGTGGTTTGTCTCTCCACGAGTTCTTTGACATTTTTTGTGTCTCACATTTCATGTTTAATAGCATCAGAAGTTCAGTGTCTGTGTTATTCAACGTGTCTTGCCTAGTGTTCTTCGCAATGCTTTTTGCTGCGCTAACAATGCCTCTGTTTCCCATTCTACGGTCACTATAATAATAACTTCGATCATTATAATGATAATAATAATAATTATTATTATTATTATTAGACCGCGGAACTTCATGCAATTGCAAATTTTTACTGACTGTGCATATCGAAAGGAAATGTATATATCTTTACCTATCACCAAAAATAAAACAAATCTATTCTATTTTTATTTTGCATGTGTGATTTTTTTTTATTTTAAATGCGTATTTTAATCTATGCGGTATATTTTAGTGCATACATTCCAGGTTTTTGTGGAGAAGTGGATCGAAGTCAGATCTTTTCGGGTATTTCTCTTTTAACTTAGAAGTGGCTTTCTTCTAACAACGCGGGTATGGAAATTGAACCTCCTTAGTACCCTTCGCACGGTTTCGGGATTTACTTTCTTGCCAATGACAATTTATGACTGTGCAGTAACTTTTGGTGCTTTAATACGAGGGTCCTTCTGTATTATTTTCACAACAAGATTCTCTTCTCGATCAGAAAGTCATCGGACGTTCACCTCCGGGTTGCAGTTCATTCGCCTATTCATTGATGTAACATAAGATTACGTCACTCACTGTGCTTTTTTCATTAATGGCATTTTACAAACGTTTGGGCATTATTAACCCTTTGCATGATGATAAATAACAAGCTTACGCTGCTCAAAGTTGGTGTTCATTCCTCAACTATTCATTTCGCTTAAATGTTTAGGTTCCCACGTATCTGGTTCATCAACTGAAAGGTGACCTTGATTTGTTTTATTTCTGGTGATAGGTAAAGTTATATACACTTCCTTTTGATATGCACAGTCAGTAAAAATATGCAATTGCATGACATTCTGCGATCTAATAATAATAATAATAATAATAATAATAATATTAATAATAATAATAATAACAACAACAACAACTCCACCTAGGGAGTACACGACCTTGCAGTTGGTGGTGGAGCTTGAGTACCCCCATGAGCCTTAAAGCAATGTCAGTGGTAGCCTAGCTACCGGTAGGGCCTCCCTTGCTGAATAGGTTGAAGGTGAGGGGTCAGACGAAGAAGTACTCCATTTTGAAGAGAGTGGGAAGTAAGTAGAGAGGGAAGGGTCATGAACCTTTGGACTTCCTGTTGTCGGCCCATAGAGGGTACAGGAGAGAAACTGGGTTGGCACACCAGGCCACTGATTAGAGTGCAGGCTCGAACGTTGCATTAGCCAGCGAAGGAGGCTGCCTTCAGCAGTCAGTGAAAATCCCGTAGGGTTTAGTAATGCCGACTGGCGATCGGAGGGACCCCTTGCTGGGTCCTGCGGGGGCATGCCCCGAGGCCACTGTGGGTCGCAGTAACGGATGGCAGGAAACAACCGAGGATTAAGTGTGATCTGTGAACTCGAACTTGCGTCCTGCGAATCTTCAATTCAAACCAATGAGCAAAATGGATAGAACAAGCAATGTAATGAATCTTAACGTGCCTTGTTCTACCAATGTCCCATACCTGCTCAGAAACCGAGCTAATGTCACCTTGTCGACGTCTGGCCATCCCACGGATGTTAGTCCCAGGGACCCAGAGCCGGCAGTAGCTCGAAGCCATCGTCAGAGATGGACCCGGGATGAATTAAAGGAGGTGATATGGTGCTTTTACTATGCAAAAGCGAAAAATGGGGGCTCAGAAATAGAAGTTTTCAAGGTATGGAGAGAGAGGAACCCAGATATGAGACCTACCCTAGACTCAAAGAAGCTTGCCAGTCAACGACGATACATACTCAGCAGTGTAAAATTCACAGCAGAACAACTTGCTGACATTGAGAGAAATGCGGAGTATGTACTTCGCTCGAACAATCCACATGACGAACATGTAGAACTTGAAAATGATGATCCCGTCGAAGGTTCATCTCTTTCCAGTGAAACACACGTCAGTGGTGAAAATTCATCTGGCAATGAATTACACGATAAGGACATAATGCGAAATCTCCTTCGGCGCGAGAGAGAAAGAGTTAGTCAACTTCCGTTTGAATCTCGCGAACCGTTGAGGAGAATATACGAAACTGCCAAATCTAAAAGAGTGATAGAAACAGTGAATTCTGTCTTAAATGAGGTGGTGGAGACCCCAGGCAGAGATCTAGATATTACTGAAATCAATCACATCATATATGCAACTGGATATCTATTATCTCAGATAATTTTGGGGCCAGCCAAGAACACCGACGGCCGACAGCAAAACAGAGTAAACAGCTCTATACCCCATGAATGAACAGAATTATGAAACGGATAGCCGACACCCGGCGCGAAATATCACCCTTAGCTGAGGCATCTTCTAAATCAACGCACACCTCTAAAGTTCAACGAAAAATCTTCAATGTTGAACAGAAATACCAAATTGAAAATGACACCAGCAGGCCAATGGTAGTTGAAAAGATAAAAGAGAAAATTCAAGCATTGGCTCAAAGAATTAGACGTTACAAACGTAGAATAGATTTCCGTGTACATAACCGGTTGTTTGAAACAGACGCGAAGAGATTCTATCGCAATCTGACTCAAAAACCGAATGGCAAAGCTGTCACTCCTTCAAAAGAAGACGTCGAAGCGTTTTGGGCAGGAATCTGGGAGGAGAGCAGATCCTACAACAAAGACGCATCTTGGCTTCAATATGAAGTTGATGCTGCCGATGAACTTGTAGAAACAGTGGAATATGTTCACCAATTCTCGGAAGAGGACCTCTTCCAAGCAATTAAGAACATGGGAAACTGGAAGTCCCCCGGGATTGATAAGATCCAGATTTATTGGATTAAGAAATTAACAGCAATACATTCTCATCTAGCAAAGGCTGTTAATAAAATTTTTGAAAACCCAAAGGAAATCCCGGAATGGCTCACACGCGGCATCACGTATTTGCTACCCAAAGCGGGAGACAGCTCTTTGGCGAAGAACTACAGGCCAATTACTTGTCTGCCAGTACTGTACAAAGTTATAACTTCATCCATAGCTGACAAAATGTACAGACATCTAGATAAGAATCATCTAATGCCAGCTGAACAAAAAGGATGTCGTAAAGGCTCTTATGGCTGTAAGGAAATCCTGCTCCTGAATAAAGTCATCTTGAATGATGTAAAGAAACGCAAACGTAATTTGAGCATGGCTTGGATTGACTACCGGAAGGCCTTTGATAGTGTACCACACGATTGGATTTTGAAGACACTGGAGATCTATCGATTTCATCCTAGACTTATTGAATTTTGCAAGGCTAGTATGAAGTCGTGGAGTACCAGGTTACTAATACACAGCGGAAAGGAAGCAATAGAAACCAGAAGTATTCAGATTAACAGGGGTATTTTTCAAGGAGATTCACTATCCCCTCTGCTGTTTTGCATTAGTTTGATCCCACTATCGAGACAGTTGTCGCAAGCTGACTTTGGTTTTAAGCTCCATGGTGATGAAAGGCCAGTATCACATTTGTTTTACATGGATGATCTGAAAGTGTTTGCTAAGAATGAAGCGATTCTCTCCCAAATGCTGTCTGTCGTGAATGACTTTAGCAATGACATCTGCATGAAGTTTGGTGTTGACAAGTGTGCAAAAATCAATTTAAAAAGAGGGAAACTCACAACGTCTGAGAACATTGAAATTGATACGCACACTGTGATTCAAGATCTTGAGCCAGGTAAAACGTACAAATATCTGGGCATTGAAGAATGTGAAACCATCTCGAATGACAGAATGAAAGAGAGAATTCGTAGGGAGTATTATAGGAGAGTGAGACTGGTCCTGCAGTCCGCTCTGAATTCCAGGAATAAAATTTCTGCAATAGGTAGTTTGGCGGTACCTGTAGCCGAATACAGTTTTGGACTAGTGGTCTGGACTGAGCAGGAAATTCGCATCATGGATCGAAAAACCAGAAAACTGTTAACAATGCATCATGTTGCCCGCCCTCGAGCTGATATACATAGACTTTATGTGTCACGTAAGGAAGGAGGAAGAGGCCTGAGACAAATTGAAGCCTTCTGGCACAACGCAATAGTCGGGTTGGGAAAGTATGTAGTCAGCCATCAAGATAACCCTCTAATGAGGCAGGTCATGAAATCTGACCGAAGAATGAGAAACAGAGGCATTGTTAGTGTAGCTAGAAGCATTGCGAAGAAAACTAGGCAAGACACGTCGAATAACACAGACACTGAACTTCTGATGCTGCTAAACATGAAGTGTGAGACACAAAAAATGTTAAAGAAATCATGGAGAGACAAACCACTGCACGGACAATACCTAAAAAGAATGGACAAGGTGCAGATCAATAAAGATCAATCATTTATGTGGCTTAAAAGGGGAAGAATGAAGCCAGAATCGGAAGCACTTGTAATAGCTGCCCAAGATCAGGCCTTGAGAACACGACATTATGATAAAGCGGTTCTCAAAATTTCCCAAGATGATAAATGCCGCATTTGCCTGGAGCAAGTAGAAACCATTGATCATATTGTCTCAGCTTGTCCAATCCTAGCAAAGACCGAATACTTGAAAAGACATGACAGGATGTGTAGCTACCTCCACTGGCAGATTTGTACCGCCCTCGAAGTTCCAAACACATGCCCCAAGTGGTACGAACACTCACCAAAACCGGTGACGTCTGTTGGATGGTGTACGATATTGTACGACCAACAAATTCAAACTGATCGCACGATAGCGGCAAACAAACCGGATATAGTTATCCGGGATTTGGCGAAAAAATCGTGTTTCCTGATCGGTGGTGCTGTACCTTGCGATCGAAATGTCGTTACCAAGGAGGCAGAGAAACGTCTTAAATACAAGAGTTTGGAAATCGAGATCAGCCGAATGTGGGGCGTAAAAGCACAGGTCGTCCCGATAGTTATCGGAGCTCTGGGATTTGTTCCACAAAATTTGAGTAAGAACTTGTCTAAACTCCCAGGTAATTCAAAAGAATGGGAAGTGCAAGCAATTGCTTTATTTGGAACAGCCCACATTTTGCGTAAAGTATTGTAGAGGCACTGATAGTCACCGGATCTGCTCCTTAGGTAGCTGGTTGCAACCTGGAGTAGATTTTATATTCAGCCGACTCATAACATCTTTAGTCGTGATGTAATGGAATAATAATAATAATAAAACACAAGACACTCCCCAATAAAAACACTAAATTAATAATTTGTATATATTAGGGCTAATAATTTGAAATAAAATGCATTTTAAATCAGTAAAATCTAGAGTAAGTAAATATGGTGCATTTTAAATAAAGATTACCATATGAACCCACTGCAGTACCATTTTTAAACTTGTACCATCTGTTTGGATATATACAAGGATTATTTTAGAATTTTGTCAATTTTTTTGAAGATGAGCATTTTGAAAAAACTCAAAATCAAAATTTTAATTTCAAATTTGAAAAACGTTTTGAACGCAACCCCTATTGAGTTGTATATCTTATAAAAGGCCATAAAGAAAACTGCAAAATGACACTTGTTTCAGCGCTCTATCTTAATTTGGTGAGGTTCTACATCAATTTAAAAATTTTCGGGAACCCAATTTTGCAAAATTTTACATTGCTGTATTTCAGAAACGGTTGGAAATATTTTAATTAAAACTTGTAATTTTCTTATTCTCCATTCATACTACCTGTGTGTCAAATTTCATCTGAATCTAAAATGGTGAGGTAAATTTTTAATTAAAACTGTTGATTTAATATGGAATGACCCGTATACATTAATAATGCAAATCACGTGCCTGCAGTTTTTTTGCTGATGTATTTGTTAGACAAAGTGGTCTAGAAAGAAAATATCAAGAGACATAGTAATACATAGTTGATACAACTCAGTCTAACTTTCCCTTTATATACAGCATTATGTGAAAGGAGTATGATTACATTCAAGCGTTAAGACATTCCTGAGAAATTCCGTGGGAAATTAACTGTGCCGAAACGAAAGCTTTGAAGAACAAATTATCCACGTTTTTGTTGAATAAAATAAACAAGAATGGACCTAATTTATAAAAAATGTAAGATAAATTTTCAGAATACCCAACTGCATGACTCTAGCTTCGCCACTGTATTTTAGGCATCAGACACTGTTCTCGCCCATCAGCCAAACTAAAATTCTCTAACTTTAATTCTTTTCGAAAATCTTTACCACTAACCCCTGTTGATAGCCTTAACTTGTGCTGAAAGCGGCGTTTTACGTTGTTACACAACTAGAACCGCCATCAGACTTCAATGATCAAATTAGGTTCGCCGTTACTTATTACATTAAGCATTTTTAGGTTAAATAAACATTGAGTTTGATAGGAGTTCCGATACTGAATTGGATTGTATCATCGAAACTGAATTCTAACAAACATCTGAAAGCAAGATTTTTGCCAATTTTATATACATACCATTATTATTACTAAGTATAGCTAGTTCTATTCCCTTTCAACAACAGTTGTGACTTTTAAGCTGAGTCCATGTGTTGACGTCCATTTTTACCACAATTCTCTCGTTCAATTAGTGACAAATATTCACATTAAGTTGGCAACACTAGTAACGCGCAGTGTATTTGATTTCGACTTTAGATATGTTACTTGTTTATATACAGAGTGAGTCACGTAACTTTAGCACCTCCTGTAACTTTTGAACGGTTGAAGATATTGCAATGCAGTTTTCACGGAAGTGAATGAGGGAATGGGGCTAATTGATATGTGTATTGATTTCTCTTTTATCATTTGTATTTTACGAGATATTTGAGGTAACTTTGTTTTTTCAAATGGGACTATACATATTTTTTCAGTCTATCATGACAAGCGTAAAAAGACAAATCCAAAGATATAAATATTGTTATATGTTAGATAAGCATTTTTTTGAGTAATTGTGATTTTTTTGCGACTAGTGTTTAACGGATATTTTCATTGTAACTGTCAGCCCCACAAGGTCACACAGCGCTCCCACAGCAAACGCGGTGTCGGGGAAGGGAAGGGATTTTAGTACTTGAGGATACGAAAAATATTCACAAAACTGTTGCATTTTTTTCTTGAACTCTCCTTTCCATCCTGATGCATTTTCAGATATTTTGTGTTTCTTAGGGATTGAAAATACGGATTTGCCTTACGTAGTATTTATTGAAATAAGACTATTTCTATCCCTAAGTTATTATTATATTCTTATTAACATTGAAATTGTTTGCTCAAAATACGCAATATTTTTTGTACAGTTTTAATTATTTATTCTTATTGTGCTTTGTTTCAAGATCCCATTAATACGTATCTTATGAAACCCCATTAAATGGAGTTGAAGTTATAAACAATTTTATTACGATACAAACTTATGACAAATCCTTATTTTCCATCCTTTAATTCCTTCAATCAAAGAAAGTCGAAAATCTGAAAATGCGGAAGGATGGGAAGCACAGTTCAGGAAAAAACTGCAATGGTTTTGTGAATATTTGGAATATATTTCGTATCTTCAAATCTCCCTTCCCTTGCCCGGCCGCGCGTTGCTGGTGGAGCGCTGTGTGACCTTGTGTGGTGGACTATTCAAAATGTCCGTTAAACCCCAGTCGCAAAAATCAAAATTAATCAAAAAAATGCTTATCTAACATATGAAAATATGTACATCATTGGATTCGTCTTTTTACGCTCGTCATGGTGGACTGAAAAAATATGTATAGTTCCATTTGAAAAAACAAAGTTACCTAAAAAATCTCGTAAAATACAAGTGATAAAATAGAAATTAATGCACGTATCAATTAGCCCCTTTCCCTCATGCACTTCCGTGAAAACTGCATTGCAATAACTTCAACTGTTCAAAAGTTACAGGAGGTGGTAAAGTTACGTGCCTCAGCCTGTATATTTCTTTGTACTAAAAATACTTTTAACCCTCCGGCGGGCGCGTCCCATCATTTCCCACCAGCAAGCGCGTGCGGCACTCCGTACCGCATTTATCACCTTCGATTTTCGCGCCAATAGTTATTACTTTTGTTACTGAATGTGAACGAAATATTCTTTATTTATGTTTTTATACATTTTATTTCATAATAACCAATTAAATACCAAACGAAATAACAATAATAATAAGAATCTGATCCATCACTCACTCCCTCCGTGTCATGGAGCGTGTTACATGTCGGGGAATGAAAGCGGTGCAAACGTGCCGTCTAATGTTTCTTCGGAAACAACGCATTTAAATTTGAATTAGTAGTTAGTACTCCAAAATCAGTATTATAAAGCTCAATAACAAAACAGCAGTAAGAATTCTAACGAATAAAATACGCAAATATATTTATATCGGCAAATCACGTGCGATACGGAGTGCCGCAACCGTTGCAGAGTTCGAATTACTAAACAATAACGGTCGATCGGCAGTGTTTAAAATCGTGATTTGAGTCTCATCCGGTTGAAAATATAATGACTGAAGAATAACTACGAGCTCAAAAGTGCGACACCAATTATTTCCACAAAATCAACAAAAATGTAAGAATGTGCCTCTACGCGCCCGCCGGAAGATGTAAGTGATTTTGAGCACACGTATGTTTTTATGCAAATTAAATTCCAATTTCTCTACAAATTCATTAGTTTCAGCACTGCTAAATTTTTAGAAATTTCTAGAATTGTTTGAAAATATCTGAAAATGTCTCGGTCTCGGATTCTGAAGGGACGCTGAAAAGGTTACAAGTCCCTCAGACTTTTTTTTTTTTTAGATATGTTGGAGTTTCTCACAAAATTGTGACGGTTCATCATTTGGGAGGGGGGATCATGACCCCCGTGACCCTCCCTTGGATCCGCGCCTGAAATAATGTTTATTTTAACAAAACAATGATATGTAATGAATGAGTTCACATTTGTATTGTTTAATTAAAAAAAAAGACTTAATACGCCTGTAACTAGTAATGTACTTTAGCTTTCGGATCAATAACCCCCATCTCGATCAGGTTTTTGTCTAGTTTCCCTGATCCATTGAGCAAATGCTGAGACGGCCCCTTGTTTTGCTTCTGGACGTAAATGTAGCTTCACTATGTCCACGATTTGTTGAGCACTCACTTGGCTTGTAGTGGTAGGAGTAGAGCTGAGGGTGAGTATTTTGTTAGAAATGAAGAAAAATCAAATCCGCAGTTATAAATATGTTTACCATAAATCGGAAACGAAAATGTCTAGTTTTTCAAATGTCGGTAATCCGCAAATCTAATAAATAATATAAATATCATAAAATAAGATTGCAACGTGTCTTGTGCGATCGAATTTTTATTTATTTTGTGTCGTAGACTCGAATAACTATTTTGTACCCTTAGTTCAGTTCTTGAAAGTGAAATAAATAATGCGTTTAAAATGTTTATTAGAAGCCCTGGAGCAATACATATGGTCCAGAGATCTGAGGATTCCTTCAGCATTCGTTATCCATCTGCCGATCGCCGAAACACCGCGATAACAAGAGGGCGCCACCCTGATAACGGTCCTAATATCGGCATCGTTCGTTTTTGATAATGGCAGTGCCAGATTTCGCATTCTCGGACATAGCAGTCTCGGCGCTCAAGGCTCGACGTGGATTGATGATTGTTAGTGATTCCGGACGCTAAGGTCATTCTTCCGGTAAGTGTAGTGCACGCTTCGGGGCGGTAGGTGGCGGGGATCTTCCCCGCTGGATGGCGAGATCCGGCGCCGACCTACCGTAGCCTAGCGGGGTTTTCTCCTGAACCAGGTATCTCCCACCAGCGGGGCACCGCCCCAGCCGGGGCAAGCTCTAAGGTCCCGACCGGTCTCCCGGCATGTGTAGTGGTGTGGTGCACGTGAGTGTAAGTGTGTGTGTAAGAGGGAGAGGATAGGACAAGGATGAGGAAGGAAAGATCGCGCGCGGTCCATGGCCAGTTTGTTAGTGTACTGCTTCGTCATTCGCCTAGTGTTGATGGAAGAAACCACGGAAAACTACCGATCAGAGCAGCCAGACAGCTACTGAATTCGACCTAGCTGACAAGCTAGAGTCGAAAATCCTGCCACCGTCGGGACTGGAACCTAGGACCTCCCGGTCAGAGGCACTACAGTGAGATTAGTTGGTACCCTGGTTGGTACCCAAAACTGAGCCATCTCTCTCAGTTTTGAGAACGGTCAGAACCGTCTTTGTGTCGGCTTTAACTATCACTAGACATTGGATGTTTAGGGAAATGCCTATTTTTTTTTCTAGCGAACTTATTTAGAGGCTGATATATGTGCACGAATCATGACAAATGATGACATATGACAAAGTTTTATAATGCTTATTTTAGCATAAATGCCTTTTTTGCATAAATGCCTTTTCTTTAGAATTATTGGACGTTTTTGCCTTTTATGTATTATTTTTATATACAATGCTAAGATATCAGAAAATCGGCCATGGTTCAGTCTGACCATTCATTACGAAACCGCGTATTTGCATTTTGAAATAGAGATTTCCTGAAAGTACACCAACATATTTTTCTCTAATTCCCTATTTCATAAACACTGGCCATGTTCTGAGAAAATGGTCGATTTACAATACACCGAGGGCACCTTTTGAGTGGAAATAAATGTAAATTTTCACGTTTCAGTGTTGCTAACGTTGGACTTCTAAAATATACGCCAGACACACCAGCAGGTGTAGGTGTTTAGAAATCCTTTCCTGTATTCAAACTGATTTTGTCTCCCAATCGTTGCAGGTTTGAAATTGCGATCCTTGAAAAGTTACTGGTAATATATTGCAATGGAAACTATTAAGAATAAAACGTAGAAGGGTTGTAAATATGTAAGGAGTTTTACAAATAATTTTTAATTTCATTGTGAATGTAATTTATGATAGTGCCTTTTTTTCTCTTTATTCTTGACATTTGTAGTGCCTTTTTAGGCGCCTAAAAGTCGATTTTTTAGTGCCTAAACATCCGATGTCTACCTATCACACATAACGCGAGACAGGTCGGAAGATTAGAGCTTGTCCCAACTGGGGCGGTGGCCCGCTGGTAGGAGATACCTACATGGGGAAAATTTCCTGTCATGTAGGTCAGCGACCGATCTCACCAACCAGCTGGGGAAGAACACCGCCACCTCTCGTGATAAAAGGATGCACTAAACTTACAGGACTCAACTGATATAATGACCAATAGTCCCACTGCGAAGGTGGCTCAGGGCATCTACTGATGTCACCGCAGTCCCTCTGACCAGGAGGTCCGAAGTTCGAGTCCCGGACATTCGCAGGATTTCCAACATTAGCTTGTCAATAAGGCCACGTTCAGTCTCTGGAGGAGAAATCTAGCGGTCGGTCGCTCTAATCGGTAGTTTTCGTGATTTCTCCGATCCACACCAGGCGAATGCCGGAGCAGTACCTAACAAACGGGCCACGGACCGCGCCCAACCTTCTTTCCTCTTCTCCTATCCTCGTCCCATACAAATAATTACACTCACATGCACTACACTTCCACACTTGTCGGGAGATCAGTCGTGAGCTCCGAGCTTGTCCCGGATGGGGCGGTGCGAAGTTGGAAGGAGTTACCCTGGCGAGGAAAAATCCCTGCAAGCCGACGATGGTCGGTGCTGGTTCTCGCCATCAAGCTGGGCCATTTATTTATTTATTTATTTGTCAAAGAAACAGTAAAAATTGTACATGACGTGTGGGGAAAGAAATTTATCTGCGCACATTTTCTTGAGGGCCAGAATTTTATTTAAAAAAAACAACGAAAAAATGAATTTAGAAAATAATTATTTTAGAAAAATAAAAATATATGTAAAAATGTTTTTTCCCGAGTTATAGAAAATCAATTTCAACTGTAAATGAAATACAAGCAAAAGGAGTGCTCAACAAAACGTGCGCACAGTGAAGCTACATTTACGTCCAGAAGCAAAACAAGGGGCCATCTCAGAATTTGCTCAATGGATCAGGGAAACTGGACAAAAACCTGATCGAGATGGGGGTCATTGACCCGGAAGCTGAAGTACATTACTTGTTACAGGCGTATTAAATATTTTTTTAAATGTATACAATGCAAACATAAACTAATTCATTATATATCTTTGTTTTGTTACATTAAACATTATTTTTCTTTTTCACGATCAGTATAGTCTCTAATTGTGTAGAAACAGTTTTGCAGCAGAACAGATTTTACTTTTAAATTAAATTTGTGTACCGACTTTAATTGTTTTATGTCATCTGGCAATGCGTTTTATGTCATCTGGCGTAACGTGTCAATATGTTTTATGTCATCTGGCGTAACGTACATGTATTGTATGTTGATTTCTTGTACTGAGCTGTTGATACTGACACTTGATGCACGTGATTTCTACGGCGTGTGTTGTAATTATAAATATCAATATTGCATGAAAATATGTTCCCTCCGTTAAGTAGGTCATTTTTGACAAATATTACAGATTCGTAAATAAATAGACAAGGCAATGGTAGGAATGAAAAGAGGCTTGCAGGAATCACGTGGAAGGAATTTTTTCATTATTCGAATAACTTTCTTTTGCAATCTGAAGGTCTGAATACTACAGGATGAGCTTCCCCAGAATATTATGCCATATCTCAGGTGGGAATGCACATTTGCAAAATAAACGCAACGAGCTGCATGAAGGCTGACAGAATTTGAAAGAATTCTGAATGCATAGCATAATGAACTTAATTTAGTGTTTAATTCTGTTATATGTACATTCCATTTGAGGTTTGATTGAATTGAAAGACCTAAAAATTTTGTTGCCTCAACATCAGCTAATTGCATATTGTTCATTTTCAATGGAACATGCGATTTCCGATTTGAGATGCAAAAATGCATTGAAACAGTTTTTCTTTCGTTAACAATTAATTTGTTATTATTAAACCAATTTGAAACTTCTGAAATTGTACTATTTACTGCTTCTTTTTTTGCAAAGAACATTCGTGTCATCAGCAAACAGAACCGTTCTTCCATTTTTAATAGACGAGGGCATATCGTTTATATATAACAGAAAGAGAATAGGACCTAAGATCGAACCTTGCGGGACCCCATGCACAATTGGTAAAGAATTGGAAATATAAGTATGTAATGTCCTTTCCTGCCAGTATGGTATTTCTACTCTTTGAGTCCGATGTTTAAGGTAAGAAGTTATCCAATCTAGGGCAATACCACGAATTCCATACGAAGGTAATTTTGAGAGCAAGATCTTATGGTCAATAACGTCAAAAGCTTTCGAGAGATCTAAGAATATTCCAATGGGTACATCATTTTGGTCTATCGATGAAGCAGCATCTTTGAGAAAAGAAAAAATGGCAGTTTCCGTAGATTTTGATTTTCTAAAACCGTGTTGTAAGTCTGAAATCGCTCTCTTTTTCCTGAGAAATGTTTCCATTCGTAAGTAGAAAAGCCTTTCTAATATTTTTGAGAAAACTGACAAAAGAGAAATTGGCCGGTAATTTTGAATATCATTTTTGTTCCCTTTTTTAAAAAGTGGCTTAATTTTTGCTGTTTTGAAAATATCTGGAAATATTCCTGTACATAAAGAAGCATTGAAAATGTGAGTTAACGGATGTATAAAGGCAGGTGCACAAGTTTTTAATAAACAATCCGGAAATTCATCTAAACCAGATGAATATTTATTTTTTAGTTTACTGACTATTCTGAGGATTTCGTTGGGAGAAGTTTCGGGAATAAACATCGTATCTGAAATTTTTTGGGAAGTGTAAAATGTTGAATTTTGTGATTTTAGTCCCTTCGTGAGATCAGACGCAATTCTGGAAAAGTGTTTGTTGAAGAGATGGCAACTTTTTGCGGATTACTCGTTTCTCTTTCATTATCCTTTAAAATAACATTCTCTATCATCACATCAAGACACACTCTTGAAATAATGATAATTATCATAATAAATCAATTATTATGAATTTCTCTCATAAATACAGCACAAACTGCGTAAAGACACGTGAAGAGAGCTGCAATTCACCGCCTTACAATCTTCTAGATGAAGATAACAATGAACGCGATTCATTTCCAAGTCGGCTAGCACTACAATACTGCACCGTTACTACTTCTTTACCATTTTTACTTTCCCGTATACGTACGTATACACGGAGTGATATACGTGGTATAGAGAAAGTTATGTAATGCTGCGCGAAAAAATGGCCAATTTTCGTCGGAAAAAAATTCATTGCCGGGCCGTGAAAACGAATGTGGATAAAACCACGTGCTAAATTAAGAAAAAAAATCCCCTAACAGGTGCTGTAGCTAGAAACCCTGTTTTCTAGGTCCTTGATACCGAAAACCCAATTGAAAGGAAAACGTCCGTCTGTCCGTCCGTCTGTCCGTCCGTCTGTCTCTCCGTCTGTGAACACTGCTAGCGCCTAAACCATACGTACGATTTCATCCAAAATGGATATTCCCTGGCCGATTTGATTCTAGTCGAAGCTTTGAGATTTTGAAAAAGATTCTTCAAAATTTGGGGGTACTTTATATGAAGCTCCCCGGGGATTTTCAAAATTTTCTCAAAAACGGCTCCAAATTTTTTTTAAAGTTCTTGTATGAATAGAGGAAAATATACTCATTAACATGGCATAGGTCCGATTTTCACGGATAACTCTGAATTTTCGAAAATTGTGAAAGTTTGAATTTTTTTCGGCGTCTTTCTCCAGCTACAAAATTGAAGATGGAGATTTTTTCTTCAAATAAAATTTGTTCTGCATATTAAGTTCTTTCATAAATGTCATGTAAATTTTTCTCAAAATTTTAGTAGTTTTCGTGCAATATTGCGTGCAATATGTGCAATTTTAAAAAATTACAAAAACAAGATTTTCTCAAAAACAGCTCCAAATTTTTTCTTTAAACTTTTGGTAGGGATAGTTGTAAATGTACTCTATCAGATGACATAAAAGTCATATTGGTCTATAGGTTGGTTTTTTCAAAAATTAAAAAAAATGTAATTGTTTTTACTTGTCTCTCACATCGTTAATATTTACATTAGCGGCGATTTTTTCACATTATTATATTTACGAGTATATATGCTCTAAATAATGTCAAGTAAAGGTTCTCGAAAACACAACCGTTTTCTGTGAAAAGTAGCTCAAATTTCGGCATTTTCAGAAATGCTCAAACGCCATTTTCTCATATATGGCTGCAAATTTTTTCTTGAAACTTTTGTAACCGATATTGATAATTACACTCTTTAATATGACGTAGAGTTTATTTTGAGTTACTTTTTTGTTTTTCAAAAATTATATAAATGTAAATTTTTTGAAAGACCTCTCACATCTTTAATATAACCTGCAATTTGTAAACATTGTTATATTTGTAAGTGTAAGTGCTTCAAATAACTTCAAATAAAGTATTTTGAAAACTCAAAAATGTTCTGTGAAAATGAGCTTCAAATTTCGCATTTTTAGTAGTGCTAAAACGCCATTTCTCTTAAACGGCACATAATTTTTAAAAGAAAATTGCCATTTACGGCTAGGTTCTTGTGTTCTTTAATATTCTAAAATTAATATTTTCGTTCTTCAAATAGGAAACCGAAAAATTAAGAAAATGACCAAAAAAATGTACTTTTAGCGGTGATAGATGGTAGCTGTCAAGAAAGAGTATGTTGCAATTCCGAATAGCTAGCGAAGACCCAAGATAATATAAAACTAATACGGGAAAGTCTGTGCCATTCTGTAGCACCACTAGTTATTGTCTGGGATTGAGGCACGCCCAAAGACCGCCCCAGCAGTGCCGAGTGCCAAAAGGCCAGCATGCGCCATACGCCATGCGCCTGACCGGCCCCTATGTCAGTAAGTTCCTTCACCCACCGCGTTGGTCGCTGAAGTAGGAAGGAGTCTAGTTTTTTTTAATTATTTTTCAAGTAACTGCCGACGTTTTTCATACATACCCCCATCATGTTTCCAACACCGGAGTTGAATCTCCTTCCTGTAGACTTCGTGGGTATATGTCTATTCAAAGCAAAAATTTCCTTTAAATCTAGTTTTAGCTTTTAATTTTATGACTTTAATATAGATACACACGCAGGAAACCCAAAATAATATCCCACATTTAAAAAAAAATACATTTTGAGTTACACGAGATTTTACAATGTTTCACTTGTGACACAATATCTCAAAAATTTGGCTAATATATTTTCGTAAATCGTTTTCCAGAGAAGAAAGAAATAACTGCTGCATTATGTAAACCTCAATGTTTTGTGAGAAAAAATTTAAAGAGTTAAGAATGTTCTTAATTGTAAAAATATATTTTGGATTTGTCTTTTATTTTCTACTGAATGCATCCCTTCAAATGTTGTATAGCGGAATATTATATGTGATTCACATAATAACGTGAAAAATAACCTGTAATGGTTAGTCAGTTGATGCCCTGATACAGAAAGAATTTTTGAAATATCTCTATTAGTTCCTGAGTTATGATGTATTTCATTAATCAATACGCAAGGAAAATGAACTTTTCGGGAGAAGTAAAGAAAGGTTGCATTTCTATAGTGCCTCTACCGCATAAATTACACTTTCTCCTTCCTCTTCTTTGTCCTTCCTTTTCCTTCCTCACTCCTGCTTTTGTTCTCTGGCGTTTTCCGTTGAATATCTAGTATTTGTTTTACTTTCTCGCCTTGCGAATACTTCGTAAAAAGAGAAAGTTATGTAATCGTGCGGCGGAAAACGGGGAATTTTCGCCAGAAAAACTCTTATAGCAGGGGTCTGGTGACAAAAAAGTGGATAAAATCTGTTGCTAAATTTAGAAAAAAAAATCATCTATCTCGTGGTGTAGTCAAAATCCATGATTTGTTGCTTCTTCATATTGCAAAATCGATTGACGGCAAAAGTCCGTCTGTCCGTCTGTGGTCAACGCTAGCGCCTAAACCGTTCGGCCGATTTTCTTCAAAATTGATATTCCCCGATCGTTTTTACTCGTCTCAAGGCCTCTTGAATTTGAAAACCGATATTTTAGTATTTGAGGGTACTTTATATGAAGCCCATTTTGAGATTTTCTAAGTTAAAAGAAAATGGCTCCAAATTTTTTTCATTTGCAATTACTAGTTGCAGTTACAAGGGAGCGTTGACTGATCCAAGGGGGTGTGGTAGCGACGCCATCTTGAAAACAATTTATTAATACATCTCCGAAAATATTGCAGATAGGAAAAAACGGACTTCACCACAGGAAAGTGCAATAAATGTCGCTTTAAGTATGTCAAAAAAACAACAAAAATGCCTTTTTCCATCATTCTCGGACACTTTTGAGAAGATATATATCTTAAAAGGCCTCCACTTAAAAGGGCGTACCAACTGTGGGTGTGAACGTAACGCGCCAGAGGGTGTCACGAGAAATGCAAAGATTATTTTGAAAGTACGGGGTGGTTCTTGCCAGCATTGTGTTCGTGTGTAAGTAAGGGATGAGGATAGAACCAAGAAAATGAAGGAAAAATCGCGCGCGAAGAGTGGCCCGTGTGCTAGGGCACTGCTCCGGCCTTCACCTGGTATTGATCGTAGAAACAACAGAAAACTACCGATCAGAGAAGCCGGCAGAATTCACCTCCAGACAGCGACTGAATTCGACCCTGCAATCTAGCTAGTGACAAAAATCCTGCCACTGTCGAGTCTCGAACAATAGGACCAGGGCCTTGCAACTCTCCCTCAAAACCGAGGACAAAGCTTGAGGGTGCTACTATAGGAAGCGCTAGGGTCGCCGGGAACAGCTGCAGGTTAGGCTCGCCAACTTCCGCACATAAAAATTGGCTAATTTGTGAGAAATATGAAATGTGTCTTCTAAATGTTAAATTATTCAAAATATTCACACATAAGAAAGCGCGAACATCGACGCTATCTTTTGTAATATTACGCGCCTGCTTGCGTCTCGCGAACCTACGCAGCAACCACGAAAGTTTGAAAGATCGTTGGCAGCCGTTCGTATTGTAGTTCCTGTAAGAAGGTGCTGCAGGAGAGGGCGCCACTGTAATGGTCTCCACCACGTTGTATGGGAGTTAAAAGGCCCTGAATAGGACCATCCGGTCAGAGGACTGCAGTGACGTCAGTTGATGCCCTAAAGCTCTTGGGAGGACAGGCAACTACCAGAAAACCGTGGGTGAGCGCTTATATTTGATTCAGGGCGCGTCAACTGCTGAGGCCATTAATCCCGTAAGCAGTGCTTGTTACATCACGGGATGTGGCCATGTTCCTTCACGCTGGAATGTGAGATCCACCGACATATACGTCTCGCGTGGTTTCCCCCCCCCTCGCGTTGGGAAGGTGCCCATTTTCCAAAGGGGGCATCGGGAGAGGTGGCTCAGGGCATCAATTGATGTCACAGCAGTGTTTCTGACCGGAAGGTCCGAGGTTCGTGTTCCGACGGTAGAATTTTTGACAGTAGCTAGAGAACTGGCCCGAATTCAGCCGCTGTCCGGAGGAGAATTCTAGAAGCCGGCTGCTCTGATCGGTAGTTTTACGTGGTTTCTCCGATCAACACCAGGAGAATTCCGGAGCAGTACGCTAACAACGGCGCACTATCTTTCCTTCCTCTTCCTTGCCCTCCCCTCTCCCCTTACACTAACATGCATTACACTACCGCATATGTAAGCGACATGGCTTGCCGACATGGCACCCCGATCACTAGAATCGTATTATAATAAGATCCCCTATAGGGGACAGAAGTCCCAGGGTGGCCCCCAGGCGTTAGCGTTTATCCACACCCTCGGATTCGGATGGTATAACGGTCAGCGAATCGGGTTGTTGTACCCAAGATTACGGGTTCAAACCCGATCGAAGCCGTGGATTTTTAAGGGCGAAAAAATTCTTCGTACGCCTTCCTTCGGAGGGGAAGTAAAGCCGGCTGTCCCACGTTAGATTTACTTGCATGTAAAAGATCCTCAAGCCTAATTAAACGCCTCTGAGCTAAATTCAAATCGCCTGTTTCGTCGCCCGAGATACCTTCTTTCTCCGCTAGATGGTGAAAGGAACGTAGAGAAATTTGCGTGGTCAGACGGAAGAGCGGGTCCCGCCATGTCTCGCCATGTAAAATAAGGCATTAACTAACTTAACCAACTAACCCTCCTCGGGTGTATAAGTACACGCTGACACCAATATCCAGATTCCGCCGGAACGCAGGTTGACCTCTCGGCAACCTCCCCATTCAATGCCTGGATCTGTGGTCCGATTAAAATAAGTTGACGATTGACAGTTGCAAATGGAAGGGAGCGATATCGACAGTTTGCGTACCACTGAGCACGTGCTCCCGGGACACGAAAATAAACATTTGAAATAAATACTTATTAAAGTCACCAAATCATACACTCATAATGTACGAAGCTACAGCTTCAGAAGCACAATTTCAATCACCAACTTATTTTAATCGCACCAGACACTTAGGTGGAGTCACATTGCGTCGAAGGAATTTGCTGATCTCTGAGCTTTTGTCTTATATTTCCTTGTTCTGGCGCCTTTACGTCGCAATTGTAAGACGATCACCATGACGCCAGCAAGAGCCATCGGAGAAGGACTGAAGTCAGGTTGAGACGTCACTGCAAGTACCAACTATTTGAGTGCTGGACGGCGAGTTGTGCACATGGGTGAAGTAGCATCTCGCTGGCTGTCATTTCAACCCAAAGCTTTTATTTCTTGTGGGTGTTTTGTCGTTGGAGGATCATCCATTTGACAAAAAAAATCTGCTTCATAATCGGTGAGTGACATGTGTTTCAAAATGAATTTCTATGGTTTGTATATTTTTGTGTGTCAGGATGCGTCGATGATTTTCGAGAGAGAGCGAGAGGCTTATCGTGTGAAATTTACGAATTAGAAATGATAATTGAGAAACTGGAACTCATGTTATCCTCGCACGTTCTTCAGTCCTGATTTCGCTTGATACAAGAAGAGTGAGAGAGAGAGAGAGGGGAATACTATAGAGGAAACACATTTTCTCTATACCCAGAATTTTGTGCTATTTTTGTGCTTTCCAAATATCCAAAAATTAATTTTTTTGCTCCAACGGTTTTTCTAAAAATTGGTGGCTTTGCTGGCTTAATGTTAAGCTGGCAAAGCCAATTAGCAAAAACAAATTTTCTTTATATACAAAATATTGTGCTATTTTTGTGCTTTTCAAATATATAAACAATTTTTTTGCTCTTACCGTTTTTCGAAAATTTAGAAAAAACGAATTTTCGAAATCCCCGGCAGGCACAACAACAATGCGTAAGAAAACTACTCGTAGAAAAAAAAACTATCCAGTAAAATTAGATTTTCTTGACACAAAAATAACCACAAAACAATTCTCTATCCAACAATGTTGTTTCGAAATATTCAACATTTAATATTCCCTGTAAATAATAATAATAATTCTTTACACTACTGTCAAGAAACAACACATTTCAAGACATACAATTCCTCATAAAAACTAAACTACTCTATATTTCGCAATGTCCTTTCCCAACAAACAGAACCAAACATTGTTCTAAAAAAGTACACACACACTAATGTTTTTGCTCTCACCTTTTTTTTGCAAAATTCAACAAAACCACTCATGAGTCTCCCGCAACAACGCACTCCCGCAGGATATGAAAATCATTCATCAAGGCAAAACTCTAATTCAAAATCAAATTATCCTCACATAACATCAACCACAATACAATACACTACACAATAATATTGTTTTTAACTATTTGATTTTCGATACTATCGATGAAAAAATTGTATATCCTTTAACTGGGTACCGAAAAACACACCAATGGAGGCACATCAATCCTATTAAATACTAAACTACTCAACACTTCGCATTGTCCTTCCCCAACAATCAGAATCAAACTTCATCCTAATAAACTACACTCACAATGATTTTTTTGCTCTAACCGTTTTTTGAAAAATTGAACAAAATGACACTATGTGGCGCAAGATAGCGCAATCCGCCAAAGAACAAAAACAATCTTCCAAGCGAAAATATCATTCAAAATTAAAATGTCTTAACACAGAATCAACAACAATACAATTCACTACGCAACAGTATTGTTTTCAAATCCTTAACTCTCGATACTATCCATAAAAAAATCTAAACCATTACACTGAAAATAAAAAAAAACGACGCAAGGAGGCAAACAAACCCTAATAAATACTAAACTACTCGACAAATTGCATTGTCCTTTTCCTAGAATAACAATGCAATATTGTTCTAATAAACAAAACCAACAATGATTTTTTGCTTTCACCGAGTTTAGGAAAATTAAACTCAACCTCGTATGTGTGCTCCGGACTGGCGTGCACCTCCGGATAACAAAGACGACGGAAGGAGGCACACATGTCCTAATAAATACTAAACTACTCCACAAATTGCATTGTCCTTTTCCAAGAATAATAATGAAATATTGTTGTAATAAACTACACCCACGATGATTTTTTTGCTCTTATCGTTTTTTGGAAAATTAAACTCAACCACGTATGTGTGCACCGGAATGGCGCGCACCTTGGGATAACAAAGACGACGGAAGGAGGCACACATGTCCTAATAAATACTAAACTACTCTACAAATTGCATTGTCCTATTCCAAGAATAATAATGAAATATTGTTGTAATAAACTACACCCACGATGTTTTTTTGCTCTTATCATTTTTTGGAAAATTAAACTCAACCACGCATATGTGCTCCGGAATGGCGCACCGTGCCGAATAACAAAAACACTATTCCAAGCCAAAATATACTTCAAAATTAAAGTGTCTTTACAAAGCATTAACATCATACAATGCACTACGCAACAATATTGTTTTGAATTTTTTTGACTTTCGATACTATCCATATAAACAATCTAATTCGTTACACTGAGATTCCAAAAAACAATGGATGGAAGCACATAAATCCTAATAAATACCAAACTACTTCACAAATTGCATTGTCCTTTTCCTACAGTAAGAACGAAATGCTATTCTAATAAACAACACCAACAATGAATTTTTTGCTCTCACCGGTTTTTGGAAAATTAAACTCAACCTTGCATGTGTGCACCGGAATGGCACACCCTGGCAAATAACAAAGACATTATTCCAAGCCAAATTATTCTTCAAAATTTAAGTGCCTTTACAAAGCATCAACAACAATACAATGCACTACGCATTAGTATTTTTTTCATGATTTTGACTTCTGATACTATCCATAAAAAATTCTTTTTCATTACACCGGGAATCCAAAAACCCACGGATGGAAAAACATAAATCCTGATAAATACCGAAATACTCTACAAATTTCATTGCCCTTTTCCTACAGTAAATACGAAATGCTTTTCTAAGAAACTACACTAACAATGATTTTCTTGCTGTCACCGATTTCTTGGAAAATTAAACTAAACCATGTATATGTGAACCGGAATCGCGCACCCCGTCCAATAACAAAGGCACTATTCCAAGCAAAAATATTCTTCAAAATTTAAATGTCTTTAGACAGCATAACAATATTGTTTTCAAATTTTGACTTCCAAATCTATCTATAAAAAATTCTATTACTTTACACTGAGAATCGAAAAACCCGCGAATGGAAGCACATGAATCCTAATAAATAACTACTGCACAAATTGCATTGTCCTTTTTCCAAGAATAGAAACGAAGTATTGTTCTAATAAACAACACCTACAATAATTTTTTTGCTCTCACCGTTTTTTGGAAAATTGACCTAACCACGCATACGTGAACCGGAATGGCACACTCCGCCGAATGACAGGAATACTATTCCGAGCAAAAATATCCTTCAAAATTGAAATCAAATTCGAAATCGAAATCAATTTCGACAATTCACAGTGAAGGTCAGGAGAGCATAGCGAGTGTAACTGAGGCAGGTGATAAAGAAAAAGAGACAAAATCATCTACTGGTTACTATGACAAAAGGCATAGAAAGAGCAGCGGCTTACATTAGTGTTGGAGAAACTAGCATTAAAACAATTTGTAAAGAAAATGTTACATCGAATGAAATAAGTGCTGACAGGTGACTTATTTTGCGTGGTACGAAAAGGACAGTGACTCGTCACAATGCCGTGATAATCGACGAGTTTGATTTTATGCGTAATCAGAAATGCCCTGTGATTTTTTACGTCCGTGAAAAGCAAGTGCCACGAAAATGCAGCCCATAATAAAAGAAAAGATCAATTTTTCTTGGGGAGAAAAGTCACTTTGGATGTTGATGAAACAGATGGGATTCAGATGGAGGTGTAATTCAAAACGAAAAGTGTTGGTCGAGAGAGCAGATATTGGAGATATCTCATCCAAATGAGGAAGTTAAGGGAAGAAGGCTGTCAAATAGTGTCTATTGATGAAACAAGGATTGACAGTAGCTTTGTATTTAAAAAGTACTAGCAGCATAATGATATAATTGGCGTAACGGCAAATATAAGTGTATCAGACTAATTGTAGTTCATGCTGGTTGAAATAATGGTTTCATTAACATTTTAAATACTAATGGGAAAAATTTTTCCCAGAGCATTCAACCCTATCGTACCAATGGGATATTTTTCGCTTGACCTCCAGAGGCGCGTGACGGCTCTTATCTATCGCTTGCTGACGGGTGACAAGCAGCGGCGCGGCGATTCTCACGTTTGGAGCTCCGGCCTACGTCATTCGGCAGGGATAGTGTTGGTGGAGGACTGTCTTGAGGCGCGAAGAGGGAACGTGGTCCACTGTGACATTTCATTCTTTTACAGTGCGCTGCAGTTCCAGAAACATAGGAGACCATTAAACGCCAGCTCGCCGCTCTAACGACAACAAAATGATAATATCATATAACAAAGTAAGAACAGAAGAGATGATTTCTGTTTGCAGTTTATAACGGAATTTGGGTTATGTATGGCATATACATATAACTTCCACAAATTTGTTCCATAATATTTTATTTTAATTTCGTATGTAATAAAAAATTGTGCCAGAAAGATGTTTTTCTACAGTAGCAGATAACAATAGGGTAAAATCAAGTTTATATCAGTGCAATAAATACATTGCTTTTATATTTTGCTATGTATTTTATTGTCTTATTTGCAATGCCCTAATATTTTATTGTATTGGCATAAACCAACGACGTGGTTCCATATAAATATCTCTTCAGGCTATCAAAGCTTCTCTGTAGGGTCTTGTATTTATAAGTAGCACTTCACTGTGTACTATCTCGTTTCACACACCACGGTCATAACAACCCCGCCTCGGCCCACGCTTCTCACTTGAGATTGCAATCGTATTCTGCTAAGAGTTTCTGATTGTGCTAAAGTTGTGTGCTTTTTGAAGTAAAAATGGCTCGTCGAAAACTGTCGCTAACAACTCGCGAAATTTAGTTAATTTTTGACAGTGTCAGTGACTGTACGTCTATGTCAAGTTTTGAAGATGATCCAAGCTAATTTACTTAAACATTATTTTCAGCTGCGATCGATCTTTTTCATCTTTGTACATTGATTCTGTTCAAGACACTAAACCTCTACGATTTAGCTGTACCTACGGTGTACGAAAAAGATTTCTTACGAATTTAAAATAAAATTAAAGAAAATAAAATATTTTTTTCATTTTTAGAAATGATTTTTATATTTTTACTTTCGCAAACCACTTAAAAAAAATCTGAAAAATCAAACTTTTCGTAGTTTTATATAGATGAAATATCCTCAAAACCTAATTTTAAAATAATGCAAATATTTTTTCGAAAGTGTAATAATTTTTTCAAAATCCAACTTAGTAATTATTTTTCATAAAGTATTGTGCAGATCTCTTTTTTTTTTTTTACAAGGGGGAAATATTTTTTTAATTTTGAAACATTCTAAGTATATAAGCATTTTAAAAATCAAATGGGGAAAACTTGGTTTTGCAAGCAGAGGGTGGGAGTAAATAATGAAAATTAGTAGAAAAAAATGAAGAGAATCATTGTCGTTCAGCTGTGTACAGACATTTAAATTTTGAAGGACATTTTGGCTTGGAATAGCGTCTTTGTTATTCGGCGGTGTGCGCCATTCCGGTGCACACATACGAGGTTGAGTTTAATTTTCCAAAATTCGACGAGAGGAAAAAAATCATTGTTGGAGTAGTTTATTAACAGGCACATGTGTCTACTTCTCGTGAGAAGAAGAAGAAGATTGTGACACAAACTGGAGCCTGAAACGTATTGACTGAAATCGAATACGATGCGCAAGAGCCCCCCCCCTCTGATACAAATGACTTTCAAACACTGGTACCCGCTGGTATCTATCCAAGGCGGTTGTCTTCTGCGGATAGAAATGTTGATTCCATGGTATGACAAATTTCTCAGCTCTGATGGTGGTCTGTGTAAAAATAGTACAACACATGGTGTATCTGATGCGATAACGTTTTTCCGTGATCCTGTTTTTTCTTTTTGACAACCTCGGAATTCTTACTTTCTGGATGCGAATCGTATATTATTGTACACTATGGTTCACGCGGGGGAGGGGTGCTTTAGCGCATCGTATACAACTTCAGCCAATGAGCTTCAGGCGTCAGTTTGCGTCACAATATTAGTGGAAGTTTTAAATGCAACCATATAACACAATTATCACTTCGTTACAAGGCATTGAAACAGATTTATGAAATATTTCTTTTAAAGTTTGCATCTTATATACCTTCATTGTGTTATTTTTTCTTGGTTACCGTTAAAAATTGTCACTTTGTACCACTTTCAAAATGTTTCTCAACGCTATACTGTGATTTCTCTAACTTTGTCCCTCAAGGCAACTCAAATCTCATCTTCGCGATGGAATATGTCACGGCATTTCGCATCTTTCTCCGCTAGATTTCGCACGATCGCGCTGTATAAAGCAATGCTTGCGATCATACGACTCGGCATGACCTAGAAAGATGGGAAATGCCGTGACATATTCCATCGCGAAGATGAGATTTGAGTTGCCTTGAGGTACAAAGTTAGAGAAATCGCAGTGTAAGTGTTGAGAGCGAGAAGTCTTCACGCTCTCTATGCAACATGGCGGCAAGCTTCTAGCCTGGCTTTTCAAACGAATGGCTCGTGTTGTGGTCACGTGGTTGGTAGCGGAAACCGGTGCTGCGCAGAAGGAGCAACAATCGGTGCGCCGGACTAGTTTACCCATGCCTTTCCACTAAGGGTCCACACGGGATGATTTTTCCGACGGCAGTGTGCTATAAGGTCCGATTAAATTAAAAAGATGATTGACATTTGTGAGTGGAGGGGAGCAACGTTGCCAGGTCGCAAACCACTGAGCACGTGTTACCGGGACACGAAAACAAACACTTCAAAAAATACGTGTAAAAGTGTAAAAAATACGACAAAAGCCTAACCTCAACGCAACTCATCACAACACAGTACACATTGTGCGCGCAGCACAGGCAGAAACGCGGGCGGCGCGGCGGCAGGGAAGTCGCTTGCGATGCTCAAATGTTCCCCGTGTTCGGCAGAGACAACTGAGCGACCTGACACGTCACGTTTTGTCTCTCTGGTTGGCAGCTGCCATGGAAACGGGAGAGGCGTCCTGACGTCACACAGAACTGTCAATCACCTTCTTAATTTAATCGGACCTTAGCGACAATAATCGTAATAATCCGGTGGTAGAAATTGAAGCGGCTGTTGCTACCTATACAATTTAACCCATTCACTGCCAAATCAATTCAAGTTTGGTGCGGACCAACTACCGTTTGATTTACACCGGCCTCTCCGTCCGACTTAACCATATGGATAAGGGAGCTAAGCACGGTTTTAGATGAAGATTAGAACCGACACAAGTCATATCCTGGTGAGAAGTGTACAATATCTTAGGGATCACGTCTAAATATCATCCTCATCTGACATTGAGGAAAGCAAAAAACCTACTTATATGTATGACATGTTTCCATTTATTGCGGAAATAAAATTCGCAAGTTAAAGTACACAATATCACGCAACAATGAAAAAGGTCTGAGATCCTCAATTGGGGACCACGGTAGTTAATGGGTTACTGAAAGTACTGGGCAATATATCAATTATTACATGAAGTTAATAATTGTTAAATGCGATTTTCAACCAGTTGGTGCCGGAACATTCTGCAAAAAAAAGTTTAAATAAAAGGGAAAAACTGTAGAGATTTTCCACGTGAATGTTGGAATTTCCTTAAGGATACGGCCACATCAACAAAATTAAATGAGTGATTTTGCGAGGAATATCTTGTGCGTGTAGCACTAAAGAGTAACCAATATATATAATCTAGCAATCCAAGTTCGTATAGTGAATTTTTTTAAGTATTAAGGGAAATTATATTTTGTAAATGTGCAGCTTTGGTTGGCAACACGATGTAAGATATATCTTACACCGTGGTTGGCAGTAACCTTGGCTCCATAGTTGTTACAAATATCATAGGCTCGACGTGTAACGTATTTTTTTTAAAAATTAAAAGTGTACAAAAAGAAGTCTACTACACGTTCTCCAAAAGCATACGTAAATATATAAAGCGTCAACCTTGAACGAACGTCTGAACAACTAAACGAATCGAACGGACAGACTGAATCCATCTGAATCACGGATCTTAAAAATCGTGAAATTTCATAACCTCAAAATCGATTTTCCGCAGCTTCACACCACTTTCCCTTACATACACGAGACTAAAAAGAGAATCGCACATCTATCGTAAGTTCGCCAAACATTACATGATATCTGACAGGCAACACGCTGTCACGATAACACCTGGGGCTTTTGGGCCTCGACGGCAACCGATATGATCCCCCTCGATAACGTACATTCCTCTCATATAACTTTGATCCACTCAGAGTGTCCCGGTCCTCCATGCAGATGTGATCTTCAATGGTCTGCTTCTGAGATCGGGGATGCCAGTGAACGCTGCCTAAAAAGACACATATCGTGTCCTCTTTACGGGAAGAGCAGTTTGCGGAAGAACAGGTCAGTATATTCTGATAGAATTCTGACTCTTCCAAGACGATTTCATAAATTGATTGCTTGAATATTTCATGTTTTCAGGCGCGTCAACTTATAGGGTCTTTCGTTCCGTAAGTGTAGTGCATATTTTTATAGGCAGATGGCTATGTTCTTCCCCCGCTGATTGGTAAGATCTGACCTACAAATTGGTTTGCGGTGTTTCCCACATCCAGGTATCTCCCATCAGCGTGGCGCGCGCGCACCCCCCCCAGACGGGACAAGTTTTGAGCTCCCGACCGTTCTCCCGCCGTGGGTGTTCGTGCAGTGTATGTTACTGTGTTTGAAAGGGGAGAGGATAGGACAAGGACAAGGAAGAGAAAGAGAGATATCGCGTGGTCCGTGGATATTTGTAAGAGTACTGTTTCAGCATTCACCCGGTGTTGATCGGAGAAGCCATGGAACACTATCGATCAGAGCAGCCGGCCGCTAGAATTGTCCTCCACACAGCGGCCGAATTCGATCTAGCTCTCCAGTGTCTCTAAGGTCCGATTAAATTAAGAAGGTGATTGACAGTTCTGTGTGACGTCAGGACGCCTCTCCCGTTGCCACGGCAGCTGCCATCTAGAGAGACAAAACGTGACGTGTCAGGTCGCTCAGTTGCCACTGCTGAACACGGGGAACATTTGAGCATCGCACAGCGACTTCCCTGCCGCCGCGCCGCCCGCGTTTCTGCCTGTGCTGCGCGCGCAATGTGTACTGTGTTGTGATGAGTTGCGTTGAGGTTAGGCTTTTGTCGTATTTTTTACACTTTTACACGTATTTTTTGAAGTGTTTGTTTTCATGTCCCGGTAACACGTGCTCAGTGGTTTGCGATCTGGCAACGTCGCTCCCCTCCACTCACAAATGTCAATCACCTTCTTAATTTAATCGGACCTTAGTGTCGAAAATCCTCGAAGCCTAAGACCTCGTGGTCAGAGGCACTGCAGTGACATCAGTTGGTTCTCTGAGCCGCCTCAGTCAGTAGATTTCATGAACGTGCTGAATACGAACAGTAATCTGGATAAGTGGGAAACTTCTATTTGTGAAATTAGATTCTTATTTAGGTGTACTAACCGAAAATTCTGTTGGAGTCTAGAAGGCAGAACTCGCACGAAGAGATTCATTCCACAGTAGGTTCGACGAGAATGTTAAGGCGAAATTTACCTCTGTTGCCAATGAGAGAAAAGTTACAGATACTGTGTGAATATGATAAAGGCAAATAAAGTTAGCAAACTGTTTAATGTGTGAAAATCCACAAATCCACTCTTTTATTTCAATATCTTATTTGCTGTTTACAATCTGTAATTCATGCAATAAATTTGTAAGCAGTAAATTTGTGCGCAATGTTGTGCTAAACTAGTCTCTGGCAAAGATAGTTCCTGTTATTGTGTATGATTCCCAACAATAATTTCTTACAAACATCGCATTTTCCTATTTTTATTCACACTCAGTAATTTTTCCCGCCTGTTTAACTATGAAGTTTCCATTAGAAATATAAAGTTCATAATTGTATTGGTTTCATGACCTTAATACAAACACAGACAATAAAATATTTTTTTAACAATTTATTTCTGTTTTTGACGTGTCGACCCAAGTTGGGGCCATTTTCAAAAATCTAGAGGCCAGGTTTGTTGAAAACACTTGATAATCAAGCATTTATAATTTTAATAAAAAAATGTCTGTGTTATAAAAAAACACTGGTCAAGTAGTATATGTAATTGCGAACACGATCTGATCCTAAGATTATTAAACATCATTTGACATTAAGGTCACGAAATCATTACAATAAAACTAGCTGACCCGGCAAACGTTGTTTTGCCGTATAAATTATTCCTACGATTATTTTAGTAGAAAAAAATGACTAACTTATGGTCAGTGTTTGAGGATGTGGTAAATATGAGTTGAAGAGGCATAGAGCGCTGTGAACGATGATGGAATATAAAAATAACACAACACCAAACATTTAAATTTTTAATTTATTGTAATTTATTTTTTGAAATGATATACATTGCTAATTATAATAATTTTATTTAAAAAAACATATCAATCTCTCAACGCAATAGAGTGTACAATATTTTTTGTTGTCCCATCTTTAGCTAACACAAACTGGATGGCTCGCCCACTCGAGAGCATGCCACGTATAATTGACCGTGTGAAAAACATCGTGGGCTAAAAAATAAGCCACAAACAGACATCGTTTGGCCTTGAGTCTTATCAATAGTCATCGCAAATGCCAATCTTAACGGAAATTGAAGACGTTTAAATTGAATAGGCACATCTGTGGGTATAATAGGGATCCGTGGCAGTAATATATTCTAACCTCGAAATTTGCCATTTAAAATTATGGCTTCGACGTTTTTCATTACAGCCCTGCAAATTAATCATAAATTATTTAAAAATTACCCCGAAATAGAAAAAATGATAATTGTAAAATTACGATTAACGCCCAAACAATAAAAATAATGGCCGAAAACTGTAGTGAGTGAGAAATGGCTTATTGTGTGAGAGATCTCATGTATGAGAGAGTATGTACCAAAAACGTCGGCAGCTACTTGAAAAATAATACAACAAAACCAGACCCCTTCGTCTTCAGCGACCTCACGGCGCAATCGAAAGAACTACGAAGGCTTTCAAAACAGCCAATGGCAGCAAAGCAAAGCGAATACCCGGAAGCACGAAGTCGGCTAGAAGCAAAATTTATTTATTTATTTATTTTTAACGGTGCGGGCTCTTGACAATAATAATATTAATAATTATTATTATGTAATATACTTATTTATATTATTATATAATATCATCGTTATATGACATACTTATTATATTATAATTGTAATAAAGTTATATAATTAATCAGAATTGTTACTATGTAATTAATAATTATTATAATTATATTACTTAAACAATATGCTCCAATTTCGTGAATGTGTGTGAGGCGAATGAGTGGGAAGGAATTATTGGTTCTCGATCACAAATTCTACTGTCCTGCATTAAAAATTGCTGCAATAGTGAAGCCAAAATTGTGATAAATAAAGAAACAGCATATTTTCGAATACCAAATTTAAGTAATTTTCTCTATGAAAACAATGTGAATAAGTATTGTCAATCTTAATCTTTAATACATGAGTAATAATTAAACTTACTGATTGTAGGTAAGTTTTTGTTAAATGTATATGAAATTTAATTATTTGTTGTCATATTTCATATTGCAACATTATTATAAATGCAATGTTTTATTTTTGAAGTGAACTTGATTTATTTTATTGGTTTTATTAAGGAAAAATAAATGGAAAAAACTGAAATGAAGTTACTGAAATTCAGTTTTGGAATGTAGGAAACACAACATAATTCTGCAGAAAAAAATTCTTTGGTTTAGAATCCTACAGTGTGAGAGAGATGGCATTCCATTGCTGCTGAAAACATGCGCAAATTCCCAACATCTCAAAAATATATTTATTTTTGTGAGAAACATTTTGAAGCATCGGATATTGTCCAATCTTTCAATGTGGTAATTTCCGGCAATGTAGATACCTTACTTGCAAATACTATGAGATTGAAAACTAGTGCAGTTCCATCAATTTTCAATGCAAACATTATTTGAGAAAATTGACTTGTTAATTTAGTTTTCCTTTTCAATACTAGGCAATGTAAAAATGAATATTAATATTTTACAGAATTCTCAAACTAATGATGATACAAATGAAATGATTATCATGAATGGAAATCTATTGCCTTCAAGATCTATTAGTAACTAAATCTGTTTTACCTTCTTGTATTGGACCGAATAAACAAATATGTTAATATTTCAGAAAATTTTCTTAGTCTATTAGAGGTGAAAGTGTAAATACTGAGACTGAAACTATGATCATCGACTGAAATCCATCACCTTCATGTTCTGTAAGTAATGATATATATTGCCTTCTGTGTCTTGGACAATTCGATAAATAAATAAATATTTTACAGAATTCCCAAGCCACTGATGATAAATGTAGGCCTAATGAAAGGATAGATGCATCTAAAACTATTATCATGAATAGAAATCCATTGCTTGCAAGTTCTGCAAGTAATTAAATTTATTGTTTTACCTTTTTGTATTGAACAAATATATCTATAAGTGTAATACATGTCTAAAAGTGCTTACATGTATAAAAATATTTCACAAAATTTTCTTAGTCTAGTGGAGATGAAAGTGTAAATACTGAGTCTGAAACTATGATCATCGATGAAAATCCACCACCTACATGTTCTGTAAGTAATGATATATAGTGCCTTCTTTGTTTGAGACAATTCAGTGCTAATAAATACATATAATACACAATATACACATAGGCCTATGTATAAATATATACCGGCAACATACAGGGTGAGTCACGTAACTTTAGCACCTCCTGTAACTTTTGAACGGTTGAAGATATTGTAATGCAGTTTTCACGGAAGAGAATGAGGGAATGGGGCTAATTGATATGTGTATTGATTTTTCTTTTATCATTTGTATTTTACGAGATATTTGAGGTAACTTTGTTTTTTCAAGTGGGACTATACATATTTTTTCAGTCTATCATGACAAGCGTAAAAAGACGAATCCAAAGATATAAATATTGTCATATGTTAGATGAGCATTTTTTTGAGTAATTGTGATTTTTTGCGACTAGTGTTTAACGGATATTTTCATTGTAACTGTCATCCCCACAAGGTCACGTAGCGCTCCCCCAGCAAACGCGGGGTCGGGAAAGGGAAGGGATTTTAGTAGTTGAGGATACGAAAAATATTCACAGAACTGTTGCATTTTTTCCTGAACTCTCCTTTCCATCCTGATCCGTTTTCAGATATTTTGTGTTTCTTAGGTATTGAAAATACGGATTTTTTTAAAGTAGTATTTATTGAAATAAGATTATTTCTTTCCCTAAGTTATTATTATATTCTTATTAACATTGAAATTGTTTGCTCAAAATACGCAATATTTTTTGTACAGTTTTAATTATTTACTCTTATTATGCTTTGTTTCAAGATCCCATTAATACGTATCTTATGAAACCCCATTAAATGGAGTTGAAGTTATAAACAATTTTAATACGATACAAACTAATGACAAATCCTTATTTTCCATCCTTTAATTCCTTCAATCAAAGAAAGTCGAAAATCTGAAAATGCGGAAGGATGGAAAGCACAGTTCAGGAAAAAACTTCAATGGTTTTGTGAATATTTGGAATATGTTTCGTATCTTCAAATCTCCCTTCCCTTGCTCGGGCGCGCGTTGCTGGTGGAGCGCTGCGTGACCTTGTGTGGTAGACTATTCAAAATGTCCGTTAAACCCCAGTCGCAAAAATCAAAATTAATCAAAAAATGCTTATCTAACATTACAATATGTACATCATTGGATTTGTCTTTTTACGCTCGTCATGGTGGGCTGAAAAAATATGTATAGTTCTATTTGAAAAAACAAAGTTACCTAAAAAATCTCGTAAAATACAAGTGATACAATAGAAATTAATAAACGTATCTATTAGCCTCTTCCTCTCATGCACTTCCGTGAAAACGGAATTGCAATAACTTCAACCGTTCAAAAGTTACAGGAGGTGCTAAAGTTACGTGACTCACCCTGTATAATATACTAAACATACAATTAATATTTTATGAAATTCTCAAATCATCAGAGGATATGTGCAATCTTAATTGAAAGTATAGGAACTCCTAAAACTATTAAATATGGATGGAAATTGATTGCCTGCAAATTCTGTTCAGTAATAGAAAATTTATAATGTTGCATTTGTAACTTGTGAATTGAATTTGTTATTCATTTTGTAGGCCCTTCTATCCTTCAGTTATAAACTACTTATTATTAATATTATTTTACTACACAATTTTGTCATTGTGCAAGTTCCACAATCTTGTGACACGGCACATATTTATAACCTTGAAGACTTCACAGTAAACCTTAATTCTGGAGTTTCTTTGAAATTTAATTTCTTTCGTGTTAACATGGGTGTAATTATTTATTTAGTAGCAGGAGAAACCTCTACAATTTTGGATATGACTAAATGTGTGTTAATTAAGAGTGATATGACACTAAAGGTAAGTTTTTATTTCAAACTAGCTGAACTACCCGGCGTTGCCCAGGCATTTATTACAGTAAATTTTTAGCCAGGAAGAGGAATTCCATTTATTGATGCCGTTCAGTGGGGCCTACTTCTCTCCCATTGTATATCTGCCCCGCCAAGCTAGCCCTGTCATGTCTTTCCCCCTATTTGGAAATTTCCGGTGTGCCTCGTTCACTTTCTTACTAAGGAAAGTTAACATTTTTCTAATTGGAAGTTTCAGCTCCCAAACATTCCTCACTTTATAAATAAAAACAATAAACAAATCTAAACTGTTAATACAAAATACTCGTAAAATACTTGTACAAATTGTAGACTCACATGTATTCTTTTTGTGAAGTTTTATATTCCGCCCTCGGTGGCTTATTGGTTAGCGTGCTCGCTTTCCACAAAACAACCCCGAGCTCGATTCCCGGCCGGGTTAATTAGAACTGTGCGTTTTCCTTACAAATGTCTCAGTATCGATTGCTGTGTGACGATGAAAAAGCCCATCCTAAGGTTAAGAAGAGCGGTGTATACGGGAAAGGGATGTCCTCGTGCTAACCACTCGAACACCCGTGGCCGAAGGGCTGTGTCACCGCCGGTCAGCTAAGGCCCGTAGCAGGCTGTCGAGCCAAAGGACGGGAGTTTTATATATTATATACCAACACTTTCAATAAATTGCCAAATTGTAAAACGAACTCATTTTTATATTTTTTGCTTCTACAGTATTTATAAAGAAAGATTAAAAATTTATCTGCTGCCAACTCGTGACAGGTTGAAGCAGAGTATACGAAACATCCGAGAGTTCTCGCATGGGTACGCTGGTAGACAGATCCGGACAAATAGATAGAGATGTCGTAACGTATTTGATGAATCGTAATCATAAAAATAAATGAAAATATCCATGCTGAAATGTAATTGCCGATTTCTATAATTATTTTGAAGAATTATGTATGTTTAAAGATCTATGTGCTAGTAATATGTAGTATAAAACTTATTTGTTTAGGTAAATCAATTCATCATATCATCGCAACATAACAGCAATACTGATCCACCAACCTGCACATTATATATACACAATAAATTGACAATGTACTGAACCACCTAACAAAACACTATTAGCTTCGTTATTTGATTGGAAGTGCTAGATACTATGGATTTTGATATGTGAATTATAGAAACCAAGGAGTCCGAGAATTTTGTTATTAGATTAGACATAAATATTTTAGATAAATTAATTTTTGACAGTTTATAGAAAAAATAGGTGAATCAATTTACTGGGAGCAGTTGACATGCGAAACAACTGCAAGATTAGTCTTAATATATAAAGGACCATTACTTAATTACATACCACTGTAATAGTCCACTGCCCATATTGAAGAAAAATGTTCAACAGAGTTGACCAAAACATACAAACATTTTCCATTTTACCAATTTGAATATGAGATATGTGTAAATAGTCAAATCGAGAGTCATAACGAAAAGCTGTCCTGCTTCCTAGAGAATTATTCACATTTGCTTTCTTCTTTACTGCAGTTTTCAATGGTGCGTGTTCTTCTGCAAGTCGCTCTTGCCTCTGAGTAGCCGATTCCGAATTTTAATAGGCTGTTCATCTCTTAGCACTTGTATTCTGTTTTGACAACTTTAACTTTCGTTTCGGTATTGTTTCAAACAATTCAATTTTCATAAATTCTGTAAAAGAAGAGGTTGTTTAGAAAATATACGATACCTGTATACGATATCTACATATTGTACATTGTACATTACTGTATATTTTGTACTGTATATTTTTGTACTTTTAACTTTCTAAATACTTTAAAACTCACATGTTTTCTTGCCACAATTTGTGTACCAAACGGACTAAGGACACTGTTTGTACATTGACGTTCTTTACTACGTACTTTCAGTAAGGATTTCGTCCAAATGTTCCACCAATGTTCAAAACAAACAAATCACCAACGATCACTCAGGGACTTTACATAGCGTTGTTCAAACCCCAATAAATTTCGTAATAATTCTGGACATTGATGAAAACAGTAGAAGATCTCAGGCCTCATCCTCTGGTGGCGCGCAGCTAAACTATTGACATTGATCCACTATTGAATCTGTGATGTAAATCCAGGCGAAAAATATCCGGAAAAGTAATTATTTTGTGAATATAGAATAAGATTTGCGATTGTAAATCATAGCCTATGTTACTCCTTTAAAGGAAGCTAGTACAAAAGTTTCATCAGTATTCGTTCAGTAGATTCAGAGATTATCGCGCTGTAAGTCATTGCAGTTCTGTCTTTATATATTAGTATAGAATAGATATAGATATAGAATTGATATAGATATAATGTAAAAAATCTACTATGCAACTTCATACAAATTTATATACATGTATAAAATAAATAATGAATTTCTATTTTAGATTCTTATAAATGGACATACGGTTGTCACTAATTTAGAGAGGAGAATAACATCATTCACAAATTTTTTATCTTTGAAGGACACCTTCAGAGATATGAAAGAAAGAAATGAAATGCGTAAACAATTGTGTTCTGGTGTTAAGAAATTAAAAACCAGATCGGAATTGACTGCACATTGTGGAGTGGAACAGCGATGAATTGTTTATTGCCACCAGAAAAAGAAAGTAGGGGGGTTGGTTAAAAGAATAAAGGTGAAGAAAACGTTACGGAATATGAAAACGAAAATTGAGCGACTGGGAAAGACTGCAAGAGATAAAACATGTAACTAAAATATTTAACTTATAAGACATTCATTTATACACGGATAAACCTTGTGAAAAAGGTTAGGTTTTCCCGGAAGTTCATTGAAATTAAATAAATCTTAAAGAGTTGTTAAACCCGTCATGAATATTTTCTTAGCAACCGACAGCAACTGACTTGCATAGTTTCTTGGTAACCGGCGTCGACAATGAAATTGTGGGCCCAATGAAATTTGGGCCCAATGAAATTTGTGGATTATCAGCCGAGATAAGATCCTTCTCTCGCCGCGTGATGTCGCTGAAGTCGAAGGGGTCTAGTTTTGTTGTCTTATTTTTCAAGTAGCTGCCGACGTTTTTCGTACATACCCCCACCACGCCTCCAACACCGGAGTTGAATCGCCTCCTTGTAGACTTCGTGTTCATACCTATTCCGTGCTGCTTATTGGGTCAGAAGCAATGTTGCCAGATGTGAAACTTCCGATTGCGAAGTTTTAAGTTCAAAAATGCGGATTTCTTCTAATGAATGCGGTTTTACTAATATAAATTAAAAATAGGGGAAAACATCAATAATTCATATATCGACATAGAATTCCGTTTTATTAATTAAATAAATGCGATAGTCTCACTATATTTGTTCTATGTTTGTTCTCACTCTATATGATGTTCTCGATTCACCCAAGAAATTAAAAATATAAAATATCAGTACTTTTGTTGTAAATGTATTTTCAATTTATTTTTAATCTCAGTTTAATATGAAGCCGAGTCACGTAATTTCAACATTTTTAATTTCAATATCCCGCGAAGTGCATCATTTCTCCGGCTTGAATAAACGCAGTAAGAATCTGAACGACGATCCGTATTCTTATTTGGCGCATTCGAAAACGACTAACCAACATGTTGTCACCTATTTGTCCTCTGAATCTCTAACAGTAAGACAATAAAGGACGGAGTTCACGACAACTCCTTGGTGCTTGTTCATCAATTTTCGAATACGGCAATTGGAAAAAGCCCTAATGATTGGTGTTTTATTGCTTTCTACTTTAATCGAATAGAGAGAGACAGCATTTTGAACATTCAAACTTTGTCAACCATAGTTAGCGGGACATCTAACGATCGATGTAATAACTGAGGAAATGAAAAAAATGGCTTTTAATCCACTATCATGAAAATGCATATTGTTTGCCATCCTCATTGCTTAATGCCGATTAGGTGTTAGTAATGCGGTATAAAATGCGGAAATGCGGTACATCTGGCAACACTGGTCCGAAGTGACGCCGGTAGACGCCTTGCGGGGATACTGATCAAGTGATAATTACACCATTACATCAATCAGGATTTTCTTTACCTATTGTTGATCTAAATGGCAGTAAATACGAAAATCTATATATTAAAAGACGGCAGGAGAAAATAATTAACGATAATAAATAAATCTTCTCTAAAGAACAATCATCTAAAAAATTGTTATAAAATACATGTACACATTTTTAACTGTTCAACAATGAATCAGTTCCCCATTTTGTACATTCGAGAATTTAATATCAACTTTCGAAGGCTAACTAAAGATTTATTAATTAAGGCTAATTAAACATTTCGCAACAACAAATATCACAAATTATTAAAACAAAATTCCTAGTCCCAATGTCATATCTACCTGTAGTGAAATAGTAATTACTGTGCTTTTTTCCCTGCTAATTATAGTATTAATGATATATTCGTCTCTAATATGCTTGAGACTCCTCAAACCTAACGCAACAATCTATCGCGGAGACAAACATTTTTCTAGCTGAGCCCGGCAGACGTTATTCTACTCCTATATCTCTCTTATTCCTTTCCTCTCTCTTTCTCCGTCTCTCTTTCTCCGTCTCTCTTTCTCAGTCTCTCTTTCCCCGTCTCTGTCTTTCTCCGTCTCTCTCTCTCTTTTTCGTCTCTCTCTCTTTCTCCACCTCTCTCCGTGTTATTCACATTTAATAGTAGATTCTGCACATCGCTGTCCAGGTGCGTAATATGGAGAAACACCGTGTAGCTGGTGAAATACCGCCGTGTGAAATACCTACCGTGTGTAGCCGGTTGCCTAAAATGTTTCGTGCGAAAATTAAAAAAAAAATTGGGATGGACCACCCTTATCACTAAGGGGTATAAAAATAGATAACAACCTATTATTAGACCTACTGAATATACATATAACATTTCATCAAAATCTGTCAAGCCGTTTCGGAGGAGTACGGTAACTAAAACTGTGACACGAGAATTTTATATATATAAAGATAAACCAGATAAAGACGTAAATAGTATGTTCCATAAAGTTTATAATCCTCGACATCATTTAAATGCGCATGTGTACGGTAAAAGCTTAAGATATGGATATTAAGGTATGGTATTGTAAACGTAGTATAATTAATATGGTATGAATCCTCAGCTAGTATCGACGTGGTAGAACTTGCACGTCAATGCAATCTCATGAACAACTATATTATATTAATTTGAGCATGACTTGCACTTGAACTTGCATCTGTACTTACATTTGAATTTACATTTGCACTTTAACCTGCACTTCAACTTGCTGTTGAACATAGCTTGCACTTGACCCAGAACTAGGGATGTTACCTATGCCGATTTTGTAGGGATCGTTTCTTCATTATTATAAATGCTACTCAGTATTTAATCTATATCTATACTAATATATAAAGACAGAAATACGTTGACTTACAGCGCAATAATCTCTGAATCTACTGAACGAATATCGATGAAACTTTTGTGATAGCTTCCTTTAACGGTCTGAAGTTCTGTAGGCTATGTCTTGTAACCATAAGCCTTAATATTTTTGCAAAATAATTACTTTTCTGGACAGTTTTAGCCTAGCGTTACATCACAGATTTGAGAGTGCATCAATGTCAAAAGTTTTGCTGTGCACCATCAGAAGATGACGTCTGAGATCTATTACTGATTTCATCAATGTACAACATTGGGGATTTAGAGGACTGTTTGTTTATTTTTCACTGTCAATTGTCTAACCCAAAATATGTGTTTTAGTATAATAGTAAGAAATAATTTTTCCTATTTATAAAAGTAACTTAAATATTGATTTTAATTGCGTATAGGCATGTGCATTAAGTGTACAAGAAACTAAGTGTTTGAAAGATACCATTTTCTGATGGATGTGGTTGACATTGTCGTAAAAAGGTATGAATGCACACATATTTAGCTGTAGTAAATTAAGCATAATTATTACGTATTTGTATGTTGGGCGAGCGACAGTGCGTTTTACGTGTTATTCTGAAACTGACGGAGGGATGCATGTTATAGATAAGTGTTTTAATATAGTAGAGAGTACCTTTGGGTGAAGGAACAATTAAATTGATGAAAGTTCGACAATAATACAACTTTTAGTAAAAAGGTAGTACAATTAAAGTAAAATTGTATTGGTAAAAGGGTATTTGGAGGAATTTAATGTGTGACAACGTTGGTTTTGAAGGTTGTTGTTTTAAATAATAGAAAAAAGTGTTGTCAAGCCGGAATCCATCATGATCTCGGATTTTTTGAGATATTGTAATCGCATAAGTGGTTAATGGCTCCTGTCGGTCAGCCACAATGTATCAAGGATCCTAAAACGGGTACTAGAATTCAATTAAAATTACTTTAATTATTTCTAAACGTCGATTTATGAGGCAAGATCAATTTCAAACTTTTCTTTATAAATACGCGAGAAGAAAAAAAATATGAAAAAGAGTAAGATTTATAATGTAGCAATTGATTGAAAGTATTGGTATAATACATAAAATTCCACAAGCAGAATATAAGTACATGCATTTTATTTTTTAGTTTAGATTTGTTTATCATTTTCAGTTATAAAGAGAAAGAAGTTTGGGGGCGAGAACCCCAATAAGACTAAAATGTAAATATTTTCCAGTGAGAAGTGTTTTAGTGTGGCGGAAGACCAGGTTTTTCCAGATTGGAGCAAGGCAGAGAGGGGCGTGATAGCGCGGAGGTAATATGTAGTAGAATATATAGGAGTAGGCTCGCCAAGGGCGTGAATAGTTGGAATTCCTCTTTCTGTTTAATACAAAATTATGATAAATACCCCATCAACGCGGGGTTCATCGGCTAGTATATTATATTGCTGTTTTATTTATTCAGACACATTTTAACAATGTCCAGCATGACTCTAGCGAGACGCCCAACTTTTATTCTTGCACCATGAGTCAACATCACGACTAGAGCTGTTATGAGTCAGCTGAATATAAAATCTACTCCAGGTTGTAACCAGCTACCTGAGGAGGAGATCTATGAACTGTCGGTGCCTTTACAATACTTGGCACAAAATATGGGCTGCTCCAAATAAAGCAATTTCGTGCACTTCCCAGTCTTTTGAATTACCTGGGAGTTTAGACAAGTTTTCACACAAATTTTGCGGAACAAATCCCAGAACTCCGATGACTATCGGTATGATCTGTGCTTTTACGCCCCACACTCGGCTGATCTCAATTTCCAAACACTTGTAGTATTTAAGTCGTTTCTCTGCCTCCTTGGTTGCGACGTTTTGATCGCAAGGTACAGCAACATCTACAAGTAAAAATGATTTTTTGCTCCAAATCACGGATAACAATATCCGGTTTGTATGCTGCTATCGTGCGATCCGTTTGTTAGTCTACAATATTGTATTACCGGTTTTGGTGAGTGTTCAAACGACTTGGGGCATGTGTTTGGAACTTTAGGGGCGGCACAGATCTGCCAGTGGAGGTAACTACCCAGTCGTGTATTTTCAAGTATTCGGTTTTTGCTAGAAATGGACAAGATGAGACGATATGGTCAATGGAGTCTACTTGTTCTTGGCAAATGCAGCATTTATCATCTTGGTCAATTCTGAGAACGGCCTTATCGTAATGTCGTGTTCTCAAGGACTGATTTTGAGCAGCTATTACAAGTGCTTCCGATTCTGGCTCTATTCTTCCCCTTTTAAGCCACATAAATAATAGATTGTTATTGAATTGCACCTTGTCCATTCTTTTTAAATATTGTCCATTGAATGGTTTGTCATGAAATGCCTTGCAAGGCGCCGCGCCGGAAGAGAGTCAAGGCACGGCGAAGATTTATAGCAATCGACAGCAAAATCGATATCAAAGCTAGTAAATCCCAGAAAGAGGTTTTGCACAAACCTTTAAGTCGAAATGGACGAATTTCCAAACTGGGCGCCGGAGCATGCTAAATACCCATAACGGCATATTATCTTGATTCGCATTGTTTAACTTACACACACACTTAGATGCACTACACCTCCACACTTGCCCGGAAACCGGTCGGGCGCTTACAGTTTGCCCCAGCTGAGGCGATGCCCCGCTGGTGGGAGATACCTGGTTGGGGAAAACCCTGTTAGCCCGGCGGTAGGTCGGCGGCGGAACTCACCAAATGAGCGGAGGAATGTCACCGCCACTTCTCGAGGAAAATACATCCACTACGCTTACGGTATTAATGACTTTAGCCGTTGACGCGCCCACTAATCAATCAATCGAAAAAAATCGCATACGAGGAAGTCGTAGAAGCACCGCTTGTCAAGTGGCGTAAGAAAGAGATATGAGCTGTAACACGCCTCTGGATGACAGACGAAGAAATTTTCCGTACGTAATATTCTTATTTTAAACTTTTGTCCAATTAGAGAAAAAAATACATCACATAAAAATCACAATAATAGAAACAATAGTACAAATAATGGCAAAATGAAAATGGTCTATTCTACAGTAACACTTACTACAAAATTTATTATTTATATCTGTGGTCCAGATCGAGAGGATGTACTCTTTTTAGTATTCTTGTCATTGAGCTGTTATCTAATATGTTTACGGCCAGATGGTTAACATGGTTCTCGAGTCTGTGTTGGTATTTGACAGATTTAGACGTTATTTCCTCTTTAACTTTAAGTGGTAATATGTAGATCTTTATGTATAGTGGCGTTTAACACAAACCAAGAGGCATTGCTTAATAATCTAAGACATTTGGATTGAAATCTTTGGATTATTTCTACATTTGAATGTGAGGCTGCCCCCCATAGCTCAATTCCATATGTCCAAATTGGTTTTAGTATTGTTATGTAGAGTAAAACTTTATTTTCTTACGTATTATTGGACTGAAATACTGCGAGAATACGGATACCCATTCGCAACGAAAAGGTTAAAGACATAACGCGCTGTTATTTTTTCGATACATTTTACAAGTTTCTATAATTATTTCTTGTGTAACTTATTAATTTTCCTGTACTTTTCCCATTTTAATATTTTCTCTCTGCCTTTTGAGCAGGCATGGCCCCTATGCATCCTAAATCCGCATCTGATTCCTAAACCGTGCCAAAACTCCCTGATATTGCAGTACAACATTCGATAATTGTTAGGGTCGTGATAAACAAAGTTCTGTAACCTTTCCAAGGACAGAGAGCTAGCAGCAATAGCCTTTCCAGGGACCCATATTTTTTTCGTTCATAAGGAATGGATCGGAGCAAATAAAGAGGTTCCATGTCACATTTTTTCGGATTTTGATTTAATGTTGGGAGAATTTTATTAATACATACCTACAACTCTTCACACATTCGAGGCCTTTGTCATATCGTCCTTCGACATTTAATGGCAAGCAAAAATATTCAATGTGTGGGAATTAGAACTTTGTTCCTCTCCAAATGTTGAAGCTCCTGGATATCAGGCATCGTTGTTGTCTGTGATTCAAATATCGAAACGCGTGCAGCGCATTTAAAAACATACCAGGATCGTTTTAAGTTTAATCTGTGATCAAAATTGCTGCAAACCTCCTTCTTATAAAACATAATCATATACACATCGTCTATCGTTTTGTTGAAATTATTACAGTATTTTTTTATTTAAATGCATTGTGAACATTCTACTTATAATTTTTAATAATTGAATAAGAATTGTATAGATTTTTAAAGCGATTTCCCAAGTTTGAAAGTCTCTCATTTTTACTTCTTTAAGGTAGCAAATCTGCTGAACCTGGTGGAAAGACAATCTGCCACTGAACCAACCACATGGTAAAAAGAGATGGGTGAGCTAGTCCGGCAAATCGACTTTTGCTCCTTCTGTGCAGTATTTATTTATTTATTTGTCAAAAAACAGTAAAAACTGTATATGACGTGTGGGGAAAGAGATTTATCTGCGCACATTTTCTTGAGGGCCAGAATTAAAAAAACACACGAACAAATGAATTTAGAAAGCAATTATTTTAGAAAAATAAAAATATTTGAAAAATGTTTGTTCCCGAGCTATAGAAATCAATTTCAACGGTAAATGAATTATAAGCAAAAGGAGTGCTCAACAAAACGTGCGCACAGTGAAGCTACAAATTTACATCACGAACCACGGATACTTTGTGACCACAACGCGGATACTTTGAATAGCCAGACCAGACGCTGGCCACCTTATTGCAAGAAGAACGAGTAGTGTTGATAAACATTTTGAAAGTGTCATAAAGTGACAATTTTCAGCGGTCAACAACCAAAAATAACACAATGAAGGTGTAATTGGACGGTGTAACGCATCAACCGGCTAAGCGCCATTTTTGAAAAAAATGATATATAGAAGCCATCAGTTGCACTGGACCATGTTCTAAGTGTACGCAAAATTTCAGCGCCAAATCTGTAAAAATAGCTTTATAATTAATGAAAAATGTAAACACCAACAGTCACATCAGGGATTTTATGTTTCGCAACAACCGGCTATAAACCTAGATCTTGAAATCTGTTCTTAATTTCACATTATGCAGGTAAGCGCCAGAAATTCCACTCATGTTTGTGTAGTTTGGCGCTTCAATGAATGAAATGATTAAATTACAGTTTTTAGAGCTGAAAATGTAATAAAACCTTTGAACACGATTATCTCAAAACTTGTATGATGTCGCATAGCCGGATGATGCATAACACCGTCCAACTGAAATAAAATATGCAATATTTAAAAAAAAATGCTTTATGTACCTATTTTAAGGGCTTGTAACAAGGTGATAATTTTGGTATTTAGCTGCATTTAAAATTCTCGCTAATATTGTGACGTTAACTTGTGCCTGTAGCTCATTGGCATGAAGTCGGGTACAAAGAGCAATAGCTGACCCATCTCTTTCCACTAGGAACTTACTACTCGTTCACTTTACATTTGCAGACGGAGCGCTGCGATCTGTTTACATGGGGTCACCGCCGACTGAACAAGAAACGCGCGTCTGTAGTATATACTGACCGTTTAATATGATATAGATGGCGGTGAGCAGCACACAGAACCCCGGCTGGGCAAGAACATAACCATTAAGCAGTAGATAAGTGTAAAGAAGAAATAAAAATATTGAACGTGAATGTTGTGAATAGCGTGTGGTGTGATCTATTTTATTGTAGATTATCTTAATCATTTAAGAGCGCGACTCCAGCTCACTGTCAGTAAGGCATAATTCGTCAGCTGTGTCCGTAGCGCTTGTGCTGCCTTCGGAGATAGCTGATTGGTTAGATGGTGATTGACATCGGGGCCATTCGTGTATTCTCGGTTGAGTGTTCGGGCCTTCACTTTCAAAACAACATTAGTTCCTAATTCTGCCGTCTGCAAATGTAAAGTGAACGAGTAATACTTGAGCTGCCCGTCTGTGTTTCAGGAATGGCTCCACCGCTCCGGCCGATTCAAAGTGTCCTGCTGTTGCTGATCATTGTGTGCCTGGTCTTCATAACGTTCTACTTCCGAGACTCAATCACCTGGAAGAACCCCATTCTTCTTGGTGACAACCTCCTCAACAGAAGATTTGGTATAAAAGCAACGGACCTAACTACTGACGATGGCGAGACCGAAAATCACAGTCTCTCCACTAAGGGATCGACAGAGAAAATGTCGGATATTCACGATGAGCTGAAAAGGTTTCTTGCGCTGAAACCAAAGATTGATAACTCGCCACACCGTGACGATGTGGAAGAGATTCAGCGTCGAAATCCAAATCTCCCAATAGCTTTTTGGAATGAGAAGAAAAATAAGAACATGCATTTTAAAAACGCAAGCTGTGCCAAATTTCCAAGCATCTTCGATTTGAGCTTTAACAACCAACATTGGCAGACCTTTCCTTCCAGCAACGGGACATTCCGTTTATACGGAGCATATTACGAAACAAGAGAGCTGAGTAGCCTTAAACCTATCGTCAGGATATTAGGAGTGTTAAACAGAATTGAACCAACTGTGAAAACACACTGCCAATTGTGGTTTCCAAATCTGAATGAACCAGTTTTCGGTAAAGTTCTGGAATACCATTTTGTGTGGTTCAAGGGCTGGGGAAGGTATGAACAGGGATTATATCAACCCTATTTGATTGCTTGCGAAATTCCTTTACAATTTCAAAAGGATGTTCCAGCAGCTGTATCATTGGTGGAAAAGCCATGCGATATGGCAACCAATATTTTAAGAGTGAATTATAACAAAGTAGACAAGAAAAAGGACTTTGTGGTGTGTGTTAAAGGTCTTGATTTCCCTTACGACGACTTATCTGTGCGTCTTGTAGAGTGGATAGAAGTGGTTCGAACCTTGGGCGCGGATAAAATTATTTTCTACGAATTTGATATCCACCCTAATGCTTCCAAAGTGTTGAAATATTACGAAAAGTTGGGCCTCGTAGAAGTTGTACCTCACACACTCCCTGCAGGAGAACCTAATTTACCAGGACTTCAACACATGTATTTAGCTAATAGAATGGCTATCAAAAACCAGCTTGAAATCATTCCATATAATGATTGTTTTTATAAGAACATGTATGCATATCGCTACGTCATTCTTTTGGACACAGATGAAGTCATTGTTCCGAATAATGTTAGTACATGGAAGGAGTTAATGAACATTGTAGAAGCCAAAGCTTTCGCTGAAAAGAAAGAGCCTCGAGATGTTTTCAGTGCGCGTAATGTGTATTTCTTTGATGACTATCCTGAGAAATTAGGATGGTTTGAGGATATACCAAGGTACATGCATATGTTACAACATGCATATCGTACTATGAATTTCACACCTCCATTTCATTACGTTAAAAGCTTTTTTAATACCGACAGTGCATTAGGTCTGAACAATCACTACACTTTTAGCTGCTTAAAATACTGTGATAAATATGAAATACCAATTCCTGACGCTAAGTTACACCATTTTCGTGGAGACTGCGTCCCAGAATTAGGAGGCGTGTGTGGTGAGTTTCGAAAAAATGTGGTAAAAGATACAGCGATTTGGAATATAAAAGATAAAGTTATTGAAGGCACAATAGATACTCTGAAGAAATTAGGTTTCTTTGCGTGAAAGAAACTTCCTCGGGGAAATAAGAGTAAGGTAAAACAAAGTTCCCTTTTGTGTGAAGTGATCTGAAGTGTATGTCAGAAATGAAACCTCTCTCCAAGAAATTTCAATACAAGAAATTTCAATAGAATTGCGTTCGTGAAAAGAATAATGAGAGAATAATACTTAGTGGTTAATAATTTGTGATTTGTGATCAGAGTAAATAGGGTTAACACTTTTTCTTCACTCTCTCTAGGGTTAACTTCATCCAAAATGCAAAAATAAAGTATTTTTGCGTCTTAACCAATTCAGGGCTTTAATTAAAAATTCAATATTTCTATATATTTTAGTGTAGAAATAATGTTTTTTTGTAGTTGCTTGCTGCCTTGTCTACAATAACATGTTTGCAGTTCTCTTTTCTGTAACCCACGATTTTTCCACACTTAAAATCCCCTTTCCGTAAAATGTATGATCAACTACGATTATGAAGACTTCTAGGGTGCTACATACGAGTAAAGGTAAAGTAATTGCCGTAAATTGAGTTTTATTTATACATAATTAGCTCTCGGAAAATGCGCATGTTTTGCAAGCTATTCTTACTGAGTTAATAAGAAAAATACCCTTTACCCTGAAATTCTCTGAGTGGTTCACCTTGCAGCCTGTTTTCTACATTAAAATACGAACGTTTGTTTAAAATCCATTTTATTGAACTTTAGTTTTTTTACTCAAAATTTATTATGTTGATAATTCCTATAATTATGAAAGTTGATAATTGCTATAATTATTAGCAAAGCTATAATTATTATTAATCAATTAATATACGAATAATTGGTTGATAATGTACATAACATAAACAGAGGGTTTAAGCATAGCTTAGCGTACAGTGATGACAAATAAACTCAACAAAAAGAACTGATATCGACAAGGTCTTACTATCTTCACCGCACTTTAAGAGCAGAGCTCTTCAGTATGTGGGGTACATTGGGTAAGGTTAGAAGTAATAGAAACAAGATAACTGGAAGTGTTACAAACTCTTTCCCCATCACTACTAAGGAATTTCCCCAAATAACCTCTCTAAGAAACAAAATTTCCCAACTGAAACGACAAATATTCTCCAAATCATGGACCAACGTCAAGAGCTGTCCCTGATGATTACATTGGTTGTCGCCTTAAATTCAAATTCTTCAAATCAATCAATCATCGTTCTTTCAGGGGCTCAAAACTTTTTACTCGCATTGTCTTAGTTTTCCTATATCTACGCCTGTCTTTAATTTTTATTTTTTTGATAGATAAAATGAGAATAATTTCTGTTTCTTTTTTATTCCTGCTCCTGCTGTGGACTGCAAAAATAATAAAATATAGAGGCGTGACATTATGGCAATTCTAAAGGCCAATGTTTGTAAAGGTTATAAAAAGCAGGTAAAGGTTATAAAAAGCACCATAATAATGAAAAGCGTGCTCAAAAGTGTTGTAAAGGAAATGTGAATTTTTAAATTCAACAGCAAGTGAAATACTAAAAGCACACTTCTGTAAATTATCGAAGTCTATATCTGTGGTTTCGCAACCAGTAATTAGTAGTACTTTAAATAATATTAGAAATTAGCTGCAGTGTATTGTTTTGATGTTTTACAAATTTTGTACACACAAAAAAGAATATTTATTAAAATAACGTTTTCGTAAATAATGTTTCACGTGATTCCCTTTTTGCTCCTGTAAAAATTCATCTCAAAACTGTACATCACCACCAGCATTGTCAGATTATTTTTCGTCTAAGTCGAAATTTTTAACAAATTTTAGTGAAAAAAGCATGATTTGTTTGTAAAAAGCGGGACAAAATAAATTAGTGGTGCTAGAGAATGGCACTGACTTTCCCATATTAGTTTTCTATTTCCTTGAGTCTGGGCTAGCTATTCGGAATTGTCACATACTCGTGCCAACTACCATCTATCGCCACCCAAATTACATTTAATCGACATTTTCTTAATTTTTGGTTTCCTAATGGTAGAACGGAAATATTAATTTTAGAATATTAACGAACTGTAAAACTTTGTCCTAAATGGCAATTTTCTTTGAATAATTTGGAGCCGTTTTTTAAGAAAATGGCTTCAAAATCTTTTAAGTTTAAACGTTCTATATGCCTATAATCCCACCGTAACTACACGCTTGATGCCGATTTTCCTTTACAAAAACCCTGTGACGTTTTCTGGCTTGTAATTAGTTGAGTGAAAATTATCACATTATATTCAATTAAGTGCATATAGTTGTACGTTTTGTAATTTTCACAATATTCAGGGGTAACTTTGGACATGCGATCTTTATCAGTGTTTTTCGCTCATTTTTACAACTACAAGAAATTTACAGAAAACATTTCGAGTCATTTTTGAGAACATTTTAAAAATGTCCTAGCGGCTTAATGTAAAATACCGACTAAATTTTAACCTCAAGTGAATTCAAGAGGGCTTGGCCAACTTCCCGATAAGTTTCTTTCAGAAAAGTACGTATTAATTGTATTAGTGAAAGGTTGAGTGAGCTGATTGTCAACACCGATTCCTATGTTCAGATTTAAAATATAATTTTTCTTTCTTATCTAACGAATGTTGTGTACACGTGTTTCAAATAAATTAAAATAAGTTTTACAGAATTTACAACATATTTTTAATAGTTAGTTACTATACACTTCCCTTACACCTCTTTATCAAACTGCTGGTGAGAAACTTCTAAGACTTGTGGGAGACAAGGCGTATAGTTTATGCAATGACTTTTAGACAATGGAAATACGTTGATTAAAATTTATATTTTCCGACAATGAAACAAAATAAAATGTGTGTGTATATATATATTCGTTTCCTTTTTGATAAATTATAAGGTAGAGAGGGATGCAACAAAAATGAAAGTATAAGACTGAAGTGAAATAGAATATATTAGAAGGTGAAATAATGTAGCAAAAACATTGAGAAAAACTGTTTTGATCTTTGTAGTTTACATGCAACAAAAATTAACGCAACGGACTAAAGAGAAAATTATGAAATGTTGCGCGAAAAAACAGCGAATAATCGGCAGACTCTTATTACAGGCCCTGGTAACGAAGAAGTAGATAAATCCAGTTGATAAATTTAGAAAAAATAAAAAAATTCGTTTTTGTAATTTTTTAAAATTTCACATATTTTACGCAATATTGCGGGAAAATTACTAAACTTTTCAAAAAACTGTACATAACCTTAATGAAATAACTCACTTTGGAGAAGAAAATTTATTTGAAGGAAAAATCTCTATCTTCAATTTTATAATTGTGGGAAGACGCCGAAAAAATGTACTTTTGCAATATTTGAAAACTGAGAATTATCCGTGAAAATTGGACCTATGCCACCTTCATAAGTATATTTTCATCTCTTCTCACAAGAAATTTAAAGAAAACAATTGGAGCCATTTTTGAGAAAAATTAAGGTACGTTGTTCATGTAGTTATTTTGTACTATTGCCTGTTATATGTCGCTTAGATCAACTGATGTCATTGTAGTACTACTGACCTGGAGGTCCTAGGTTTGAGTCCCGACGGTTACAGTATTTTCGACACTAGGTACGAATTCATCCGCTGACTGGAGGAGAATTTTAGCGACCGGTTGCTCTAATCGGTAGTTTTCTGTGGTTATATGGATCAACACTAGTGATGTGACATCTGTTTATTTGTTTATTTGGTCAAAAAACAGTAAAAACTGTATATGACATGTGGGGAAAGAGATTATCTGCGCACATTTTCTTGAGGCCCAGAATAAAAAATATTGAAAAACTAGAAACAAGAATTTGGAAAAGAATTATTATTTTATTTAATTTTGATAACAATTTTTATTTTATTAAATTTGAAAAATGTTTGTTCCTGAGTTATAGAAAATCAATTTCAACATTAAATGAACTGCTGATTTGATTTTTCTGCATTTATAAGAAAATAGTAATGAACATCAGTTCTACTCCTACCATTACAAACAAAAGGAGTGCTCAACAAAACGTACGCACAGTGAAGCTACATTTACGTTCAAAAGCAAAACAAGGGGCCATCTCAGCATTTGGTCAATGGATCGGGGAAACTGGACAAAAACTTGATCAAGATGGGGTCATTGATCCGGAAGCTGAAGTACATTACTTGTTACAGGCGTATTAAATATTTTTTAAAATGTATACAATACAAACGTAAACTAATTCATTATATATCATTGTCTTGTTAAAATAAATATTATTTTTCTTTTTGACGATTAGTATAGTTTCTAATTATATAGGAAAATATTGCAGCAGAAAAGATTTAACTTTTAACTGAAATTTGTGTACCGACTTTAATTATTTAATGTCATCTGGCAATGCGTAGTAAAGTAACGTACATGCATTGTATGTTGATTTCTTGTACTGAGCTGTTGATACTGACACTTGATGCACACGATTTCTACGGCATCGGTGTCGGTGTTTTAAATATCGGTGTCGTAACCACTATCTAGTGTTCATAGTCGCGTTTACAACCAAATCGGCCACATGTTTGGTAGAATGCGGTACAAAGTTTTACTTTTACAAAGTACTCGCCGTTTTACTGTACTTTTACTCGCCGTCGCCACAAGGAAGCGTGGAAGAAAGGCACTGCGGTAGAAATTAAATGCTCGAACGCCGCAGCCAATAAGAAATTTACTTGGCAAAGCGCTGCAAATTATGGAGAAGGCCGACCTCCGCCCATATTGTGAGTGGTCTGCCCCAGGAACGGACGTATTACTGAAGGACGGGCGGCACAGGAAAGACGACGGAGCACGTTCTTCATTAGAAAACTAAATGGGAGGTAATTATTACAAATTATGTAATGCCAATTTATTCAAAAGATAATGGATTCGGATTATGTGTTCAAAACATGTATTTATTGAATGAAAAATTTTGGAAAATAATCCAAGATGGATTTCTATGGCATGAGGCACGATTTCATTACGATTGGATCTCGACTACGTTTTTCTCGCAGTTTTTTTTTTTAAATTTGTGGTTTATCTTCACTATTAAATCAATTCGACGCACATCAACGCGTGAGGGTGTTTATTCAGCGGAAACAGACGACGGGACCTCGAGGCTACGCGAGGCGACACAATCTCACGAGTTTGCTCTCTGAATCTGAATCAGTGAAATTGTCGCTGATTCAATCAGTGAGAGCCGAAGTCACTGATATCTTCAGTCGAAATGTGTAGTTTCGCTGATAATCAGCGAATATGCGAACCTTTTCATAATGACCGCCAGCATTTCACTGGTCGTCAGTGGTAAAAGTTCCACGCCACCATCACTCACTGATCGTTCGGTCGTCACGTTCAATTAGTTGTCACAGATTTCACTTATTCAAACAGTGAAGTTTCACTGATTCAAAAAGTGTGTTCCATTTTCACTGATTTGTTCAGTGCAATTCACTGATTGTCAGTGGCTGTGTTATAACTGACACCATCAGTGAATAGTCACTGGCAATCAGTAGTTTTTCACTGATTCACACTGAGGGGTGTGTGTAGTGGCGCCGCAGCGGATCACAGTTCGCTAACCTTGAGCGACAAAGAGACTGTCACGCCGCGGAAGCCGGGCGGATCCACCCTTCCAAAGGTGTTCGTGAGTTAAAACGTTCCGTTGAGAACTATTTCGTTGTTTCCCCCCCTCCACAGAGAACTAAAAGCCACTTTGTCAGTGTCGTAGCGCATAGAAAACAGTCCATTTGATAGCGTAAAATCGAAATTTAAATATTAATTATATTTCATGATTATACTGTTAAATTAGAACGCTGATAGTTTCTAGTTGCAAATCTCTGTATAATTCTTAGTCAAACATTCTGTGGCATCGTTTAATTAATCAGACACAGACACGAAGGATTCGTAACAAAACAAGTTTATTTGTAACTAAAGAAATATATAATGATGCACAAGTTCATTTACACTTATCCGTGCTTTACGGAACCCTCCTAAGTACAGCTGATCCTAGCCGCGACTGCCTTGCGAGTCCCCACCCGCCCTTGCTTGACCGCAAGATACAGCGAACGCTTTACCGCGTCGCTAAATGAGACTGCCGTCTCCTCCGGACAAGTCCGGCCGCTCGCCATGGAGCGCAGTGCGTGAGCACTTAATACCACTCCGTGCCGCAAATGTATCCTGCCTAATATGCCCATACCTCACCTTATATAGATACGGTCACATGACCTACCGATCACATAATTTACTCCCACTCCGTAACTAAAGTGACGTGGGTGCCCCACGTGACCTCCCACCCTCAGAGCTTGCTAGTGCGACGTTTGTGACGTATACAACAGACCACTGTGACGTGTCTTGCCCCCCCCTGGCGGTGCCTCAGCGTCCTTTCTACTTCCTGACTCAGCCTAAACCCATCTTAGACACGCCCCCTTCCTGCTCAACCTAATGGTCTGTCTATTTGTGACTTCCATAGACAAAGGCACATCCTGTCTTTTATGTATACAAGCGTCACTATGCCACAATTCTATAGAATGAAATGGCAATTTTAAAAAGGGTTAAATAAATATAAATTTCAAGTTATTTTTTGAAGTATTGTCAAGAATACAGTCTAGGTTCTCGAAAACCTTGCTTTTTCATAACTGTAATTCTAATGATAGAAAAAGGGTACTGAAAACAAAGTATAATTAATCTCAACAAGAGTTAACTGAATTATTGATAATTTGAACGTGTATTAGACTAAGGACAGATCCATTAGACCTGTAAATTGCAAGCAGTTGTAAATAATATTTTCTCTTTTATATTATTTTTATGCAAATACTGCATATAACTAAATCTATTCTTGTATGTACGTATTTTTTTCCAGGAAGTATATCAGTTTTTTTTTTTTATTGTATTATGTTATTACTATTGTGTATGCGTGTTAGGAATTTTATTTTACAATGTACATGCATCAAGTAGGTAAAACTATGTATACTGTTAATCTCACTAAGTTTAGTGTATTTAATATAAAGAATATACTCTTTTAGTCAAATTCATTTTGCATCTGGTTTCGCTTATTTTGATATTATTTGATATTATTTTATATTATTTGATATTATTTTATATTATTTGATATTATTTGATATTATTTGATATTATTTGATATTATTTGATATTATTTGATATTATTAGATATTATTTGATATTATATAGAACCCAACCCTCACATTACGGTAGGAGCAGGCTACCTGCTGGAGAAAAACAAAGGGGGCATCCATCGATGCCGCTTACGTATCGAGTGAAGATAGTTCGCCCACGTCACCCGATCTGAGAGTAAAAAGTCAGGTTGGTGAAAGTTGGAATAAATAATATAACATCGATGTTTTGTGATCGATTTTTTGTTCCTTTCCAATGATTTGTGTCTGAATGAAAAAAATGCCATGATCACAATGCTGTAAAAGTTAAAATATGAAATAATAACTGCTGATAGATTAATGTGTTGGAACCAAAGGAACACTGTTTGCACTTCTTTCATCGACCAAACTCTCTCGCCCGAGATGACCTCTATGCCTTTGTATTTCCTCTTTCTTCATATTCGTTTCGCACATTGAGAGATGTGGTCAACAAATATGCTGTGGGCGTAGAGCCTGCCCCATTTTCTCGGACCCTTATTCGGCGAGTTGATATACACAAACACACTCAAATTGAATTTTAATGCACACGAATTGAAGATCTCCGGGCAATAACATACGATGCCACTATATATAAGTTTCGAGAAAAAGTAAAGTAAAGGTTTAGACATCACATTCTACAAATAGGGATGAAGAACAGTAATTTAAGAGTTTCATTGCCATCTTGCAGCGAATCTTTAAATACCCAAAACCTAAATACAGTCCAGTCAAAAAGTATCTGAACCAGGAAAAAATTCCGAAAGTATTTTTCTCGACGGTTCTATATGTTTATGGGGGTGCTGAACTCGAATTTGATGTTGGCACCTCAAAAAAGGTCGGCTTCACTAAGAAAATTGCAAAATCACCCTAAAAATTTCGCTCTGTTGTTAGTTTTTCCCTTATATCTTAAAAAATATGCCTTTTATCGAAACGTGTTATTTACAGAATTAAAGTAGATAAAAGTTACTATAAAATGCATGTTTTAACTTTAAATTTCTGAAAAGTGATTTAGGTGCTAGAGCGCGCTGAAAAACGTACTTTTTGGGTCTCTGGTCAAAACGGGAGCCATCTAAAGTTAGCAGCGCCCAGAAACCAATCTCGACCAAACCATATCCAATATTTTAGGGTAATTTTAGGCTAATTAAATGCTCTATTCCCGAATTTTAGGCTCCTCTGGATTTCCGAAAATCGTGGGCGCTGCTAGCTTTAAACTAAAGCTAGCAGCGCCCACCTAGAATCAATCTCAAAATCAATTGTAAAATCTGAAACCCCTCCCAAAAGTTAAGAATAATTTTAGGCTCTTGGAAAAAAATTATCCCCGCGTTCAAATTCCAAAAGTCAGGGCTGTACAAAGCGAAACATTTAACATTGGTTCTCACGGCGAAAAAACACCAAAACCAAAAAACCTTGGGAAAAATCTGAAACTCCTCCCAAAAGTTAATAATAATTTTAGTCTCTTAGAAAAAATTATCCCCGCGTTTATATTCCAAAAATCAGGGCTGTACAAAGCGAAACATTTAACATTGGTTTTTACGGCGAAAAAACACCAAAATCAAAAAACCTTAGGAAAAATCTGAAACCCCTCCCAAAAGTTAAGAATAATTTTAGGCTCTTAGATAAAAAAATTCCCTCGTTTATATTTCAAAAATCAGGGTTGTGCAGAGAGAAACAATGAACATTGTTTCTTACGGGCTCATAAACATCAAATTCAAAAAACCGTGGAAAACCTGAAACTCTTTACTTTTTTTATAACATTCAACTTTAATAATATTTTGGGCACAAAGAAAAAAATATTCCGGATTTCATTTCCAAAATTCTGAGCTAATTCTTCAAACAAACAATTAATAATGTTTCTTATGGAGAAACACCAAAATCAATAAACCTTAGAGAAAGTGTGAAGCCGTACCCTCACCTCGCTGCAACTAGGGTTGCGACATCGATGTCGATGTTTTTAAAACATTAATGTTTCCATAGTTGATGTTTTAAACATCGATGTATTGAAGCCGATGTTTCTTGATCATTGATGTTTTATACTCGATTTTTTACACTGTTAAGGCGGCGATATTGCTCCTTTTTTCAGATTTGGGTTATTGTTCAATTTTTTGGGAGAGCGGTCATAAGTTTTGGTTGGTTACGGCGAGACGAAATACTCGTTCGATCTCTGAAAAGACACAGTATACCCTTCTTATTAGAAGATAGTATAAATAAATAAGCAATCAGGGAATAAATCGTTCAACCCGTTACCTGAGTCTCACATGAAAAGCAATGACTTCTTTTAATCTGTATTACACAAATTTGCTCATGCAATGCGCTGTTTCCCGCGAAAATATGGCTTCTCTTTGAAAGGTTTTCTAAAAGGCGACTGGTATGCCAACCTTGCTAAGTTAAACTGTTCTCATGGAACGGTAATGCGAGCGCACTGAAGCTCGTTCACTGGGCGGAGCGACTACTTTGAAACACCTGTTTCGCTGTTTGAATTTGTGTGAATTAAATGCTGTCATTGGTTAAAACGGAGCTCGAGTGTGTCTTTAATAATTTCCTCTGCCCCAGAATGCCTGGGACGGAACCCCAGCAAGTGCTGCCCCCTGTCGAAGACAGATGAAACTATTACGAGACTCTAGGACGAATGCAATTTCGACAGAAAACAAAGGAATTTTATATACCCGCTCTTTTAGTGCCTAGCGCGCGGTTTTGGAGGGAATTTTTTCCGACGAAAGTCCGACGCGGTACGTTGAAAATGCAAATTCTGAGCTAGCAATAAAGGGCCAAAGATGGTTATTAAAAACCAATCTCCCGCCACGGCGTCAAATATGAAATGTATGTGCCAACAACACTAACGATGTTTTGTACGTGGTTGAGAAATTTACACAATCACAATTTTGTAAAAATGAAAATATGAAATAAAAACTCAAAGAACCACTGTCTATTTTCGGTCCGAAAATCACAAACACGAAATGTACTACACTCTTTCAAGAGACTGTTATACTTCGCCGGAGATGATTATGATGCCCTGATATTTCCTTTCTTTTTCCTTGCATATCGCACATAAAGAGGCGTTTTTTAACATTTTTTCAGTTACATTTAAATTATAAAATAATATGGACTACCACTGGCAAATTAAGTGCACGAATCTAATCTGAAAGATTTCCAAAAATACTATCAAACATAAATGTTCAAAATCATCGATGGATTTTGATCGATCTATTTTTAACATCAATGTATTACTTTGGAACATGTATGCTGAGGAACATCGATATTTTGTTGTCGATGTTATATCACTAACTACAATTACACAATTGAAGATAGATTTTTTCTGTTAATGAAATTTACTTTTAAAGACATTTGTGATAGTTCTGTTCAATTTTTCGAAAATAAGAGTGGTTTTCTTGAAATTTCGTGCAAAATATAGCAGATTGTTTTGCTTTGTGCAGCCCTGATTCTTGGAATATACACGCGAAGATAATTTTTTCCTAAGAGCCTAAAATTATAATTAACTTTTGAAAGGGAGTTTCAGATTTTTCCTAAGGTTTTTTGATTTTGGTGTTCATTCGCCCGTAAGAACCAATGTTAAATGTTTCGCTTAGTACAGCCCTCATTTTTGGAATATAAACGCGGGGATAATTTTTTTCCAAGAGCCTAAAATTATTCTTAAATTTTGGGATAGGTTTCAGAATTTACAATTGATTTTGAGATTGATTCTCGGTGGGCGCTGCTAGCTTTAGTCTAAAGCTAGCAGCGCCCACGATTTTCGGAAATCCAGAGGAGTCTAAAATTCGGAAATAGAGTATTTAATTAGCCTAAAATTTTGGATATGGTTTGGTTGAGATTGGTTTCCGGGCGCTGCTATCTTTAGATGGCTCAAAACGGGAGAATTGCTCTTTCTAGCGAACTTTCCTTGCAGCGGCGCTCTAGTTTCAGTTTATCATACTTAAAAACAGATATTATGAACAAATAATTGGCATTGTTAAATGATTAACACTCCGATACTCATATAATCAGTATTGAGAAGTCGCGCAGGGTATCTATCAATTTTTGAAACAAACAACACAAGGTACACGTGCTTTAACTGTTTTTGGATGTGGAAGAAAATTACCTTCAATCTCTTGTATCAATAATTCAATGGTAAATTGGTATTCCTCGTCACTGTTTCCAAGACACCTAAAAATAGTTTGCATCCCTGATTCTACATCATCTACGCAGGGGCTGACTATGATTTGAGTTCCTGTCTTCTTTGGTGGGTGGTGCAGTGCTTTCATGCACATCAAATAAGCATGCGCATCAGCAGTTGACAAGTCATTTACTGCAATATAATATAGAACGTCATTACGATTTCTCCCGAGTCATAAAACAGATTCTCTAACAGTTAATTTCCTCACAGGGTATACTAGATTACGTTTTGAGGGAAGCTTTTTGATTTATTTCTTCGCAAATTATTGTGATTCCTCCGCTCCACAAACAAAACAATGCGTTTTGAAGACAAAGTCAGGTAGGGCCTATAGATGAACGTAGTTGAGATGAGGTTGAGATGAGCTCAAGAAGAGGCTGATTCTTCTAGAGCTCTTTTCATGTAAGCAGAAATAATTTTTTCGTTTTCGTGTTGCCTCCTATACTTACTGTGGACTTCAATTCGTGAGTTACATTTAAATGCAAAATTTTACCATCCTGCAGCCTCTCTCTGGGTTCAATTCCAGTTCCTATTATTCACAAAAGTCTGTGTTCCATCTTTCAACGTTTTATCACAAATAGCCCACTCCCTGCAAGACATTATGCACACGTAATAAGACTGCAAATATTACAGATTCGTATTATTTATTTTTATTGTTATATTAACATCAAATATATATTAAAATATGTAATGTTAAGAGTGATTCTCTAACAAGTCGTCTCTATATACAGGTGCCCATTTAACTTGGCAAATTAAAATATCTCAAAGAATATGCAACTTACAAAAAATATCAAAGGCAAAAAATTAATACCTCCAAGAGGCAAATCTGTCAGACCTAAAAATCAAATTTTCCCGCTCACCCCTTGTGGGTGAGACGGAAGCCAACTTTGAAATCTTCAATGGGAACCCCAACTTTTTATTGAAGATTCGCATTGTACACTAAAAAATTCATAAGTTTAATCTAAAATCTTTTTTGAGGAAGTCCACCTGCTAACTACACGTAGCCCCGTAAACCCATGGCCGCGAGCCAGGGACGTCGCTGTCAGGTCTTAGCCCGTTCACGGGCTGTCGGGCCCTGTTCATACATCACTAGCACCAGAATTATTCACTAAAATATTCATACTAAATTATTCGTTAATCACTGGCGCTAGAATTATTACCTAAAGCTACAGGATTTTAAAGTCAATACGTTAATTTGTCACACGGTTCCTTAATTTAATTATATATTTCGTACATCAAATTATCTTTTAGTGTGGGTTGGTTCATCATTAAAACGACAATAAAATAGAATATACACATTATTTTTATTGTATTTTTTATGCATTATCAACATTAGTGTATTCGAGTAGAGAGTATTTCAAAACCACCTAAATACAAAATAACGTATTGTCTTAAAGCTAATTATAAGTACACTGGGACGCCGATTATTGACACTTCAATCATCCGAAACGTCAAATATTCGAACTCTTCTTTTCTCTGAATAATAATTTTTTTAAATATGTACCGTATACTATTCGTATTCATTTTCTTTTGTAATACTAAATATTGAGAATGATCCCTTTTATAGGTTAAATTGCTTCATCATTTTGATTTTACACAACACATTAGTCTCATTAAAGAATTAAATACATTTATTCTTTAAACTTCTTTTTACATTGTTTACGACGTTTAAGATGAGACTGAGTACTGCTGTACGAGTAATGTGAAGTGTAATATTATGTAATTGACCAGAGTACTAATGTACGTAACAACTAGTAATTATTATTAATTTTAACCTATATTTCTTGGTAAGTTGTGATTTTTATAATTTTAATATTTTAACATTGTAGCTGTATGTAAGTGCTAGACATTAGGAATATGTTAAAGAAAATTGTTTACATATGCATGTTTTTATATAGAGCCTGATGATGAGGCGAACTGTCCTCGAAATGTCGTAAAAATGTAAAAAGAAGATTGAAGAATAAATGTATTTAATTCTTTAATGAGACTAATGTGTTGTCTATAATCAAAATGATGAAGCAGTTTAACCTATAAAAGTATACTACGAGACGACAACGAAATTGAAGGATTCTGAAAATGAGAATGATCCCCTATATGATTGACAGTGATAAAATATTAACAAGATAATGTACTATAGTCAATCATCCCACGTCAGTAAACTTTGACAAATCTTACAATAAATGCCTATATTACGTATTTAAAGTGTTTATTAATATCAGAAAAACGCTTTTCATAACCAATAAGAGCAAAAGAACTAACGGTACATTGTCAAATAATTATCGTAAATGCCAGTGGCGTAGCGTGACTCACACGTTTGGGGATGCTCAACAATAACACACAAAATGTCACTATCAACTACTTCATCTAACAGGCGAACGCAACACAAGGCAGATACACTGGGACTACTTCCACGATCTCGATTGCTTACGACGGTGTAGGCGCTTCCCACAAAATCCTCACAGCAGTCAGGGCTGCCGATGTCTTGAAAGCAAATTATACAATGGCTCAGCTTTAATTTTTATAAGCGAATGGCAATAAGACCATTTGTTAATTTATACATTGCAGACTTAAATAATATGTAATCTATTTAAGAGATAATACAATTTTTTGGATATTAATTAAGAAATAGTAGTCAGGCACTATTTCAACAGTTTGTACCCATGACCAAGTGGGGACTCCCGAGTGAGAGAGAGAAAGATAATTTACTGAACGCCTGAAGTGTGCTGCGCTCTCGTGCACAAACGAGCTTCTTTCCGCAGTAGACGCTAGCGTAAAGCAGTCGGGTTTCTCTGGGCCAGGGGTGAAGAGGGGAGAGGGGAACCTCGCCATCTGCGCATGCGTCATTGCTCGTCGCAATCTGGCGGCTGACGCTGAAGTATTTTAGCTTTCAAGCAATCAGAGGCCAGCTTCAACAGCCCGCCGAATTCAATCATAGGGAATCAATTTAAAATTAATACAAAACGTGTTTCGCTCAACAGACCACTTGTAAGATTATCAATACAGTATTTAAGGTTCTTATATACGGGGATGCTCAGCATCTCAGCTTCCCCTGACGCTACGCCACTGGTAAATGCTTAAAAGCTGTCACTCACTAGAAATATTCATTGTTGGGAGAAAATCCACCCCCTGTTAGTGCAACGGTAGTCTAAATAGACATTATGTTCGGTATACGAATATCCGAACTGAACTATACCTGGTCCCAATTTGTTCAGATAATCGACGTCCCACTCTACGTAGATTTTGAATTCGAAGAATTCGCATTTTATTTTAGACGACGAATTATTAAAATTGCACACAATGGCGAAACTATTTTTATTTCGATATTTTTAGATAAAGTAAATGGGGTGGGTTAGAGTCAACCAAATATGCTTGCCCCATGTTCATTATAACAAAATGTAGTCTAATATAAATAACTATAAACCTTATTTACACATTTATCTTTTTTGAACATTTTTTTTCCTTTACTGTACATTTGTCCCTCGACATTGGGCCATATACTTCTCAGATCATATCTCAGGAAAGAGAAAACATTATGAATAGATATTTACTATGATCACTCATATTGACTTTCTTCTAACGTAAAGAAATCTAATGTCTTTAGAGTATTGATTGTGCCTTCAATAACTTTATCTTTTATCTTCCAAATCGATGTATCATTAACAACATTTTTTCGAAATTCATCACACACATTTCGTAAGGATGGAACACAGTCTTTACGATAATGATGTAACTTAGCATCTGAAATAGGCATTTCATATCTTATGCATTCATCTAAGCAGGTAAAACTGTAGTGTTGATTCAAACCTAATGATATTTCAGTATTAAAAAAGCTTTTAACATAGTAAAACGGCAATGTAAAATTCATAGTGCGATAAACATGTTGAAGTATATACATGTACCTAGGTATGTCCTCAAACCATCCTAGTTTCTCAGGATAGTCATCAAAGAAATACACATTACGCGCACTAAAAGCATCTCGATGCTCTTTCCTTGCAGCGAAAGCTTTGGCTTCTACAATGTCCATTAACTCCTTCCATGTACTGACATTATTCGGAACAATGACTTCATCAATGTCGAGAAGAACTACATAACGATAAGCATACATATTCCTATAGAAACAATCATTTAATGGAATTAATTCATTCTGTCTTTTGTGAAACACTCTGTCAGTCAAATACATATGTTGGAGTATTGGAAGATTTGGCTGTTCTGCTGAAAGAGTGAGTGGTGTAACTTCTACGCGACCCAAACCTTTGTAATATTGCAAAACTTTGGAAATGTTAGGATGGACTTGAAGTTCGTATAAAAATATTTTGTCCGCTCCCAAGGCACCAAGTACTTCAATCCACTCCGCTATTCGTACAGATATGTCACTCTGAGGGACATCGAGACCCTTGACACACACAGCAAAATCTTTTTTCGCATCAACTTTGTTGTAAATTACCCTCAGGTGATTAGAAGCCATGTCACATTTGTTTTCCACCAACGATACGGAAGCAGGCACTTCTTTTCCATATTCCGAAGGAATTTTACAAGCAATCAGATAAGAATAGTATGTACCGTTTCCACGAGTTCCCCACTTATCCATCCACAGGTAGTTATATTCCACAACTTTCCCGAAGACTGTTTCGTTCGAATTTTGAAACCACAGTTGACAGAATGTTTTCACAGTCGGAGCACGTCTATTTATCATACCTAATATCCTAACAGCAGGTTTAATTTTACTCATTTCTCTGACTTCATAATAAGCCCCATACAACTGGAATGTTCCATTTGTAGTCTGGAGGACCTGCCAATACCGGTTATTAAATTTCAAATCAAATATATGAGGAAACTTAGCACAACTTTTGTTCTTATAATACATTGGCCAAGCTTTGCGATCGTTCCAGAAAGCTATTGGAAGGTTTGGATTCTCACGTTGAATTTTTTCTACGTCAGAAGATTGCGGTGAGCGATCTACATTTGGTTTCAGATGAAAAAATATCTTCAAGTCTTCATCTGAAGTATTGTCTTCTCTCGGAGGAAGTTCTTCCTCAAAGTAATAGGGACTGTAGTTCTGTTGTGTGCAAAAGATGGGGTGATGGAATACAAATACTACGCAGATGGCAACCCACATCAGTAGCATCAGGAACCAGAGTCTCCTCACTCTAAGGATGGCAGGCACCGCCATTACTCTGCAACACCAAGAGATGGATACTGTACCGAGCACGAAAAAGTAAATGTTAATTTTAATAATGATATTTCATTTATTATTTACCATTTTAACTGTATAATTCAAAACAACCTGTAACAAGTATTGTACCTCAGCTCCTTTATCAGACCCCATCTCGATCTTTTTTTTCAGTTTCCCTGATCCCTTGAGCAAATGCTTTGATGACCCCTTTTTTGCTTCTGAACATAAATGTAACTTCTTTATCTGTGCATGTCTTTTAGAGTTCATTGGGAAATATAGTTATTACAAATAACCGTTCTGTTCCTTTACGAAGGACATGAAAGATAAGAACCCAAATCTATAGCTAATTTGCTTTAGAAAAATGATTTTATTACATCGGAGAGAATATTTTGTTAGCATTTATTGCAAAAAACGCGCATTTCTTTCTGTATTTAGAATCCGACTTGTATATGGTTTACGGTAGGGATCCAGGAATTAAGAAAACGAGCTCAGAATACATTTCTACCCGTAGCGCGTCACACAAAGTTTTTGACGAAACTGAAATAAAGTAAACGGATGTAAGAAAATTGTTACGGTGCAAAGCACTCCAGCAGTAGTCTGATGTTGATAGAATTAATGAAAACACGAACACCCCTCATTGTCACTTTCGTCCGAATTTCCAATTTTCATGAGAATTTAAGATGTCTATGACGTTAAGTAGGTTCGTCTTGTGTGAAGCCAGGCGTTTGTCTTCATTATTTTGATGTAAGGTAACGACAGGTAACATTGCCATGTGTGAAAGAACTTCAAAATATTTACATAGGACAGTCTGTATCGTAAATTTATTTGCTGGATGAGTTTCCATAGTTAGCTACCGCTCTTAGAAACATTCTATTCAATCGTTTGTTGCATGGGGTTCTAGTTGTAACCTATAGTATATTGTGATGCAACCAAATCTCGTAATCGAAACTTCGTTAATTTTGAATTAATTGAGTTGAAATTAACGACATTGATAAGTAAATATGTCATATCCTAGATACGCTATGTCGTGACTTAATAATTATTCGTTATAAGCAAGACAAAATGTATTAATACTATTAATTGAATAGCATATACTACTTTCAGGGTAACATTGCCATTACTGGCAGTCTTGACCCTACATTTATATCCTTTGAGAAGAAGTTCCTACATTTGTGAGTTTATATATAATTTTTAAAGCATATGACGTATAAATTGTAAACATTGATTAATTACATTTGATACAAAATTACTTTTTTGTTGTCACTATACTTTCACTGTAACCTTTAAATATAACCCTGCGGTCTATTGGACCCCAACCAAATTTCGTTACATAAGTTTAATTGGAAAATAAATATTTGTGATATTTTATTCCCACGTAAATTCAGTTATTACGTTTGGGAAGGGTTTGCACAGTTGCTGCCTTCTAATAGTCTGCTACTAACCTCGCAGTAGAGTGCGGAAGTGTCTTTGGGGTGTGCTGGACCCCAGTATTATCCTAACATGTGTCTTTTTCAAAGATGAAATTTTGGTTTTGTTTGTATTTAAGACGTTTTCTGGACAAAATAACATCAAACATTAAAGATAATTCGCACCTAATACGAGATTTACTAGATGAGAGTAATAACGAAGGAACATTGAAGAGCTTGTTGGGTGATCACTCAGATTTTGAGCCTGATTTTGATTTAGAACACGATTTTCAATAGTTTTAATTTATTTTTTACCCAATTTTTTGTGTGTGTAAATTAAAAATAGTAGTTAAAATTTTATTTGTTTGTATTTTTCAGACAAAATTTACTTCTATGAAATCTTGAATGAAGTATCATTTTTTTAATCTAAATAATGTCTCATTTGCTAAGGTATTATAAGAAAAACTGTTTACATTTTTAAGATAATGATATTACTGGGTTACAATACTTTTTATGGCCTTTACTAAAATATAAAGTTCAACAGTAATATTTTGTTTTAAAAACAAAGACAAAATTATTCATCCAAATCTTTACACTTGTCGAAAAAGGTGTGAATGGTGCTAATATCTGAATAAAATAACATTAATTTGCCTCAAAACAGTGTTACCTCAACTAAAAGGACTTAAAAGTATAATTAAACCATATTTAAAGAACTTTCGGAAACCTTCAGGTAAAAATATACATACTTTAAAATTGGGGTCTGACAGACCCCACCGTTAAATTTACGTATAATTAAATAAGTGTTATATTTAAGGGTTAACTTTGCCACGTAGAAAAATAAAATTCAAATATCTATGGTTTACAAACCTACGATGAAGTTAAAATGCTCTAAGCAATGGGAAAAATAATGGAAAATTAAGTAGGAAAAATCTACTGAACTGTATGGAATTAGCAGGTCCACATTAAATGACGTGGATGAGTGTGTTATGCCAAAATATGATATTGTTGTTGAGCTTCCCAGACTAAATATAAAAACGAGAAAGCACTTTTCCCTATCGCATTTTATGACAATGTAAAATAGCTAATAAAGTTACTTTAGACCAGACCTGCACAGCATTTTGCACTTTCACTGACCTCAGGAGCTGCGTGCGGGCAACTCGGGTGCAAATGAGAAAATCGATGAAGGGTGGGGATGAGACCCAATCTAGGAGTGGGGGCTACCAATCAGAATGGGCAATTCGAAAGATAGCGCGTAAATTTAAAGAGCAATCGCCAAGAACATGACGGTCATATACAGTTCACGTAATATTGTCTTTTGTATTATATTGAAAATGTTTGTTCTCGGTACATGACAGGGCGAAATATGAAACTACAACGAATTATACATATTAGATTTCGACACCAAGTATTATAATTGCTTGTAGGGCTTATAATGTCATTCGCTTTGCTTCAATGTAATCACAAATTTAGAGTTGTGCTAAACACACAATTTTGATACTGAATTGTTTTTGTTTGACGATGACAGCACTAAACTATTTTTTATTAACTATGTTTAATTGAATAAGATGGTTCTCTCAAAGCAAAAACATATTGTTCTTGAAAAAAATCATGATTATTTTCTGTTCTAATTTCTGACAAGAGAGTAGAGTCGTGTTCGAGATCGTATAAAAATATAAAGTCCTTTGCATTCTATTTAACCAATACCCATGATTATCTTATGATTGTCCGTAACATATTGTCACAAACGTTTGCTCGTTGATCTCTCTTATTCAGTTTCATAATGGGGGAAAATGGTCACAAATGTGCTATTAAACATTACCCTTCTTGGAATTGCCACATATTCTATTTTATGACTATCTTGATGTGAGAGATTGCTCTCATGATTTTGTTCATTTTTCTACGATTTGGAGATTATAACATTCCTGGTGAACAATCAATTATTAAATTGCAATTTTGTGTTAGATAGAATTAAATAATATTTTTTCTTATATATAAGCATATATTTTAAAGCTATTGCTTTAAAATATTGCTAAAGAGTCGCAATGAGCGTGTTATTTTCTTTAAAAAATTTAGAAAATGAAAATACATACAGTGGTGGATACAAAGGCGGATATACAGTAGTGCACAGAACTTAAACAGTGAATTATGACCCTGGTAACTTGAAATACTGGACATAATACATTTAAACAAATGGGCATTTAATTTTGTAGCATGGATCATTATTAGACGCCCAGGCATTCAATCTACGCGCCGCGTCGTGCTACGTCAGACTTCTCACCTCCCCGCAAAGCTTCCTACTCCCCACTACTTGCACTTTCGGCGCTGCTACGGCAGACGACCGGCTCCCAAGTGCAGAATGCCCGCGGGAGCAGGCGTTGCGCAGGTCTGCTTTAGACTAAGTTCTCAAGGCTGTATTTATCCCAGTTTAGAGTATTTAAACTGTCAAAAACCAAAAACTAATAATGTTCTGATGCATATTTATGTGTTTTTGATTCCTACCAAACTCTCATACATTTAAACATTGCCAGAGACTTTTTTATTTTTTATTTATTTACGTCAAAAACAGTTAAAAACTGTGTGTGACGAGCTATGGGGAGAAGTTAATTTTGTGCACGTTTTCATAATTCTGTGATCTCTATCCTAAACCATATTCTAGTCGAATTTTGAATACAGAAAAGAGAGGTTTTTTTCGAGTTTTGTTGACAAAATATTCGCTCCTATATAATCAAATATATTTTCAAAGGTAATAAAATGGAAATAAATAGAGGTGGCAATGTTTGACCCTGCGTACTTCGTCACTTTGCTTGCTTTTAAAAAAGTAATAAAATCTTTCAAATTAGGGAAGCTGTGACTTCAATGTTTTGAAGAAACGTTGCACTTTTGTGAATAATTAAATTGTCAACATAATTATTGTGAAGATTTATGCATTTAAGTAGAACTTTAAAAGAAACATATATGTGGCTATGTTACTCCGGTTATCTTATATAAAATTAATTTGCAGATTCCTGACGCATATAAAATCGTGATGCAGAAATACAGATTAATTCCTTACATCTTTGAAATGGATTTGAACTTTTCAAACAAATACTAGGCATAACTTCTGAGATAATTTCTGGCAATTGTACTCTTTTCAAATAGAACAATTTTAATTGAATTAAATTGTACTAAAAAGCAATTCTTTTCATGAAAATGTCAATGCTTCATAAATTGTTTAAAAATTCGAGTTATGTTATGAGGGTGCCTTGTCTTAATGATTTTATTATGTTTTGTTTTGTTTCGTGTTATTGCTGAAGATGTTATATTTATAGTACACGCTTGTAATTACTTACATCCATTCAGATCTGTGAAAGAAAGCAAATCCTTTAAGATCTGTGAATGTAGTTTGAAGAAAAATTGGATATTTTAAAATTAAAAAAAAACTATACTATATTCCCTTTATTTGCGTCACTTATTTTCCTTTGAGGTATACCAGTAGAGGGCAAAGAATTGAAGATCAAGTATTTTCTAAATAAAATCTGTTCTTTAAAGTTAGATCTTTAATTAATATAACTTACATTGTATTGAGTACCCGAGTTGTTTTCACGTAACTTTGAGTGAAATCTTGTCAAGTAAAAAATATGAAAACATAATTTTCCCAAAGATTCTTCAAAATTCTTTTTTTTCCCTCAAACAGAGCATAATTCGTCTACCGATGTGGCACATGTTCCATTTTCCTTTTTATGACTCAATTCCGCAAAATTGCAAAACATAGTTTGATACCCTGATTCAAAAACTAGCTTTTTTCTTAAGGCAATATATTCCTAAATAGTAAATCTTTAAATTGTTACAGAATAATATTTAATTATGGAATATGTACTTAAATGGTGTACATGTAATATTTATATCTTTTTTTTCATTCTCCAAACATCTCCAGCTTCGTTGTCAGGAATAGCTGAGTGAGGTGAAACATTATACCTAGAATGTATAATAGTCTGGTGCAATTTTATTGCAGAAGTGCCAGTAAGCCTGCTACTATATCTCGGCCAAGCTGAGAATGATGTTTACAGGAGCGCGCCACCGTCTGTGTTTACAGCTGAAACGACAGACGGAGATATAAGGATACTCAATTCAAAATTAAAATGGGTCCGTGCCAAACTATTGCGGAAAAAAGCGCGATTTATTTCGTCGCAAATCTAGTAGCTTCCCAATTAAAATTTTGACTGTATTTGGACATGTCTGCACCTCATATTGGAAGAAACAAAAGTTTATTTTTCTCTGCAAAACGATTCAAAATTTTGAAACTAATTCCTTCGAAAGGCAGTAACGTTCATTTAAATAGTTGAATTGAACTTAAACAGTTTCTCAGAATATATACTAAATAATATTTTTATGGGAAGTAACTACCACCATAATGAAGAATATTGTAGATACTTATGACAGTAAAGTTAATGTTTTGGTACTTTACTGCATACCTAACAAGCCACCTAAAGCCTATGTAAGAAAAAATGAATAAAGGAGAATACAAAATGTTTAAATTCAAGGAATAAGTAGTAAAACGTCAATATAAATATAATTTTTATGACATTCTTGTACTAAAACGGTGAAAAGTAAAAAAAAAAGTAACTTAAAGGGACTAAAATAAAACATTGCAAATCTTGCATAATGTGTCTCTGAAGTTATATTTTATCAGCCGATTCACAATCTGGCTGATTCCATAGAAGCAGTCTCTGAACTCGCTTCACGCTCCTGGCGACTTTTGTTAGCAAAACCGACTGTATAGACCCGTGTTTACACTGTTCTGTGATGTGCCGCAATTGCATCCTCCATTCTTCGCTTGGTCGAGTTATAATGAAAAGGATAAAATAATGGAAACTGTCTTTGTCAACGTACATTTATTAATGATCTGATTTGATAGTCAATCGTTTCCGAGCGTGTCAACTGCTAACCGGTAACTGTACAGCACATTTTTTAATCGTGGCAAGTGGCGGCCATCTTCTCCAGCAGAATGGCGAGATCCGGTGACGACCTACTCGTCGGTTTGTGGGTTTCCCTCAACGAGGTCTCTCTCACCAAGAGGTGGCGGCACCGGCAACGAAGAGGGAGGAAAGATCGCGCGCGGTCCGTGGCCCGTTTGTTAAGGTACTGCTCCGGCAGTCGCCTGGTGTTGATTTGAGAAACCACGGAAAAATACCGATCAGAGCAGCCGGCCGCTAGAATAGGCTGAATTTGACCTAGCTATTTAGCTAGTGTCGTTATGTTTATTAAGAGAGTCGGCTTTTTCATCATCAGTCTAGCCACAAGTGACGATGTTCGGGAGGCTTTGATACCGTTAATGGCTGTCTACTGCATTTAGAACCTGGAACTCAATTTTCTGTTCTTTGTCTGCATTAATAACTCTTTTTTTCTGTCATTTCCTGTAAAGAATAGGAAATACTTACGGCTGTACAAAAAGGTTTGTCCGAAATCTCCGTCATAGGGAAGCATTTTACGAAAACCTGAATGGAAAATTAAAAGGTTTATTTCTGAATTTAATGATGTTTAACCTCAGAAATTTCAAAGCTTTATAAAAATTTTATCGTGTATACATCGTTATGTATTATCAGACAGCCACTAGTAAAAGCTGATACTTGAAGGGTGTGCATTGTGTGCCAAATGATCAATTTTAGCGTTACTTCTAAAAGTGAGGCGATGCTCAAATGTTCAAATTAAACTGCGAATACATCAAAGAAAACAAAATGCTTTCGTCGGATCAGCTACGACTGACCTCAAGTAACATGGTTCCCAATTAAGTGATTTGTATACTTGAATTAAAATAAAAGGAAACTTAGTAAAGGTGTTTAAAATACAGTGTATGAAACTCGTGGCAAAAGTGGTAAATTTTATTTTGCTGGTAGGATTGTGTCAATCAGGCTATCGACCTCGTACCGCCACGTTTTCTACTCGGAAAATAAAATGTCACTTTTACCACTCCTATCTTATGTCACTATTTGGGCAACTTATCTTTAAACCAAAAGTAACAATGTGCAAAAAAAAGTTCCAATGTATCAACTGTTCAATCTTTACCATACAATTTAGGGGACGCAGGGAATTAGATTGTAGTTTGACTACCAGTCCACGGTTTGACTACCAGTTCACGGATAAGTGAAGCGGCCCTGTATGCTTGTGGGGAACTGAACATTATTCGATTGTAATAAATAGGGATCCGATGTCTATGATTTTGCCTATTTTTGTGTTGCTTCAGGGCATAGCTAAGTGAAATTTCTTGACGTTTAATTAGAATTGCATGCTGTATAGATTAATACGTTAGTACATATTCGTGCATATTTGGCCTATTTTTCCTGTTGGTGCATATTCATGTAATTTTGCGTATTTCGTTAAAATAGAGTCTTCTTTAAAACGTTTCATGTTTTAATTGAATCTACTTATTTGTGAGCATTCGTTGATTACAAAGAGACGCACAATTTGCGTTTTTTCTTCTGTTCTATAGACGACAAAATACTTATGCAAATGTAGAATATTTTATGATACCATATTTTTTTAAAACATTCAGAAAAAATGAAAGAAAACATTTATGTACTTCACTAAGGTGCATATTTACTTCAATTACTTCTCCCGAGAAGTAAGCTAGGCTATGTTATGTTTGCACAAAAAATTTCTTTTCATTCCAAACATGCTTCTGAATTTTATCAAGAAAGTTTTATACAAGAAATGAAATTTTGTTGAATTTAATTGAATATTAAAATGCATATTGCGAACTTTTTAGGTCATAAATGCATATTTAAGAGCATATTTAAATTTTTTAGGTCATAAATGCATATTTTAAGAAGCATATTTCAAGATTTTTTAGGGCACAAAAATCCTCTCCCTAGTAATAAAAAACTAAATAAATTGCAAAATACTTAAAAATATTTTCATAGGCTCCCCCAGACTGGCATAAAACATTCACAGCGGATGCGTCGACAAAATTGTTTGTTCAAATTCTTGTCCCCCTATACTCATACGTAATACATACGTACACATACATTTATACATATACACACATACATACTTACTTACACACGTACTTACACATACACACATACATTTAACATACACACACAAATAAAATAACAAACACACATATATACTCATACGCACACATATATACAGGGTTGGGCAAAATACTTTATATTGAGCATTTAAACACTTCTCCAAAACACTTAGTAAATAAGTATTTAAATAATACTCAAGATACTTTAGGTTTTTAAACGCTAAATACATTCGTATTTAAAATACTCAAAATACTCAAATATTCAAATACTCAAAATATATTGTAATTTTATTACAATAAATTACTAATTGACAGTCATAAATTCCTGAACAATAACAAAAATATTTCAAATACAAACTATTTTCACTTATACTTTCACAAACACACTTTTTATTATAAAATGATATCAGAAATATGTCTAACTCAAATAAACGGAATTTCCTTTTAAAACGATTAGTTTTTCAAACAAATCAGACAATAAACCCCTAGTTGGCTAATGTATAAAATCAACAAAGGAAAATAGTTGTTGAACTGGCTCTGATGAACTAAACTAGAGTTATAAGGAAAAAACGCTTTTTTGTTGCCGGATAGTTGTCCGGCATTTTTAATGATTTAGATTTATCATTTAAAAATGTCGAAATTCTACTTCAACATCTGAAAGGAACTTGTTTCAATGAATTCCATTCACTAGGAAAATCAAACAAAAAGAAACTTCATCTGTATCTAAAGTTATCTGCATCATCTTTTTTTAAAGTATTTGAAGTATTTTTTAAATACACCTATTCTACAATACATTTCCAAAAAACTCAAAAATACAGTTTTTAAAATACAAAATGTATTTAAAATACGTATTTCAAATACAAGTATTTAAATACTGGCCAACCCTCCATCCCTCCATATATATACACACCAGTACATACACAAGCACCCACCTCTACGTGCACAACATGCCAAGAGACCAGTCCATCCACGCCAAGAGACCAGACCATAGAGCTTGTCCATCCATGTTGGAGGGACAGACCTAGAGAGCCGGCAAGCAAAGGAAGATGTCGGCGTCAGATGTCTGTTTCCAGAGATAAAGAACACAGCCTCCTCTCGCGATATAACAAGCAATGTAACGAGACTAATATGGGACGAGATATTTAGGAACTAATTTCACCACAGCGGTTGGCGAGCTCGGAAACATGAAACAATCAAGCGATGAACAAATAAGACAAGGCAGTAGATACATGTTTTACTTACTCGAATACGTACAATAGAGGAAGTTATCACGCTCTTCTTCGACAAGTACAATGATTAGTTGTCCGCGGTTTTCTAAGAAAATCTCGCGCAGTCTTATCGGTCCACGCAGAGATAGGAGCTCTATGGATCCTGTGTAAATGTAGGGTATCTGAGAACAAATGTTACACATTTTGGGGGATAAAGATAACTTTTAGGCCAATAATTTTTTTCTCTAATTCTGATTTATTCACAATTAATTCTACAGGAACTTTTGACGAAAGCCAAAAAAGTTTTTTTTCTAATTCTGCTCCATTCACAATACGTTCTACAGGAACTTTAGGTGAACATGACTAAACGATTTTTTTTCTAATTCTGATCTGTTCACAATATGTTCTGCAGGAACGTTTGGCGAATACCAACAAACGTAGTGAGGAATTTCGTGTAACGAAGATGAATGTGGCATTTGACCCATATTTGTAGGCAACTTGTCATTCACTGGTGTTTGGTGTGGATACGAAAATCGTTCTATGCCAAGCGTAAGTACCAGCTCGCAAATCCCTAAAAGGCAGAGTACGTTTCAAAAGCATCGTAGTGAACTATTATATACGGAGAGACTGGCTTCTAACACGATGTAGTATAGTTCAAACAGAAATTAGAGCAAAGTTTAATCGTATTCAGGAAGGAGAGACAAAAAGTTAATAATGAATTGAAATTGACCGTTCAGCCAGTGAAAGAGAAAATATAAAAATCCCGCCTATCATCTTTACTATCAACAGGTTAACGAAAGTACTTTCAACAGATCGTCATTAGTTTTTGGATACAAAAGATGTTTCAAAACAAAAATATGCGAAATTTGCCTTAAACATGTACAGTAAAATCAGCTGCACCACAATGATCCCATATGTCCTCAGTTCTCTTTAACTTTCCAGTAAGCGTGCCTATTTTACTCACAAAAGCGGGCGCGTAGGAGCACTGTATGCTGCCTCGAGAAAACAGTCTTTGGCACCCTCAAAACTTCTGTTGTTTAATTGAGAGAGGAAGTATAAAAACTCACAACTATTCATTACATTTTTAATGTGAATACATTTTATCAATCGCAGAAATGTGGCTAGTTTTAGTTATAGAATAATAAATAAAACATTGTTTCGGAAAACTTTATAAAAGAAAATTTAACAAAAGAAAAAATGAACTCGAAAATTGTTATTAAGTAGACAAATTAATTGAATGAAACAGTTACTGTCCTTAAATTTTAGAAAAGCAATAATTGGTTTTCATGAAGCCGTTTTCAGTAACTCAACAAGATGCCTGATTTCTTCATCTGTAAAGAAACTTCATCTTCTTCAGCAAAGAAAAACAAAAATAAGACTACAAGTAATAGGACAAAATCCACTAAAAACAACTTTCAACATCTTTGATTTTGCTTCCAGTGATCGAAAATACTTATAAACGAACAATCTGAATAAGTAAAATGTTTGTTTGGAATACTAAAAATACTTACACGAGTGGGTGCGGTAGAGCGCGGAGTGTTGCTGTCAGATTTTTTTTAATTTTCAAATGTTCTTTACGACTGACAGGGAGAAGACAACGGAACGGAGATTTTCGCGTTTCGTTTAGAATGTTTGCGAAGTGAGAATACTGAAGCCCTCTGACATGTCGAATAGCCGTACTCTATTTTAGAACAATAAAAGCACAAAGGTAGCACGGAGTGCTGCCGCGCGCCCGCCGGAAGGTTAAAATGTCTCGGATTATACAGAGTTACTCGATTCAGAAATTGCAGTTTTTGTGGGTTTTTGTGGGAGCAGTTTTCTCGTCTCATAAAGATATTAGCTTAGCGAGAGAAAGGGATTTAGAAAGAATTACATAAAGGACAGGAAAATTAAATCCACAAAAGTCGGGATGAAAGTTTTTCTCTCTTAGAAGGTCGAAAATTGCCTACCACTGCAATTAAATAGTAATGGTACGGATGGTAACAACGGCATTATTAAATACTAGCTGAAGTACCCCGCGTTGCTGGGGTATTTATCACCGTAAGTTATTAGACAGGAAGAGGCATTCCAGTCTTTCCCGCCCTGCCGCGAAGCCTGCTTACATCCATTCTATTTTATCTCCATTCCGTCTTGCCCGACCTCTCTCTGTCTTGCTTCCACCTGGAAATACTTTGTCTTCCTCGCTTTCTCAATAAAAATGTTTATATTTTTTAAATGGCTGTTCCCGCCCCCCCCCCAAACTTCACTCACTTTATAACTAAAAATAATGAAATTGATCAAAAAGTTAAATACATTCACTCATATATTATTTTTGTGGAATTTTAGGTATTATTCCCATACTTTCAATCAGTTGCCACATCGTTAAACTTATTCTTTTTCATATTTTTTCTTATTTTGTTATAAACAGCATTTATAAAGAAAACTTTGAAATTAATTGTTGACCCCACGCTGAGGCAATTGAAGTACAACTTGAGTATGCGTTTTAGGGTCCTTGTGGCTCATGTAAATGTCCATTAACCTCTTAGACAATTATAAAATCTACAAAAATTCGATAACATACAGTGGATCTCGGTTTGACCAACGTTTTTCTGTTACCTAAAATAAAACCTCTTTTGTTCCATTTTCAACAACCTTGAAAAACAGTGTTTGACACACATTCAATTCCTTCCATTTCTCACTACTCTTTTACTTCAATTAAACTGAACCGAACTTACTTTCATCATTTTAAATCATCATTCCTTCACCAGCCAAGGGTTTGCTTTCTACACTGCAATAAAATACGTCCCCACAAAAATTCATCCATCTGTCAACAGTTTCAGCCTAAAACGTAAAACATTTACATCAACTTTCATTTGACTCGTTGATCTCGCAAATACGTAATAATCATACTAATGTACTACAACTAATCCAATGTACTACAACTAATCCAATAACATATTTCATAATATATTCCAATAACCAATTTCATATAGAATACATGCGTTCATTCATACCTTTTAAAATTATGAAACATCCATCAGCAAAATGTCGTTTTCCAAACATTCCATATACGACTAAGTATAGTTCTCTCTTGGTCACTTAATACATTTACGCCTAGACCCAATTAAAATCAATATCTAAGTTACTTTTATAGAGTGAAGGAAAACTGAATAATTCTTAAATATAAACATTTCGAATTAAACAATTGACGGTAAAATCAAGTCTGCACCTGTCCTACAGATATACGCAATTCTGTACTTTGATGAACGCAATTGTAGACTTCAGTTGTCATCCTCAGGTGGCGCGTAGCTTAACTACGGATATTGATGCACTCTTGAATCTATGATGTAATGCTAGCCGAAAAAAGGCCAGAAAAGTAATTATTTTGTGAATACGTTAAGGTTTATGGTTGTAAATCATAACCTATAATACTCCAGACCTTTAAATGGAGCTAGCACAAAAGTTTCGTCAGTATTGGTTCAGTTGATTCAGAGATTATCGCGCTGTAAGTCAAGGCACGTCTGTCTATATATATCCTTTAAAAGACTAATGGGAAAGAGGTTTCCCAGAGCATTTCAACCCAGCGGTACCAATGGGATATTTTTCGCTTGACCTCCGGAGGCGTCCGACGGCTCTTATCTATCGCTTGCTGACGGGTGACAAGCAGCGGCGCGGCGATTCTCACGTTCCGCGCTCCGGCCTACGCCATCCGGCAGGGATGTGTTGACGGAGTACGGTCTTGAGGCGCGAAAGGGAGCGTGGGCTGCTCTGACTTTTCATGCTTCTACAGTGCGCCGCAGCTTGAGAAACATAGGCGAATGTTGATCGCCATTCAACATTCGCCTGGAGACGCCGCTCTAACGGCAATAAAATTATAATAAGTTCACATACCATAGTAAGAACAGAAGAGATGATTTCTGTGTGCAATTTATAACGGAATTTGGGTTTCATGGGGCATGTACATATAACTTTCACAAATTTGTTCCATAATATTTTCTTTTAAATTTGTATGTAATAATTAAATTGTATTAGAAATATATTTTTTCTACAGTAGCAGATAACAATAGGGTAAAATCAAGTTTATATCAGTGCAATAAATATATCGTTTTCATATTTTGTTATCTATTGTATTGTATTATTTGCCATGTCTTAATATTTTATTGTATTGGCATAAACCAAAGACGTGGTTCCATATAAATATCTCTTCAGCTCATCAAAGCTTTTCTTTTGTTAGGGCGCATTATTCTTTAGGCCCTTGTACTTATATATAGCGCTTCATTGTCTACTATCTCCTGTCACACACCCCAGTCATAACAAACCCGCCTCGGCCCACGCTTCTCACGGGCGATCGCAGTCGTATTCTGCTAATAGTTGCTGCTTGCGCTTGGGTCCTGTGCTTTTTGAAGTAGAAATGGCTTGTCGAGAACAATCGCTAACAACTCGCAAAATTGAGTTACTTTTGGACAGTGACAGTGACTGTGCATCTGTGTCCAGTCTGGAAGATGATCCATGCCAATATAATTAAACATTTTCACCTCCGATCAAGCTGTCCATCTTCGTGCATTGATTACGTTCAAGATACTAAATCACTACGATTTAGCTTTATCCCTGGTGTACGAAATACATTTCTTACGCATTTAAAATTAAATTAAGAAAAATAAAATACTTTTACATTTTTAGAATTAATTTTTATTTTTTTACTTTCCCAAATCACTTAGAAAACTTTGAAAAAATCATACTTTTCATAGTTTTATATAGATTCAATATCCTAAACGGATACTTTGAATATGTTAAACATTTTTTTTTGAAAAATAGATTCTTCAAATTCCAACTTTGTAACTGATTTTAATAAAGTATTATGTAAGTTACCTCTTTGCAAGTGGGAAATATTTTTTTAAATTTTGAAACATACTAAATTTAAAAGCAATTTAAATATCAAATGCGGAAAACTTCGTTGCACAGGCTGGGTGGGTGGAGTAAAGAATAAAAATTAGTAGAAAAAATTAATAGGATCATTGCTCAAAATATTACTTAATTTTGCAGAGGAAAAGTGGATACTGTCTTACTTACTTAAGCCCTTTAAATCTCTATCAACAAGGACTTTCAACACTTGGGGGTAGCTGTCATCACTCGCCGCAGTTAAACCTCCACCGGGGTCAAGCAAATTCGTCTATTTAAAAAAGTCGGTACCGCACGGAGTGCAGAAGGAAAAAAACTCGGTCGCTAAAAGGATATTAGTGTAGATATAGATATATAAATTGGAAAGTGGGCCAAAAATTAACATGAAAATATTATTATCAACACTATTGCAACTATTGCAACACTATTTCAACAGAAAAAAACTATTACAAAGATATCAAAATCCTATCTTATAATAACCAAAAATCCTACAAAACTCAAAGCATACGGCAACCTTATTTAGAAACAATTAACTCGTCCGTCTTTAACATACGCCTTATACGAGGCAGCGCACTATCGGATGAAAGTGCGCTGTCCTTTTCCCGACTATCGGATGAAAGTGCGCTGTCCTTTTCCCGACTATCGGATGAAAGTGCGCTGTCCTTGGCCAAAAGTCATAACTCGGTTATTTGAACAGCAAATCACCCGATTGATTGATTGATTGATTCGTGTTTCCGGGCGCGTCAACTGCTCAGGTCATTAGTCCCGTAAGTGTAATGCGTGTTTTCCCCGGGAGGTGGCGATGATCTTTTCCCCGCTGGATGGCGAGATCTGGCGCCGACCTACCGTCGACTAGCGGGGTTTTCCCCAACCAAGCGGGGTTTTCTCCCGGCATGTGTAGTAGTGTAGTGCATGTTAGTGTAAGTGTGTGTGTAATAGGGAGAGGATAGGACAAGGATGAGGAAGGAAAGATCGCGCGCGCGGTCCGTGGCCCGTTTGTTAGGGTACTGCTCCGGCATTCGCCTGGTGTTGATTGGAGAAACCACGGAAAACTACCGATCAGAGCAGCCAGCCGCTAGAATTCTCCTCCAGACAGCGACTGAATTCGACCTAGCTGACAAGCTAGTGTCGAAAATCCTGCCGCCGTCTGACCTAGGACCTCCCGGTCAGAGGGACTGCAATGACATCAGGTTGATGCACTGAGCCATCTCTCCCAGTAAAATCACCCGAAATTTGGTACACATAGAGATACCAAAAAGATGATAAATTTATCATATTGCCTATTGCATAATTTTAAAATGGCGGCTTACGTATACGTACTCTCTTGAGGTGGCAAAAAATAGAAATTAAAAATTCGCACGAAAACTTTTCGTATGGAATTATTTATTTGTACGAAGCGCGTTCATAAAGTAAGGGCCGTTTGCTTATATATAAATACTAGCTGGTACCCGGCGCGTTGCTGCCGCAGAAGAAATAATTGAGAAAATATTCCTCTCCCTCCTCTCTTCCCCCTCTCTTTTTCCTCCTCTCTCATTTTCCTCATTTTCTCTCTTTTCCATCTGTTTCTTTTCCCCCTATGTGTCTCTTTTCTCCCTCTGTCTCTTTTCCCTCTCTGTGTCTCTTCTTCCCCCACTCTCTGACTCTTTTCCCGCTCTCTCATTCCCCCCTCTCTCTATTCCACCTCTCTCTTTCGCCCTCTCTATTCCCCTCGCCCTATTTTCCCTCTTTTTCATTTTTTCCGTCTCTCTATTTTCCTTCTCTTTCACTATTTTCCCATTCTTTCTCTATTTCCTCCTCTCTTTTTTCCTTTGATTATTTTCCCTTTCTTTCTCTATTTCCTTATCTCTTATTTTTCATCTCTCTCTCTCTTCCCTGTCTCTTTTTCACTTTCGTGTCATCAACTTGCGCCGCCTACTCCTTGTGTTCTCCTCGACCTCGCCGCAAAGCACACGGCAACGCCCAGCGACAATGAAGCTCACGTGGATTGGGAATTGCATTTTACTGAAACTCTATCATGTGCTCTAGCGCCATTTAGTGGAGTTACAATAATTATACTATGCCTGTGTTCTTCCCGCAAGTGCAAGCAATATGTTGACACATTTTTATCGCAATTGGATGCTGATGCGGTAACGCATTAAGCACGAACCAACAAACATTGATTTTTATATATTAGATTAATTTTCTGTATAATAATTTTTCTAGCTTATGAAGAACCCCGCATTGCCGGGGTATTTATCATAATTTTGTATTAAACAGAAAGTGAAATTTCATCTACTCCCGCCCTGTGGCAGAGCCTACTCCTATCTATTCTACCGTATATTCCCTCCACGCTATCACGCCTCTCTGCCTTTCTCCAATTTGGAAAAAACCTTCTACACACTACAGCACTTCTCACTAAAAAATATTTAAATTTTAGTCATATTGGGGTTCCAGCCCCCAAATTCCTTTCTCTTTATAACTGAAAATAATAAACAAATCTAAAGTAAAAAATTAAATGCATGTACTTACGTTATTCTGTTTGTGGAATTTTATGTATCATATACCAAAACATACTATAACTTGACACATTATAAAACTTACTCTTTTTCATATTTTTTTCTTCTCGCGTATTTATATAGAAAAGATTGAAATTGATCTTGCTGCATCAATCGACAGTTAGAAATAATTAAAGTAATTTTAATTGAATTCTAGTACCCGCTTTAGGATCCTTGATAAATTGTGGCTGACCAAAAGGAGCCATTAACCACTTATGCGATTATAATATCTCCAAAAATCCGAGATCACTCTGAGTCCCGGCTTGACAATACTTTTTCTATTTAAAATAACAACCTTCAAAACCAGCGTTGTCACACATTAAATTCCTCCAAATACCCATTTACCAATATTATTTTACTTTAATTGTACTGCCGTTTTACTAAAAACTGTATTAATGCCAAACTGTCATCAATTTAACTGTTCCTTCAGCACCCAAAGGTACTCTCTACTATCCCACTCTCTTCTATATTAAAACACATCTCTGAAGCATGCATTCCTCCATCAGTTTCAGAATAACACGTAAATCGCACTGTCTCTCGCCTAACCTGCAAATACGTCATAATTATGCTTAATTTACTACAATTAAACTTATGTGCATATATACCTTTTTACGGCAATGTTAACCACATTCATCAGAAAATGATATCTTTCAAACATTTAGTCTCTTGTACACTTAATGCACTCACGTCTACACGCAATTAAAATCAATATTCAAGTTACTTTTCTAAATAAAGCGAAAAAAACTATTACTATTACACTAAAACAAATATTTATGGTTAGACAACTGACTGTGAAAAATAAACAAACAGTCCTCTAAATACACAATCCTTTACATTGATGAAAACAGTAGAAGATCTTAGACCTCATCCTCTGGTGGCGCGCAGCTAAACTATTGACATTGATTCACTATTGAATCTGTGATGTAAAGCTAGGCGAAAAATGTCCGGAAAAGTAATTATTTTGTGAATATGGTAAGGTTTGCGATTGTAAATCATAGCCTATGTTACTCCAGACCTGTAAAGGAAGCTAATACAAAAGTTCCATCAGTATTGGTTCAGTAGATTCAGAGATTATCGCGCTGTAAATCAGTGCAGTTCTGTCTTTATATATTAGTATAGATTGGCGCTTCGAAGCACAGTTTTACTACTGCAACGCCATCTACTGACTCATTGCGAAGCTACAGCGTCATTTGTTTTGAATCTGAAGTCGTATTGTTGTCCGTGAATGCGTCCGTTGAAGAACAATGGCCGCGAAAATCGTTGATCCCGCCAACTGTGAAGTGCGTTCTGTGATTCGTTTCTTATGTGCAAAAGGATCGTCGGCTGCTGAAATTCATCGGGAGTTATGCCTGGTTTACGGACCTACAGTTATGAGTGAAGGAAAGGTTAGACAATGGTGACGTGATTTTAAAAATGGCCGAACAAATGTCCATGACGAAGAGCGGAGAGGCAGGCCCAGTATCCAGACCGATGAAATCGTTTCACAAGTGAACCAAACACTGCGATCTGATCGTTGATTGACGATTAGTGGTCTGGCTGACAAATTTCCTCAACTTGGACGCACTACTGTTTACAATATTGTCACAGAAAACCTCGCATATTGCAAATTGTGTGCAAGGTGGGTACCAAAAATGCTCACCGACCACCACAAAGAGCAAAGAATGTCTCGTGGACGAAAGTTTTTGGCCCGTTATCAACAAGATGAAGATGATTTGTTTTCTCACATTGTTACTGGGGACGAGACGTGGGTATCCTACGCCAACCCAGAAACAAAACTGCAATCAATGCAGTGGCGACACTCATCTTCACCAAAACCGAAAAAGTTTAAGCAAACTCAGTACACAAGTCGAAAATTGACGGCTACAGTTTTCTGGGACAAAGACGGTGTTCTTTTGGTTGAGTTCATGGAACGTGGGACAACAATTACAGCTGACGTGTACTGCAAAATGCTAAAAAAATTGAGACGTGCGATCCAAAACAAACGCCGCGGGAAACTGTCATCTGGCATAATCCTCCTCCACGATAACGCGCGTCCTCACACTACTGCCAAAACCAATGAGAAAATTCAAGATTTTCGTTGGGAACTTTTTGACCACCCACCGTACAGTCCCGACCTTGCACCTAGCGACTACTTCCTCTTCTTGCATTTTAAACAGTGGCTCGTTGGACAATGTTTTGAAACCGAAGAGGGACTCAAAAACGCCGTTGTCAACTGGTTCAACTCTCAGGCGGCAAACTTCTATGCAGAGGGGTTAAAGAAGCTGGTGTAGCGGTAGGAAAAATGCTTAAAAGTGAACGGCGATTATGTAGAGAAGTAAAGTAAGATTGTACCTAACTAAATATGACAATAAAATTTGTTTCTTATGAGTACATTTTTTTCTGTGACCAAACGGCCCTTACTTTATGAACGCGCCTCGTATATTCATTTAATATGATTTCATATTGTTGTGAAATAGACATCCTTCATATTACTAATATTAAGTAATTATCACTCTAATCACTAGAAAAAGTCCGTTCCTTTGCATCCTCATCAGATAATTCAGCCTCAGATAAATAACCAAAGACTACATATTTCCTCAATTGCTTAATGTGAATTTGATTCTGGTGCAGGGCAAATAGCGTTTTAATTACTTTAAGCGGAAGTTCCTTTTTCTTATTATTTTGAACTTTGGATTTCTGGAGGATGACAGTCGAAATGATGGGTTGGGATATTTCCAAAGCTCTGTTGAAAACGTATCTGTTAAATTGTGGATTCTGCTTTCTTTCCTTGTGTGAGTCTCTCTGTCCTTTTTGTATAATCTATTTCTGGATTCTAAAACTTCTTCTCCCAGACATCCGAGCGGCAGAATACTAGGCTGAAGTATGTGTTTCCCATGTACACGAACTTCACGAACATTTTCAGGCAAAGGCAACCAATCATAGAGTTTTTTGTATACTTTAGCAGTATTCGTACAATATTTGCCAAATATTGCAGGGTCAATGCTGTATTGATAAGATATGGCTATCAGGATAATTCTACATCTCTTTACTTAGGTTACATTAACATCATTAATTCCAGAGAAAAAGCAGGCTCTGGGAAGGTACGTTGTGCAGTATTTCCGTTATTAGACGAGACGCAACTATTACATTTAAGCTTTTCCACGTGAAGATGCATTTTTTCCCACAACAATTTTTTAAATTGCTTTTTTCCGTCTCAGCAACAAAAATTTATTTATATCAACTCTGACCTGTCTTACTTTTAATTCTATGTCTTACTTTTAATTCTATTCTACAAACTATGTACAGAACACATTCAAAAAAGTTCATTCAAAGATGTAGGGACTTACTCTAAGATGTAAAGTACCATGCTTAGGCAAAAATTCAGGTGTGTCAAATTCTGCCGCATCCTTTTCGTGAAGAGATTTTGCGCCGCAAATTGGGCAGGTTTGACTAGATCAGTTACCTGTAATTAAATTTAAAATTTGACGGTCAATTAATGTCAAATATAGATTATGAAATGCTTACAGTCTATTGCTAAGAACAACTTTAACTTCGTTGAGTTCATGAATTTCTTTCTCGGTGTTTAATTTTTCCTGGATAACATTCTGTATTTGTTTTTTATATTCCAATTTAATTGGTCTGCAGAAGCTCACTGGCTGGGGTGTCAGATTGTTCCATAGAATGCTGTTGTAATTTACCAAGCGCAAGGGTGGTGTGGCAAGTATTGTCGATTCCAAAGATTCAGAAAGTGAAGAAGAAATTTTCTGATAGAGACTTAGCACGGAATTCCCACCAAATCCGTAACTGTAAATTAGCTGTCCATTACAGACTGTTGTATCCGTTAACTTTGTTTGGTAAATGATCACATAGATATTCTTAGAGAAGAACTATTCTCCTTGCTGCATGATTTAACAGGGACTGTAAGGAGACTGTACCACAGCTTCTGGGTCGATGACCCCCATGTCCATCAGGTTTTTCTTCCAGTTTTCCTGATCCTTTGAGCAAATGCTGAGATGTCCCCTTGTTTTGCTCCTGGACATAAATGTAACTTCATTATTTGTGCACGTCTTCTAAATTTCAGTGGGAAATATAGTTATTCAAATTATCGTTCTCCATATTGACGCGGCAAAAAGTATTATTCTTTCTTGAAGAACATGATGAGGGTTAAGGACACAAATTTATAGCTAATACACCTTTGAAAATAGATTTTATTACATAGGATCGAATATTTTGTCAACAAAACTAAAAAAACGCTCTTTTTTTCTGTATTAAAAATTCGACAAGAATATGGCTTAGGACAGAGATCACAGAATTATGAAAACGTGCACAGAATTAACTTTTCCCTATAGCTCGTCACACACAGTTTTTAACTGTTTTTGACATAAATAAATTTAAGACTCTAGAAAAGACTAGAAAAGACTCTTTGGCATGAAAGTCTGAAGGTCTGCATGTTGCTTTTGCTCTTTTCATTTTTTCGAATGATGGGAAAATATCTGCATTGTGGGTTTTTGAGACAGTGGTCTTATTTTTATATACTGTTGCTTGCTCAAATTGTTATCTAGCAAATAGGATAATCCCTCTTCATCGGATAATGCAACTGGTAGTTTCTTATTTTGGAAATTACATTTTTTTTAAATTTTCGATGGTCTGATTGGAATTTCAGTGACTTGGTGTAGAACAACAGCTAGATTGCTCTTCGCCGAAGTTTGCGCCGATATGCTTGGAGCTTTCACCATTAAATCTATCTGATGGTCGCTTTCGAAGGACAATTATGCAGATACTCTTCCCTTGGAGCTCTCAGATTTCTCACCGTAGCAACGAACAGGTCGTCCTGTTCGAGACTTGTCTTCATGTGTTTTAGTCGATTTGCTCTGTGGGCACAAGAAATACCCAGAAAGCCATTCAGAATTGTGTGATAAGAATGTCTTTCGAGCGTGGTGACCCTTCTGCCATCTTCTATTAAGCTTGTGGCAAAATCTCTTGTTATTATCTTCAAACCCTTTAAAAGATCTTCAGAGACATTATTACCATAACATGACTCACAATATAATTGAGAACTGCACATTCTCGCCTCTCTTTTGTCTTCGCTGAATGCCACGCAATGAATAGGTCTTATCGATTGACACGACACACACCTAAAAAGACATAAATTACGTGTAAAGCGGCAGGTAGCGGCAACTAAAATTTTGTAAAACATTATCTCCTTTAGTTGAATGATAATTTTGAAATAGATTCAGCGCAACAAACGGCAGCGTATTAGTTATAACTACGGAGCGGGTTTCTATGATTTTGCATATTTTTGTCTGTGGCATCTGGGCATAGCTGAGTGAAATTTCTTGACATTTGGTTAGTATTGGATGCCATATAGACTAATATGTTAGTGCATATTTGTGCATATACGGCTGACTTTTTGTTGGTGTATATTCGTCTAGTTGTATGAGCATATTTTGCATATTTCGTTAAAGTAGAGATTTATCTTTAAAACGTTTCAACTTTTCATACGATATATTTGTGAGCGTTCACCGATTACAAACAGCTTGTCACAGTTTGCGTTTTCTTTTCTTTTCTATAGAAGATAAAATAAACTTGCGAAAAAATGTAGGAAATATCTTGATATAATATATTTTAAACGAGGTAGAAGAACTGCAACAAGACTTCATACAATGTACTTCACTACGGTGAATATTTACTTTATTTCTCCCGCGAAGTAAAATAGATTATATTCTCTTTGCACAAAAATATACCTTTACATTCCAAAGCATTCTTCTCCTGAATTCTATCAAGAAGTGTTTGCACAGGACGTGAAATGTTAATTTTAATTGCATTTGAATGTATATATTTGAGAATCTTTTGGTCATAAATGCATATTTCAAGATTTTTTAAGGCATTAAATTCCTTTCCCTTGTTATAACCCAATGTAAACCTAATGTAACCTAAAATATGTTTACAGGATATGTTTAAGGCACGAATATTCCGCGATGTGGATAACTACATCTTCTTTTCTTAGCAGAAATAATAAAAGCTTACCTTTCTTTGGCAATATCCATACTGCGACTACGATCCCAACACCAAAATATTGCTACAAGAAACAAAATATTCCCTACTTTCACACGTAACGCAGCCGCGCCTTCCAACTTGCCTGCAGAAGTGCCAACTTCCAGCATAAAATCAGGACAACCAACTCGAGTAATAAAAGCGATTCATAATGCTTTGATTAAAATAGAATACTTATACTCATTTTAATTTGCGATATGTTAAAACTTATTTTTTTGACTTTTGGCCAAGAATTGGTTCATTTTATCCCAGTGTGGAGCGCTCTGAAATCAACCATTCAAAAATTTCAATTAGAACAAAAAAGGTTCTACGGACAACGCATAAAGAGCCTTTGTTCGAAAAGGAAAAAAATTAACAAGCAACTGTGAATAATATCCTTGCTTATTATTCTTTCTATTATCCATCTACCCCTATCATGCAGAATTCCATTAAGGTCATACAGCATCAGTAAGCATAAAATTAATTTCAAGATTCCAAAAAGGCAACTTCAAACCTTAATTCATTTCAACTTATAATGTTTCATCGATAATAGTTGAGTTTTAGACAGAAAACTCGGCGTGAGGCGTAGATACCAAAAATATTCATTTTCCTCGCTCCTGTACAGAGTACTCGTATGTTATTTTCTCGTGTTTGTATCCAGTCAAAATTCACATTTTGGTGATCCTTGATACCGGAAGTTTATTTAAACGTCTGTCCGTCTGAAAACAACACTAACACCTAAACCCTAAACAGGATTTTGACTGCCAAATGACTATAAACATACTGAGCTGGCGGATCACATGTTCAATCGAATTTGAAACGATCTATTGATTTTAAGTGTACTTTACTCAAAGCGAAAATGTTTAATTATAAACAAAACACGGTAATTATTTTCGCAATTGTGAAGTAGTTATAAGAGAAGTGAATGAGAGAGTTCATCATCCGTACGTAGATGTATACTTCAAGATTTCTCGTTAACTATGTTTTGCTCTTTGTTTCTCTCGCAAGACAGCCAAACAAGTACAAATGAAATGTGTACTTACCTTTCCCTATTTTCCCTCTGTCACAGGTTTGTACTGCTATTCACATTCAGTGCGTTAATACAGAAATAGTACCTTTTGATATCCCGACGGTTTGACGGACGGACGGATTGACAGACGAACGGATTGACGGACGAACGGATTGACGGACGAACGGATTGACGGACGAACGGATTGACGGACGGAGGAATGACGGACGGACGGATTGACGGACGTCCGGATTGACGGACGGACGGATTGACGGACGGACGGATTGACGGACGGACGGATTGACGGACGAACGGATTGACGGACGGACGGATTGACGGACGGACATATGTAGACGGGTATGAAGATGAACAAAACATGGATTTTGAATACAGAACATGTTAGAGGAAGTAATTGACTATATACAGAAACCAGATTATCCATTTATTTTTACCAAGACCTGGCAATAAGAGTATTTCTGTTTAAAATTCGCCGTTATCCGACGCATGATTACAGTATTTTCTCTTCTTATGAAGTAAGGGCAAGAATGTAAAAGACTCGAAGGTTGACTTCTTGCATTAAAAAACGGATTGAAGGGAATTGCTCAGATAATCTCTTTCTCCACACGTCATATAAGGTTTTTACTGTTTTTGACCAAATAAATAAATATATAAATTAAATAAATAAATTACAGAGTTAAATAACTTACTCCATAAGAGAGGAGGAAGATGTTGGGGACAATGAGTCAAGAAGTGTGAAATCAGGTCGGTCGAAATTTGAGATAGCATACGGTTTTTTTTCTGTAAGATAAGCGGTATGATTAGTTCGGCGAGATCTGTCGTCTTGTCAGAGAGGGAAATATCAGGGAGGAATATGATGCAGAAAGATAACTGGAAGGGGAAAATGATAACGAGATTTTACGGAAATTTAGAAAATTTTTTGGTTTAAAAAATTAAGATTTTTAAAAAAAAAAGTTGGGTATAAAGTTAGAGATAAGGAATGATTCCGAATAATGTACTGGTGGAGAAGTTGGAGCATGCGGAGATACGAGAGATAATGATAAGCAAGAGTTAGATAAGATACGTAATTTTCATCGTCAATGACTTAACTTTTGACCAGAAAGGAGACAAAAAGAGATTCAAAAGTGAGCCAAGGAAAGAAAAATTTTGGGGGAGCAGGTTTAGTGACTGGTAAAGTTGGGAAGTAAGATATTAAGTGGTGCCAAGTTAAACAGGAATTACAGCCAATGCTTTAGCGGGTGGAGAGAATAAGAGTGAGGAGAATTTCAAACAACAGAAACAGACAAAACTGCTAATTTCAAAAAGAGGAAAAGATATAAATAAAAATCGAGTAATAAACCAAACACCAGAATGACTTGGAAAAAATTTAACAGAACTACGTGTTAACCACCCGCCGTGATTGCATGAACGCACCAGTGCCGGGGACCGGTGGTTGGGGCCGAGGGGCAGTGGTGTCAAGGTCTTCTACTGGTGGCTGTGGCACGCGTCGTGGCACCGTAGCATGCCACGAGCTTCTCTGTGCCTCTAGCGTCGGCAGAGGAAACGATTAGTAACCCCGCCGTTTTACAATAGGGATGGCGTTGTCTCTTGCGGCGGGGTGAAGAACTACGTGGAGAGGCGATTTCGTTGTTGCACTCGTGGCATCGCCCTTGACAACACTGCCGAGGGGCATCGGCTACGTCCAACAAACCTATACTCTGATTTAAATGTAGTGCCTCTCCAAGGTCAGGAGTTGGGAAAAGCGAGGGGCACTGTGAACTAATCGGAAGCTTGGTTACGACTTAAATTTGTGGTACTTTTTGATGGGTTCTGTTTATTTGCACAATTTATTTCCTCAGAAATATTAGGCAAATGGTTTAATAATAATATTTACATGAGTGGAAATGTTACTCAACAGTAGCATTCCTATTTAAACAAATCTGTACATTATATCTAGCGGTTTATGGCCTTGTAGAGTTCTTGTTTCTTCACTATTGTCTAATAGATTAATAGCAAGATGATTTGGATGATTTTCCAGTGTTGTGTGGTATTTCTGACTCGAAGACGTTATTTCTTCTTTGATGGTCTTGATTTGAAGGTCATTGTGGAGTACTTCATTGCTGACATACCAGGGTGCGTTTGTTACAGATAGAAGATATTTTGACGGGAATCACTGAAGAATTTCGATGTTGGAGGCACTGGCTGATAAATTTGTGGTACTGAAGCTCGCGATTGGATGAAAATGTCTCTCTCTTCTTCCAGCACTCGACCTTGGAGAGTCACATCTGGGAAGACCCTAAGGAGCGTCGTTTATATAGGACAATATACTCTGAATTAGATGTAGTGTGTCTTCAAGATTGGGAGCTGCATGAAAAGAGGTACACTGTCATGTAATCGGGAGCATCAGTACCACAAACACAATGAAGCCCCCCGGACATTTTAAATATATTTTGAAAAACGGCTCCAAATTTTTTCATGTAAAGCACCTTCACACCCCCAAAAAAAGACTGACGAACAGACGGACGGACATTTTGGAAAAAAAACATTTTTTCTGTATCAGGGGACCCCAAAACGTGTATTTCCGTTGAAACCTCGAAATCGATTTTCTCCGTATATACGTATATATACGGGAAAGGAAAACATTCAAGTAAAACTACTCGTTTATTTAAAAAAATCGTACGTATACTTATTTCATTATTTTAAGACTTTATTTGGAACAGGAACACTGAGGGGACGGGTGTTTTGCTGTCAACCAATTTTTCGGTTTGAGCGATCCACCAAACCTGAATTCTGATTACAGAAATAGTTACTTACTATATTCAGGAACAATATTTATCCACTTTTTTGACACCAAAGCCTTACAATACCAGGCTTTCTGTCGAAAAATTGTCATTTTGCCGCAGAATTACAATACTTCAATTATCTTCAGTAAGTAAGTACGTGCTAAGGCGAGAAAGTAAAAAGTAGAACTTTAAAATATTCATAAAAAATATCGTTGTTTTTCAAAAATATTTTCAAAACTTTCATTTAATTTTTCCCATAGGACAGAGCAAAGGACGCTTCAAATACAGTGCAGTATATTTTCGTTGAACCCCTGTTCATTATTGGAAATTGCACAAGTTACCAATACTCCCAAAAGGTATGAGGTGTTGTAGCCCCACTAGTTAATGTTCCCTAAATGTTTTGAACTAAAGCGAGGATATGTCGTGATTGGTTTTGGCTTTTTAACTGATTGTGTTTGAAGATTTGTTGGTTGTTTTTGGTTAGGTATGAATGTTCTTTAACATTGTTACCTTCTTAGGAGATTAAGTGCATCAACTGATATTTTATGTCGGGAGTTGGCGAGTCTGTCCGGTAGAGAGATCCAGCGGCAACCTACATGTCGGCTTGCAGGGTATTTCCTCTCCAAGTTCCCCCCCCCCCAAGGGGTCACTGCCTCACGTCCTGTCTCAACTGGTTTCTTCATGTGTGATAGTGTAGGAGACGAGTGTGTGTAAGGGGTGAGGATAGGACAAGGAAGAGGAAGGAAAGATCGCACGCTGTCCGTGGCCCGTTGTGTTAGGGTACTGCTCCGGCATTCTCCTGGTATTGATCAGAGAAACCACGAAATCTAACGATCAGAGTAGCCGGCCGCTAGAATTCTGCTTCACACTGCGGCTGAACCTGACCCATCTAGCTGGTGTCGAAACTTCGCCACTGTCGCGACTCGAACACTCGGAGAGACGTCTCAATACATCAACTGATGTCACTGCACTCCCTCTGACTGGGAGGTCCTGGGTTCGATTCCCGGCGGTGGCAGGATTTTCGACACTAGCTTATCAGTTAGGTCGAATTCAGTCGCTGTCTGGAGGAGAATTCTAGCGGCCGGCTGCTCTGATCGGTAGTTTTCCGTGGTTTCTCCGATCAACACCAGGCAAATGCTGGAGCAGTACCCTAACAAACGGGCCACGGACCGCGCGCGATCTTTCCTTCCTTGTCCTATTCTCACCCCTTACACATATACTTACACTAGCATGCACTACACTGCCACACAAGCAGGGAGACCGGTCGGGAGCTGAGAACTTGTCGCGGCTCGGGGGGTGCCCTGCTGGTGTGAGATATCTGGTTGGGAGAAAACTCCGCTAGTCGACGGTAGGTGGATATCGCCATCCATCGGGGAAATATCACCGCCACCTCACGATGAAGGAACACGCAATACACTTACGGGGCTAATGACCCCAGTAGTTGATGCGCCCGGAATCACGAACAATCAATCAATCAATCCAATCAATCGAACCTCAGCGTTAAAAATCGCTGATGAGTCAAGTCATGCTGGTTCTGAGCTAAACTTGGGATAGATGTCGGACAAGACGCTTGCAAATTTGTCCACTATGGACTGTCACATAACCAAATATTGTAGTTCGGCCATGGAGCAGCAATTGTGTTGATAGCGGAGTTACAATCTCGGAGTGGTGCTAAAACAGCACATACTTTCTCGCCCGCATTTTCATGCAAAACTACGCGAAAAGTACTAAAATTTTCGAAAAATTGTAAATGACCTTATTTCCAAATCTTCTTTAAGGAAGAGATTTCATTAAAGAAAAAATCTTTATCTTTAATGTTTTAGTTGCAGGAAGACTCTGAAAAAATTTTGAATTTTTGGAGATTTCGAAAAATCAGAGTCTTCAACGAACATAAGAGCTACACTTTTCTTTTAAATGTCCTCCGAACTATCCAATAATAAAATTTAATAAAAAACGATAGAGCCATTTGTTTGAAAATTTGGAAAATGTCCCAGGGGATTCATGCAAAGTACTCTCCAAAATTAAAATATCGATTTCAAATTCAAGGACCCGCGAAGATGTCGCGGCAGATGGCCAGATCGATTGAGGAATATTAATTTTGTAGAATATCAGCTGAACGGTTTATCTGCTAGTGTTGTTCCCAGACGGACAGGCAGAGAGACGGGCAGACAGAGACAGAGGGATGGACTGACGGAAGGAGGACAGACGGATGGACAGACAGACAGACGTCTTGCCTTCATTCGATTGTACGATATCAAGGACCCATAAAACATAGATTCTGGCTATAACACGGGTTAGAGTTTTTTTAAATTTAGCAACTGTAGTTATCAGGTTTTTCCACTTTTTCGTTATGAGGCCTCTGTAAAAAGAGTTTTCTGTCGAAAATTTGCCGCTATTTTGCGCAGAGTTACATAACTTTCTCTCTTCTCCGTGGCGAAAATTTTTTAAAACAAGCACTTGAAGTCAAAAGGCGGTGCACTTTAAATACTGACCATTGCTCCCAAATTACATGCACATTGTTCATTCAATTAACAAGAAGTAGGCACAAAATCCAGAACATATTTGACGAAAATAATTATATAAATATTATTTTTCTACTCCCGTTGTATAATCTGTCATTGGATGGCTGCAACCAGTTGCAAAATGATAGCCATTTCGATACAGTTTTCATTATGATACAGGTTCTTGACCAATTACAGAGACGTTTACACACCAAGTATTAACACGTCATTAATCATTGAGAATCCTTGCAGTAAATGTTTCGTTCGAGTGTGTACATTAAAGTTGTATTTAATATTATATTATGCTTCTCAATTTCAATTTCGTTTATTAGTAGTAATTTTTACGAGAAATAATATTTAAATTAATTGGATCGTAATTTTAATTTGATTCTATTTGACTAGCGTAGTGGTAGTTATTACAGAGAACATTTTAGTGACGTTAAGATCTGAACGCAAGTCATTTTGTGTTATTTTCTATTGCCGTGTGGTTGTCCTTAAAAAACCGCCCAATTCTTTAGTGTAAAATATGTAGTGAATGGTAGTTCTTTCTGGTGGTGTTGACGTTTCCAGAAATGAGAAAAATGCGAAAATGGTGACGTCGGAATATTATTGCCGCAACTTTTGTAGTCCCTTGCAGACGCTCTGGTGAAACAAAGCCAGCTGCAGGTGTACGGAAGAGAGGTGTCCGCGAGGTGGCCTTGGCTGAATCTTACATGTCGACTACCACGAAATGATTCAGTGGAAAAGTTTAACTTATAAAAATTACCATTAGTCTTAGAAAAAGTACCGTATGAATCTCGATGTAATGGGTATTAATACACTCGTGTGAAGTTTACGACACTCGCTCGTTCCTCGCTCGTATAGTAATTTCACACTCGTGTATTGATACCCATCATTACATCATCGTTTCATAATGTTCTATTATTGTATAAGATATTTTATAAAAAGTTATTTTCAGAAATTTTGGTGATTATGAGATTATATATGTATGATATATATTTCTTTTAAAATTTACTGCAAACTCGGAATTTTTCTTCTCAGAAAAGCTAGGGAACTTAAGCGAAGAGAGCTCTGCGGATTTTCTGACAGTTGATGTATTTTGAAAAAGATCACACAGCGCTGCGATGATTTGTCGCTTTTGATGAAAATGGGTGATTATGAATCAGTTTTTCATCTTATATTTAAATTACATGCATAATTTTGTTTTTTTTTCTATCATGTACAGTTTTTGCAAAATTAGCACGCAGTCTTTTCTTTGAAATTACAAAAAAATCTTACGTGTTAGAGAAAAATGTCTTTCAGATCTATTAATTATTAGCTTAAATGAATTCAAATCACCCATGAGAACCAAAAGCGCCGTGCATTTTTTTTCGCAGGCCTGTGTTATCACAATCCTGAGCATGATCACACATTTTTCAGGATCTTCTTTCATACCAGACATTTCACTTAGCCGTTTCTCTTGCATTGCAAACCAATTTAAGCAAATGCAGAGAATCCAAGCTCTAAATTTTAAATTAATGCCTAATGAGGAAATATATTGTATTATATATTTTATGTTGAGACGGTAGCGATATGTAGGTCCTGATAGCGACTACGTAGGAAGCCATTTGAATTACCGCGCAAATCAGTGCGCGTTGAAGGCGGGTAGTGTTGGCAGACCTGATGCGAAGGAGAGGCAAGCGGCTGGCCAGAGAGACAGGGGAGGTATCTGATGTCAGGCTGGAGAAAAGGAGGAGAGGAAGTGACATTCTGAAAAGACGTTCTGCAGAACCTGACCACTCTCCATCAAAACCGGAGACAAAGCTTGATGGGTGCTACTATAGGAGGTGCTAGTGTCGCCGGGTACAGATGTAGGTTAGGCTCGCCACACCACATAAAAATTGGCTAATTTGAGACAAATACGAAACGTGTCTTCTAAGTGTTAAATTATTCATAAAATATACGCTGTGTTAGATAAGAAACCGCTGAAGAAAGCGCGAACATCGATGCTATTTTTTGTAACATTACTCGCCAGCTTGCGTCTCGCGAACCTACGCAGCAGCTACGTACGTTTGAAGTATCGTTGGCAGCAGTTCGTAGTTTAGTTCCTGTAAGAAGGTGCTGCAGGAGAGAGTGCCACTGTAATGGTCTCCACCAAGGTATGTGGGAGTTAAAAGGCCCTGCTTCTGGTTTTGCAGCGTAGCGGAAAGGTTCTCATAATTTCGGCAGCGGAGAGAATGAGATGTGTGCTCCACTACGTAGTGGACGTACGAGTAGTTAAATGTAGCAAATCATTCGACGTGCAGTCGTTTAGATTATTAGAGGGGGCATTTGTTTTATAAACTGTAAACGAGTGAGCTGTGAGAGAATTTGTCATGTAAACATTTATCAAGTGAAAGCACTTAATTTACGTAATGCTATGCAGTAATAGACGATTCTGAGTTTCGAGAGAATACTTAGAGTTTCTGAAATGAATACGAGAATACTTAGAAAGAGCATTATTTCACGTAGCTGAACGTGTTGAGGCAAAGCTCGCATATTCGCAAGTCAGCGGTATATCCAGTTATTCGCTTGAAAATAGAACTATTTTACGACGAGAACGGCCACTCTTGTGAATTCGGTAGTTTCATTTAATAAACGCACGAACTGCATCCAGAACAAATCACGAATGCCAAACACGTGAGATAAAAGTTCTTAAGAGGTGCTACGAATATCGGCTGATCCTGACTGTACGGTACCACTTGCTGTCATGGCCTCCTTAATACCTTCGTAAGTATCGTTCACTGCGCAGTTTGAATACTGAAGTGATTTCTTATAAACAGTGAATTGGTAATTATGCGACGGATAGACTCAAGGTTGTTTATAGTGAACGCGAGGGCCGAAGGCCCGAGCCTCGCCGTGACTTGGATCCGGACGAGGGAAGCGAGAAAATTTACCTTTGAAAGTAATTTGGCATTATATACTGCGATTTTTCTAGGAAGAGCTCTCAAGATAACTCAAATCCCATCTTCGCGATGGAATATGTCACGGCATTTCGCGTCTTTTCTCGGTCTTGCCGGTAGAAGTCGCATGATCGCAAGCACTGCTTCATACGGTCGCGATCGTGCGAAATCTAGCGGAAGACTGTGAATGATACGAAATGCGTGACATATTCCATCGCGAAGATGGGATTTGAGTTATCTTGAGAGCACTTCCTAGAAAAATCGCAGTATAATGTGGCGGGGACAAAATCGCCTACCGGTACGATACGTACTAACGTATTAAGGAGGCCGTGACAGCAAGGGGTGTCGTACAATCAGGATCAACCGGAATATCTGGCGGCCGGAACGAGGGGACGGTGCCGGACGAGGACGGAAGATGGTGCGGGTGCGTGCAGAGGGACGACGCAAGAGGAGACGGGGAGACCCGGGGTCGGCTACTGACCTTGCGTCGCGGCATTTCGCTGGCGAACGAGGGGCGGCGTTGGAAGACTGCAGAACGCTAAGTATCGCGAGACAGTGTTTCTGGGCGTCGAGTGAGAAACGACAAAGCGAAATTCTAATTCGCCGTTTCGTTAAGAGAGAACTGAAAAGGGAATGAACTTGAGCCGTGTTTAAAGTAAATAAACATGCTTTTCAGAAGCAAGATAACGGCCAAGAGAAAGAAAAAATAGTCAAATTCTAAGCAATGTATAATTTTGTTTAAAATTGAAAAAGCTTTTGTGTAAATTAGAATTAGAACGTTTTATGATTAAAAGGTCATGTTTCGTAAATGCTGTGATGAAGGAAAATAATGAGGTACAGGTGGTTAAATCGCAATTTAATTCAAAGTAAAAGGATTACTAATTAATTTTGCATATGGGATCCCATTTCATGTATTATTGGAAAAGGTTTTCACGGAATGATTTTCCGAAGGTAATAGTTACGAAGTTTATTTAAATGAATGTAATTATGTTATTCTTTGCTTTTCATTTCGAGGATTGAATAAATCCTAGTTTTACTAGAAGTGTGCTATCGTTTACTTCACATGCGAGCTCAATCCAAAGCTTCTCCCTACCAAGAGACGCAGAGGTCGTAAAATGGTGGTCGGGCACGTTTTGACCAAATAAACAGATGTCGCATACCTAGTGTTGATCCGTGTATCCACAGAAAACTACCGATTAGAGCAGCCGGCCGCTAAAATTCTCCTCCAATCAGCGAATGAATTCGATCTAGCTATGTACCTAGTATCGAAAATACTACCGCCGTCGGGACTTAAACCTAGGACCTCCAGGTCAGTAGCCCTACAGTGAACGTCCGTTAAGCTGGCAAAGCCATTTTCAAAAAACACATTTTCTCTATACCCAGAATTTTGTGCTATTTTTGTGCTTTCCAAATATCCAAAAATTAATTTTTTTGCTCCAACGGTTTTTCCAAAAATGGGTGGCTTTGCTGGCTTAATGTTAAGCTGGCAAAGCCAATTAGCCAAAACAAATTTTCTTTATACACAAAATATTGTGCTATTTTTGTGCTTTTCAAATATATAAACATTAATTTTTTTGCTCTGACCGTTTTTCGAAAATTTAGAAAAAAACGAATTTTCGAAATGCCCGGCAGGCGCAACAACTACGCGTAAGAAAACTACTCGTAGAAAAAAAACTATCCATCAAAATTAGATTTTCTTGACACAAAAATAACCACAAAACAATTCTCTATACAACAATGTTGTTTCGAAATATTCAACATTTAATATTCCCTATAAATAATAATAATTCTTTACACTACTGTCAAGAAACAACACAATTCAAGTCATACAATTCCTCATAAAAACTAAACTACTCAATATTTCGCAATGTCCTTTCCCAACAAACAGAACCAAACATTGTTCTAACAATGTACACACACGCTGATTTTTTTGCTCTCAACGTTTTTTGCAAAATTCAACAAAACCACTCACGAGTCACCCGCAACAACGCACTCTCGCAGGATAAGAAAATCACTCATCAAGGCAAAACTCTAATTCAAAATCAATTTATCCTCACATAACATCAACCACAATACAATACAATATACAACAATATTGTTTTTAACTTTTTTATTTTCGATACTATCGAAGAAAAAATTGTAAATCCTTTAACTGGGTACCCAAAAACACACCAATGGAGGCACATCAATCCTACTAAATACTAAAATACTCAACACATCGCATTGGCCTTCCCCAACAAACAAAATCAAACTTCATTCTAATAAACCACACTTACAATGATTTTTTTGCTCAAACCGTTTTTTGAAAAATTGAACAAAATGACACGTATGTGGTGCAAGATAGGGCAACTCCGCCAAGAACAAAAACAATCTTCGAAGGAAATATATCATTCAAAAATAAAATGTCTTTTCACAGAATTAACAACAATACAATGCACTATGCAAAAGTATTGATTTCAAACTTTTGACTTTCGATACTATCCATAAAAAAATCTAAATCATTACACTGAAAATAAAAAGAAAGACGCATGGAGGCAAACAAATCCTAATAAATACTAAACTACTCAACCAATTGCATTGTCCATTTCCAAGAATAACAACTAAATGTTGTTCTAATAAACTACACCAACAATGATTTTTTTGCTCTCATGAATTTTTTGAAAATTAAATTCAACTTCGTATGAGTGCACGGGAGTGGCGCGACCTCCGGATAACAAAAGCGACGGAAGGAGGAACACATGTCCTAATAAATACTAAACTACACGACCAATTGCATTGTCCCTTTCCAAGAACTACAATGAAATGTTGTTCTAATAAACTACACCAACAATGATTTTTTTGCTCTCATCGTTCTTTTGAAAATAAAACTCAACTTCGTATGAGTGCACGGGAGTGGCGCGACCTCCGGATAACAAAAGCGACGGAAGGAGGAACACATGTTCTAATGAATACTAAACTACTCGACAAATCGCATTGCCCTTTTCCAAGAATAACAATGAAAGGTTGTTCTAATAAACTACACCAACAATGATTTTTTTGCTCTCATGAATTTTTTGAAAATTAAACTCAACTTCGTATGAGTGCACGGGAGTGGCGGGACCTCCGGATAACAAAAGCGACGGACGGAGGCACACATGTCCTAATAAATACTAAACTACTCGACAAATTGCATTGTCCTTTTCCACGAATAACAATGAAAAGTTGTTTTAATAAACTACACCAACAATGATTTTTTTGCTCTCATTGTTCTTTTGAAAAAAAAACTCAACTTCGTATGAGTGCACGGGAGTGGCGCGACCTCCGGATAACAAAAGCGACGGAAGGAGGAACACATGTCCTAATAAATACTAAACTACACGACCAATTGCATTGTCCTTTTCCAAGAATTACAATGAAATGTTGTTCTAATAAACTACACACACAATGATTTTTTTGCTCTCATGGATTTTTTGAAAATAAAACTCAACTTCGTATGAGTGCACGGGAGTGGCGGGACCTCCGGATAACAAAAGCGGCGGACGGAGGCACACATGTCCTAATAAATACTAAACTACTCGACAAATTGCATTGTCCTTTTCCACGAATAACAATGAAAAGTTGTTCTAATAAACTACACCAACAATGATTTTTTTGCTCTCATTGTTCTTTTGAAAAAAAAACTCAACTTCGTATGAGTGCACGGGAGTGGCGCGACCTCCGGATAACAAAAGCGACGGAAGGAGGAACACATGTCCTAATAAATACGAAACTACTCGACAAATCGCATTGTCCTTTTCCACGAATAACAATGAAAACTTATTCTAATAAACTACAACAACAATGATTTTTTTGCTCTCATTGTTCTTTTGAAAAAAAAACTCAACTTCGTATGAGTGCACGGGAGTGGCGCGACCTCCGGATAACAAAAGCGACGGAAGGAGGAACACATGTCCTAATAAATACTAAACTACTCGACCAATTGCATTGTCCTTTTCCAAGAATAACAAAGAAATGTTGTTCTAATAAACTTCACCAACAATGATTTTTTTGCTCTCATGGAGTTTTTGAAAATTAAACTCAACTTCGTATGAGTGCACGGGAGTGGCGCGCTTCCGGATAACAAAAGCGACGGACGGAGGCACACATGTCCTAATAAATACTAAACTACTCTACGAATTGCATTGTCCTTTTCCACGAATAACAATGAAGTGTTGTTCTAATAAACTACACCAACAATGATTTTTTTGCTTTCATGAATTTTTTGAAAATAAATTCAACTTCGTATGAGTGCACGGGAGTGGCGCGACCTCCGGATAACAAAAGCGACGGAAGGAGGAACACATGTCCTAATAAATACTAAACTACTCGACCTATTGCATTGTCCTTTTCCACGAATAACAATGAAAAGTTGTTCTAATAAACTACACCAACAATGATTTTTTTGCTCTCATTGTTCTTTTGAAAAAAAACTCAACTTCGTATGAGTGCACGGGAGTGGCGCGACCTCCGGATAACAAAAGCGACGGAAGGAGGAACACATGTCCTAAGAAATACTAAACTACTCGACCAATTGCATTGTCCTTTTCCAAGAATAACAAAGAAATGTTGTTCTAATAAACTACACCAACAATGATTTTTTTGCTGTCATGGACTTTTGGAAAATAAACTCAACCTCGTATATGTGCACGGGAGTGGCGGGACCTCGGGATAACAAAAGCGACGAAAGGAGGAACACATGTCCTAATAAATACTAAACTGCTCAACCAATTGCATTGTCCATTTTCAAGAATAACAAGTAAATGTTTTTCTAATAAACTACACCAACAATGATTTTTTTGCTCACATCGTTCTTTTGAAAATTAAACTTAATCTCGTATTTGTGCACCGGAATGGCGCGCACCTCGGTATAACAAAGAAGACGGAAGGAGGCACACATGTCCTAATAAATACTAAACTGCTCGTCAAATTGCATTGTCGTTTTCCAAGAATAATAATGGAATATTGTTTTAATAAATTACACCAACAATGAATTATTTGCTCTTACCATTTTTTTGAAAATGAAACATAACTATGACACTATTCGAAGCATAAGTATCCTTCAAAATTTAAATATCTTTACACAGCATAACGACAATGATTCTCTTCATTTTTTTCTACTAATTTTCATTCTTTACTCCACTCTCTCTTCGTGCGAAACGGATTTTTCCGCATTTGATTTTTAAAATGCCTATATACTTAGAATGTTTCAAAATTTTAAAAAAATATTTCCCACTTGTAAAAAGATGTGCACAATACTTTATGAAAAATAATTCCAAAGTTGTGTTTCGAAAAAATATTTTCAATATTTTTAAAGTAGGTTTTGAGGATATTGGATTTATATAAAACTATGAAAAGTGTAATTTTTTAGGATTTTTTAAAGTGGTTTGCGAAAGTAAAAATATAAAAATCAATTCCAAAAATGAAAAACATATTTTATTTTCTTTAATTTTATTTTAAATTCGTAAGAAGTCTTTTTCGTACACCGTGGGGAAACCTAAATCGTAGAGGTTTAGGGTCTTGAACGGAATCAATGTTTAAAAATGGACAGTTTGATCGCAGCTGAAAATAATGTGTAAGTAAATTAGCTTGGATCATTTTCGAGACTGGACATAGACGTATGTAAACTGTATATATACTGACACTTAAAAAATTTACTCAATTTCGCGAGTTGTTAGCGATATTTTTCGACGAGCCATTTTTACTTCAAAAAGCACACGACTTAATCACAATCAGAAACTCTTAGCAGAATACGATTGCAATCTCCCGTGAGAAACGTGGGCCGAGGAGAGTTTGTTATGACGGTGACGGGGTTATGTGGTGTGTGACGCGAGATAGTATACAGTGAAGTGCTACTTATAAGTACAAGACCCTAAGATATGCTTTGATTGGCTGGAGAGATATTTATATGGAACCACGTCATTGGTTTATGCCAATAGAATAAAATATTAGGAAATTGCAAATAATACAATACAATACATAACTAAATATAAAAGCAATATATTTATTGCACTGATATATACTTGATTTTACCCTATTGTTATCTGCTACTGTAGAAAAATATCTTTCTGGCACAAATTTTTATTACATACGAAGTTAAAATAAGATATTACGGAAGAAATTTTGAGGAAGTTATATGTATATGCCATACTTAACACAAATTCCGTTATAAACTACATACAGAAATCATGTCTTCTGTTCTTACTGTGTTATGTGATATTATTTAGTTGTTAGAGCGGCGTCTCCCGACGAAGATTTTCTGGGGTTCAATGGTCTCCTATGTTTCTGGAACTGCGGCGCACTGTAAAAGCATGAAATGTCACAGTGGACCACGTTCCGTCTTCGCGCGTGAAGACAGTCCTCCATCAACACATCCCTGCCGGATGACGTAGGCCGGAGCTCCAAACGTGAGAATCGCCGCGCAGCTGCTTTTCACCCGTCAGCAAGCGATAGATAAGAGCTGTCGCGCGCCTCTGGAGGTCAAGCGAAAAAGACCCCATTGGTATGGCAGGGTTGAAATGCTCTGGAAAAACTTTTCCCCGTTAGTATTTAAACGGTTAATGAAACCATTATTTCAACCAGCATGAACTGCAATTAGTCTGATACACTTACATTTGCCGTTACGCCAATTATATCATTATGGTGCCAGCACTTTTTGAATACAAAGTTGTTGTCAATCCACCTCTCGTCAATACACTATTTGACGGCCTTCTTTCCCTAACATCCTCATTTGGATGAGATCTCTTGTTCTCCAATCTACAATATGCTCTCTCGACCAAAACTTTTCGTTTTGAATTACACCTCCATCTGTATTCCATATGTTCCATTCACATCCAAAGTGACTTTTCTCCCCAAGGAAAATTTATCTTTTCTTTAATTATAGACTGCATTTTCGTTAACGTGCGCACTTGCTTTTCACGGACGTAAAAATCACAGAGCATTTCTAATTACGCATAAAATCGTGACAGCACTTATTTCATTCGGTGTAACATTTTCTTTACGAATTGTTTTAATGCTAGTTACTCCAACACCAATGTATGCCGCTGCTCTTTCTATGCCTTTTGTCGTAGTAACCAGTAGATGAATCACCTGCCTCAATTACACTCGCTATGAACTCCTGACCTTCACTGTGAATTGTCGAATTTCATTTCGAATTCGGTTTCGATTTTAAAGAATATTTTTGCTCGGACTAGTGTTCCTGTCATTCGGCGGGGCGCGTAATTCCGGTTCACACATACGTGGTTAGGCCAATTTTCCAAAAAACGGTGGGAGCAAAAAAATCATTGTTGGTGTAGTTTCTTGGAATAGCATTTTGTTTTTAGTGTAGGAAAAGGACAACGCAATTTGTGGGGTACTTCGGTATTCATTAGGATTTATGTGCTTCCATCCGTGGGTATTTGGATTCACAGTGTAATAAAATAGAATTTTTTTATGGATAGTATCGGAAGACAAAACACGGAAGTCTTGAAAACAATACTGTTGCGTAGTGCATTGTATTGTTGTTGATGCTTTTGAAAAGCACTTAAATTTTTAAAAATAATTTCATATGGAATAGTGTCTTTGTTATTTGCCATTCCGGTGCACACATGGGAGGTCGAGTTTAATTTTCCAAACACCGGTGAGAGCAAAAAAATCATTGTTGGTGTTCTTTATTAGAAAATTATTTCCTTCTTATTGTAGCAAAAAGGAAAATGCAATTTGTGGAGTAGTTTGGTATGTATTAGGATTTATGTGCTTCCATCGATGGATTTTTGTAATCTCAGTGTAGCGAATTAGATTGTTATGCATATAGCATAGTATCGAAAGTCAAACAATTGAAAACAATACTGTTGCGTAGTGCAATGTATGATGTTACTGCTTTGTAAAGACATCTGAATTTTGAAGTATATTTTGGGTTGGAATAGTGTCTTCGTAATTTGGCACGGTGTGCCATTAAGGAGCACATATGCTTGGTTGAGTTTAATTTTACAAAACACGGTGAGAGCGAAAAAATTATTGTTGGTGTAGAATATGAGAACAACATTTAGTTGTTATTCTTGGAAAAGGACAATGCGATTTGTCGAGTAGTTTAGTATTTATTAGGACATGTGTTCCTCCTTCCGTCGCTTTTGTTATCCGGAGGTCCCGCCACTCCCGTGCACTCATACGAAATTGAGTTTAATTTCCAAAAGAACAATGAGAGCAAAAAAATCATTCTTGGCGTAGTTTATTAGAACAACATTTCATTGTTATTCTTGGAAAAGGACAATGCATTTTGTCGAGTAGTTTAGTATTTATTAGGAGATGTGTTCCTCCTTCCGTCGCTTTTGTTATCCGGAGGTCCCGCCACTCCCGTTAACTCATACGAAGTTGAGTTTAATTTTCAAAAGAACGATGAGAGCAAAAAAAATCATTGTTGGCGCAGTTTATTAGAACAATATTCCATTGTTATTCTTGGAAAAGGACAATGCGATTTGTCGAGTAGTTTAGTATTTATTAGGACATGTACTCATCCGTCCGTCGCATTTCTTATCAGGAGGTCCCGCCACTCCCGTGCACTCATACGAAGTTGAGTTTTATTTTCAAAAAATCCATGAGAGCAAAAAAATCATTGTTGGCGTAGTTTATTAGAACAACATTTCATTGTAATTCTTGGAAAAGGACAATGCAATTGGTCGAGTAGTTTAGTATTTATTAGGACATGTGTGCCTCCGTCCGTCGCTTTTGTTATCCGGAGATCCCGCCACTCCCGTGCACTCATACGAAGTTGAATTTAATTTTCAAAAGAACGATGAGAGCAAAAAAATCATTGTTGGCGTAGTTTATTAGAACAATATTTCTTTGTTATTCTTGGAAAAGGACAATGTAATTTGTCGAGTAGTTTAGTATTTATTAGGACATGTGTTCCTCCTTCCGTCGCTTTTGTTATCCGGAGGTCGCGCCACTCCCGTGCACTCATACGAAGTTGAGTTTTTTTTTCAAAAGAACAATGAGAGCAAAAAAATCATTGTTGGTGTAGTTTATTAGAACAACATTTCTTTGTTATTCTTGGAAAAGGACAATGCAATTGGTCGAGTAGTTTAGTATTTATTAGGACATGTGTTCCTCCATCCGTCGCTTTTGTTATCCGGAGGTCGCGCCACTCCCGTGCACTCATACGAAGTTGAGTTTTTTTTTCAAAAGAACAATGAGAGCAAAAAAATCATTGTTGGTGTAGTTCATTAGAACAACATTTCATTGTTATTCGTGGAAAAGGACAATACAATTGGTCGAGTAGTTTAGTATTTATTAGGACATGTGTGCCTTCGTCCGTCTCTTTTGTTATCCGGAGGTCGCGCCACTCCCGTGCACTCATACGAAGTTGAGTTTTTTTTTCAAAAGAACAATGAGAGCAAAAAAATCATTGTTGGTGTAGTTTATTAGAACAAGTTTTCATTGTTATTCGTGGAAAAGGACAATGCAATTCGTCGAGTAGTTTAGTATTTATTAGGACATGTGTGCCTCCGTCCGTCGCTTTTGTTATCCGGAGGTCCCGCCACTCCCGTGCACTCATACGAAGTTGAGTTTTATTTTCAAAAAATCCATGAGAGCAAAAAAATCATTGTTGGTGTAGTTTATTAGAACAACATTTCATTGTTATTTTTGGAAAAGGACAATGCAATAGGTCGAGTAGTTTAGTATTTATTAGGACATGTGTTCCTCCTTCCGTCGCTTTTGTTATCCGGAGGTCGCGCCACTCCCGTGCACTCATACGAAGTTGAATTTAATTTTCAAAAAATTCATGAGAGCAAAAAAATCATTGTTGGTGTAGTTTATTAGAACAACCTTTCATTGTTATTCTTGGAAAAGAGCAATGCGATTTGTCGAGTAGTTTAGTATTCATTAGAACATGTGTTCCTCCTTCCGTCGCTTTTGTTATCCGGAGGTCCCGCCACTCCCGTGCACTCATACGAAGTTGAGTTTTATTTTCAAAAAATCCATGAGAACAAAAAAATCATTGTTGGTGTAGTTTATTAGAACAACATTTCTTTGTTATTCTTGGAAAAGGACAATGCAATTGGTCGAGTAGTTTAGTATTTATTAGGACATGTGTGCCTCCGTCCGTCGCTTTTGTTATCCGGAGATCCCGCCACTCCCGTGCACTCATACGAAGTTGAATTTAATTTTCAAAAGAACGATGAGAGCAAAAAAATCATTGTTGGCGTAGTTTATTAGAACAACTTTTCATTGTTATTCTTGGAAAAGGACAATGCAATAGGTCGAGTAGTTTAGTATTTATTAGGACATGTGTGCCTCCGTCCGTCGATTTTGTTATCGGGAGGTCCCGCCACTCCCGTGCACTCATACGAAGTTGAGTTTTATTTTCAAAAAATCCATGAGAGCAAAAAAATCATTGTTGGTGTAGTTTATTAGAACAACATTTCATTGTAATTCTTGGAAAAGGACAATGCAATTGGTCGAGTAGTTTAGTATTTATTAGGACATGTGTGCCTCCGTCCGTCGCTTTTGTTATCCGGAGATCCCGCCACTCCCGTGCACTCATACGAAGTTGAATTTAATTTTCAAAAGAACGATGAGAGCAAAAAAATCATTGTTGGCGTAGTTTATTAGAACAACATTTCTTTGTTATTCTTGGAAAAGGACAATGCAATTGGTCGAGTAGTTTAGTATTTATTAGGACATGTGTGCCTCCGTCCGTCGCTTTTGTTATCCGGAAGCGCGCCACTCCCGTGCACTCATACGAAGTTGAGTTTAATTTTCAAAAACTCCATGAGAGCAAAAAAATCATTGTTGGTGTAGTTTATTAGAACAACATTTCTTTGTTATTCTTGGAAAAGGACAATGCAATTGGTCGAGTAGTTTAGTATTTATTAGGACATGTGTTCCTCCTTCCGTCGCTTTTGTTATCCGGAGGTCGCGCCACTCCCGTGCACTCATACGAAGTTGAGTTTTTTTTTCAAAAGAACAATGAGAGCAAAAAAATCATTGTTGGTGTAGTTTATTAGAACAACTTTTCATTGTTATTCGTGGAAAAGGACAATGCAATTTGTCGAGTAGTTTAGTATTTATTAGGACATGTGTGCCTCCGTCCGTCGCTTTTGTTATCCGGAGGTCCCGCCACTCCCGTGCACTCATACGAAGTTGAGTTTTATTTTCAAAAAATCCATGAGAGCAAAAAAATCATTGTGTGTGTAGTTTATTAGAACAACATTTCATTGTAATTCTTGGAAAAGGACAATGCAATTGGTCGTGTAGTTTAGTATTTATTAGGACATGTGTTCCTCCTTCCGTCGCTTTTGTTATCCGGAGGTCGCGCCACTCCCGTGCACTCATACGAAGTTGAGTTTTTTTTTCAAAAGAACAATGAGAGCAAAAAAATCATTGTTGGTGTAGTTTATTAAAACAACTTTTCATTGTTATTCGTGGAAAAGGACAATGCAATTTGTCGAGTAGTTTAGTATTTATTAGGACATGTGTGCCTCCGTCCGTCGCTTTTGTTATCCGGAGGTCCCGCCACTCCCGTGCACTCATACGAAGTTGAGTTTTATTTTCAAAAAATCCATGAGAGCAAAAAAATCATTGTTGGTGTAGTTTATTAGAACAACATTTCTTTGTTATTCTTGGAAAAGGACAATGCAATAGGTCGAGTAGTTTAGTATTTATTAGGACATGTGTTCCTCCTTCCGTCGCTTTTGTTATCCGGAGGTCGCGCCACTCCCGTGCACTCATACGAAGTTGAATTTAATTTTCAAAAAATTCATGAGAGCAAAAAAATCATTGTTGGTGTAGTTTATTAGAACAACCTTTCATTGTTATTCTTGGAAAAGGGCAATGCGATTTGTCGAGTAGTTTAGTATTCATTAGAACATGTGTTCCTCCTTCCGTCGCTTTTGTTATCCGGAGGTCGCGCCACTCCCGTGCACTCATACGAAGTTGAGTTTTATTTTGAAAAAATCCATGAGAGCAAAAAAATCATTGTTGGTGTAGTTTATTAGAAAAACATTTCTTTGTTATTCTTGGAAAAGGACAATGCAATTGGTCGGGTAGTTTAGTATTTATTAGGACATGTGTGCCTCCGTCCGTCGCTTTTGTTATCCGGAGATCCCACCACTCCCGTGCACTCATACGATGTTGAGTTTAATTTTCAAAAGAACGATGAGAGCAAAAAAATCATTGTTGGCGTAGTTTATTGGAACAATATTCCATTGTTATTCTTGGAAAAGGACAATGCGATTTGTCGAGTAGTTTAGTATTTATTTGGACATGTGTTCCTCCTTCCGTCGCTTTTGTTATCCGGAGGTCGCGCCACTCCCGTGCACTCATACGAAGTTGATTTTTTTTTTCAAAAGAACAATGAGAGCAAAAAAATCATTGTTGGTGTAGTTTATTAGAACAAGTTTTCAGTGTTATTCTTGGAAAAGGACAATGCAATTGGTCGAGTAGTTTAGTATTTATTAGGACATGTGTTCCTCCTTCCGTCGCTTTTGTTATCCGGAGGTCGCGCCACTCCCGTGCACTCATACGAAGTTGAGTTTTTTTTTCAAAAAATCCATGAGAGCAAAAAAATCATTGTTGGTGTAGTTTATTAGAACAACATTTCATTGTTATTCTTGGAAAAGGACAATGCAATAGGTCGAGTAGTTTAGTATTTATTAGGACATGTGTTCCTCCTTCCGTCGCTTTTGTTATCCGGAGGTCGCGTCACTCCCGTGCACTCATACAAAGTTGAATTTAATTTTCAAAAAATTCATGAGAGCAAAAAAATCATTGTTGGTGTAGTTTATTAGAACAACCTTTCATTGTTATTCTTGGAAAAGGGCAATGCGATTTGTCGAGTAGTTTAGTATTCATTAGAACATGTGTTCCTCCTTCCGTCGCTTTTGTTATCCGGAGGTCGCGCCACTCCCGTGCACTCATACGAAGTTGAGTTTTATTTTCAAAAGAACGATGAGAGCAAAAAAATCATTGTTGGTGTAGTTTATTAGAACAACATTTCATTGTAGTTCTTGGAAAGGGACAATGCAATTGGTCGTGTAGTTTAGTATTTATTAGGACATGTGTTCCTCCTTCCGTCGCTTTTGTTATCCGGAGGTCGCGCCACTCCCGTGCACTCATACGAAGTTGAATTTAATTTTCAAAGAATTCATGAGAGCAAAAAAATCATTGTTGGTGTAGTTTATTAGAACAACATTTAGTTGTTATTCTTGGAAATGGACAATGCAATTGGTTGAGTAGTTTAGTATTTATTAGGATTTGTTTGCCTCCATGCGTCTTTCTTTTTATTTTCAGTGTAATGATTTAGATTTTTTTATGGATAGTATCGAAAGTCAAAAGTTTGAAATCAATACTTTTGCATAGTGCATTGTATTGTTGTTAATTCTGTGAAAAGACATTTTATTTTTGAATGATATATTTCCTTCGAAGATTGTTTTTGTTCTTGGCGGAGTTGCCCTATCTTGCACCACATACGTGTCATTTTGTTCAATTTTTCAAAAAACGGTTTGAGCAAAAAAATCATTGTAAGTGTGGTTTATTAGAATGAAGTTTGATTTTGTTTGTTGGGGAAGGCCAATGCGATGTGTTGAGTATTTTAGTATTTAGTAGGATTGATGTGCCTCCATTGGTGTGTTTTTGGGTACCCAGTTAAAGGATTTACAATTTTTTCTTCGATAGTATCGAAAATAAAAAAGTTAAAAACAATATTGTTGTATATTGTATTGTATTGTGGTTGATGTTATGTGAGGATAAATTGATTTTGAATTGGAGTTTTGCCTTGATGAGTGATTTTCTTATCCTGCGAGAGTGCGTTGTTGCGGGTGACTCGTGAGTGGTTTTGTTGAATTTTGCAAAAAACGTTGAGAGCAAAAAAATCAGCGTGTGTGTACATTGTTAGAACAATGTTTGGTTCTGTTTGTTGGGAAAGGACATTGCGAAATATTGAGTAGTTTAGTTTTTATGAGGAATTGTATGACTTGAATTGTGTTGTTTCTTGACAGTAGTGTAAAGAATTATTATTATTTATAGGGAATATTAAATGTTGAATATTTCGAAACAACATTGTTGTATAGAGAATTGTTTTGTGGTTATTTTTGTGTCAAGAAAATCTAATTTTGATGGATAGTTTTTTTTCTACGAGTAGTTTTCTTACGCGTAGTTGTTGCGCCTGCCGGGCATTTCGAAAATTCGTTTTTTCTAAATTTTCGAAAAACGGTCAGAGCAAAAAAATTAATGTTTATATATTTGAAAAGCACAAAAATAGCACAATATTTTGTGTATAAAGAAAATTTGTTTTGGCTAATTGGCTTTGCCAGCTTAACATTAAGCCAGCAAAGCCACCCATTTTTGGAAAAACCGTTGGAGCAAAAAAATTAATTTTTGGATATTTGGAAAGCACAAAAATAGCACAAAATTCTGGGTATAGAGAAAATGTGTTTTTTGAAAATGGCTTTGCCAGCTTAACGGACGTCTACAGTGACATCAGTTGATCTATGCGACATATAACAGGCAATAGTACAAAAAACTACATGAACAACGTGCCTTAATTTTTCTCAAAAACGGCTCCAAATTTTTCTTTAAATTTATTCTAAGAATAGAGTACAATACACTTATTAATGTGGCATACGTCCGATTTTCACGGTTACTCGGTAACTCTGTATTTTCGAAAATTGCAAAAGTTTGAAATAATATTCGGCCCCTTCCTATAACTACAAAATTAAAGACAGAGATTTTTCCTTCAACTAAAATTTGTTCTCCATAGTGAGTTCTTTCATTAAGGTCATGTAAATTTTTTTAACATTTCAGTAGTTTTCGCGTAATATTGCGTGCATTATGTGCGATTTAAAAAAATACGAAAACTAGATTTCCTCAAATTTCTCAAAATGTTTTCTTTTAAACTTTTGGTAAGGATAGTGCCTAATGCACTCTATGAAATGACACAAACGCCATATTGCTCTATTCTTTTGATTATTCAAAATTTGCAAAAGTGCAATTTTTTTGACTTGTCTCTCACGTCGTTAATATTTACATTAATTTTAGATTTACATTACAGGAGATTTACATTACAGGAGGAGTCTGATGATTGATTTGTTTATAATGATAACATTGTTTAACTGGAGTTTAGTAGTTTTATTATGAGCGGTTATTCTAGTAGTATTTTTATTTTTATTTGCTGGACTTTGATGTGTGCGAGTTTTATATTTAAAGATTTCAGTTAATATTAGATGGTGTTTAAATAAGTATTTAACTGCCTTCAAACAACTGAATACTGTCTTATAATTTTTGCCATTTCTCATAAGAATAGATCTCTTCAAAATTTTATTTAGCAAAAAATTTTAATTCATTTATTCATATTAAGTCAAAAATAACCTTAAACACATACAGTTAGTCTTATTTGTACAGTCCATAATTTGCTCGAAAATGAATACAAAGAAAAACATATTACAAGAAAATTGAATACTTCCAGTTGTATAAAATGTAACTTTGTACCCCTAGACGAAACGGCCTTGAATTTGAAGTTCGCCAGCACATTTTGTTGCTTGGAAACTTTCCTAGTGGCTAGTTTCCAAGCGAATAAATGTGCTGGTGAATTTCAAATTCATTTATTTAACTGTAATTATTCAATTACCTTGTAATATATTTTTCATTGGTATTAATTTTCCACTTAAAATTAATGTTTTTCGAGCAAATTATGGACTGCACAAACAAGGCTGTTACCAACTGTATTCACGGCAGTCTTTAAAACGACGGTTCGAGCATCTTAATCCACCTCCATCTTCAGGTCGATTTTGCAAAATAAGAAATTCTAAGAACCAATAGAAGAGATTCCTATCTAATGGCATTTGCTTGTAAGACCTCGACTATCTCTAATTAGGGAAAAGTTACCTGTTTGTTACGAACAGACATATTCCTAGCTCAGACTTGTTTGTAGATTTATATTCGGGAACGAAAACTAATGATATAACTGCCTGCTTATTTCGTGTCCATGAAACCATATTGTTATTTATTCTTAATGGAATGAAATAAGGCTTGAATGAGAAATTGACTTTTCTTGCGGTGGGTGGCCAAGGGTTGATTTTAACATTTCGTTTTGAGGGTCGACTTGTGAAAGGTGACCATGCCACTACGTGAAATAATAATCGATCTTCATTAGGATAACACGAACACTGATAAGGATTCGCCTGAGGCACTGATAACGACGGACGGCGGCTGCCAGCTTAGGAGAGCCTCCACAATTTGGCGCTTCAGATCGTAGAACTCAAATAACCGTGTATTATCTCATTTTACTAGCTGATAATGAATCGTGTACATTTGCTTACGTGTATCGGAACAAGTATCACAACATGTGATAATAATCAGGAATTTATTTGAGTGACTTGTTTTCATGATTGTGTTCGACGCTGTTTACATTCGTTATTTGTATTTACCGCGATATATCAGTGTTCTTTTAGTCTTGGCATAGTTCAGTCATGTCAGAAATTCAGGATTTGGGAAGTTTGTTTCTTTGTGCATTTAATGTGGAAAAACCGTAAAAACCTGTGACGTTGAAGAAGTACAAACGTAAGTTAACCAATTCATTTGTACTGGTTTGGCTGTCTTGCAAGAGAAGGGAGAGAAAAAAAATTGATATAAGTGCAGATAGCTGAAACGAGAATTATTGAAGCACTCATTCACGTACGCAAACAGTTCTAATAATAAACCTCACTTCTCTAATAAATAATTCACTATCGCGACAAGGACTACTGTATTTTTGTTTATATCTAAAAATGTTTACTACATTTAATGTACGCTTAAAATCAATAGATCCGTTTAAAATTCGATTGGTCACGTGATGAGTCAGTTCAGTACGTGAATATTCATTTTGCTGAAAATCCTTTGTAGGGTTTAGCGTTAGTGTTGTTCACAGACGGACAGACATTTAAATAAATTTTCGGTATCAAGGATCACCACAACGTGGATTTTGACTAATCTATGTATATGGGAAAACGAGATACTTCGTACAGAAGTGAGAAAAATCAACTTTTTGGTATTAGGGCCCCCAAAAAAACCTGTTTCCTGTCTAAAAATCAATCACTGTTGCTGAAAAATAATACATTGAAATGAATTAAGGTAGTTTGAAATTGTCTTTTGGGAATTTTGAAATTATTTTTATGCTTGCTGATGTTGTATGATCTTGGTTTATTTTTTTTTATTTATTTACGTCAAAAACAGTTAAAAACTGCGTATGACGAGCTATGGGGAGAAGTGAATTTTGTGCACGTTTTCATAATTCTGTGGTCTCTATCCTAAACCATATTCTAGTCGAATTTGAATACAGAAAAGAGAGTTTTTTTCGAGTTTTGTTGACAAAATATTCGCTCCTATATAATAAAATATATTTTCAAAGGTAAATTAGCTATAAATTTCTGCCCTGAACCCTCATGTTCTTCATGAAAGAATAATACTTTTTGCCGCGATAATATGAAAAACGATAATTTGAATAACTATATTTCCCACTGAAATTCAGAAGACGTGCACAAATAATGAAGTTACATTTATGTCCAGAAGCAAAACAAGGGACCATCTCAGCATTTGCTCAAGGATCAGGGAAACTGGACGAAAAACCTGATCGAGATGGGGGCCATCAACCCAGAAACTGTGGTACAATACTTGTTACAGGTTCTTTAGAATTATACAGTCCAAATGATAAATAATTACATTAACTATCATTGTTAAAATTAATTCTACTTTCCTTTTTGATGCTCGGTATAGTCTCGAATTGTATAGAAACAGTTATGCAGCAGAAAAGATTTTAATTGGGACTTAAACTTTTCTATGGAATTTAATCGTTTAATGTCTTCTGGCAAAGTGTTGTAGAGTAATGTACATGAATTGTATGTGAATTTTTTGTAGTGAGCTGTTGATACTGCCACCTGGTGAATATGATTACTACGTCGTGTGTTATACTTATAGACATCGGCGTTTGCTGAAAATATATTCCCGTCCTTAAGTAAGTCATTTTTGACAAAAACTACTGATTCGTAAATCAGGAGACAAGGTAATGGTAAAATTCCTAGATTAATAAAGAGTGACTTACAAGAATCACGTGGGTTGGATTTGCTTATTATTCGTACAATTCTTTTTTGTAATCTGAAAGTCTGTGAACTATAAGATGTGTTTCCCCAAAATATTATGCCATATCTCAGGCGGGAGTGAACATTGGCAAAATATACACAACGAGCTGTATGAAGGCTGACGGAATTTGAAAGAATTCTGAACGCGTAGCATAATGAGCTTAATTTTGTGTTCAATTCATTTAAGTGGGCATTCCATTTGAGGTTTGACTGAATTGATAGACCTAAAAATTTTGTTACATTAACATCAGTCAATGGCACACCGTTCATTTTCAATGGAGTACAGAATTTTTTATTTGATATGGAAAACTGCATTGAAACTGTTTTATTTTCATTTACTTTTAATTTGTTATTACGGAACCAATTTGAAACGTCTGATATTGTACTATTTACGGTTTCTTTGTTGCAAAGAATATTTGTATCATCCGCAAAGAGAACTGTTCTTCCGTTTCGAATCGCTAAGGGCATGTCATTTACGTATAATAGGAAGAGAATAGGGCCTAAAATCGATCCTTGCGGGACTCCACGTACAATTGGCAAAGAACCGGAAAGGTGTGTACATAAAGTTCCATCATTCCAGTAAGGTATTTCTACTCTCTGAGATCGTTGTTTAAGGTACGAACATAGCCAATCTAGAGCAATACCACGGATTCCATACGAAGGTAATTTTGAAAGTAAAATGTTATGATCAATGACGTCAAAAGCTTTTGAAAGATCTAAAAATATTCCAATAGTTGCTTCGTTTTGATCCAATGATGAGGCAACATCCTTAAGAAAAGAAAAAAATGGCTGTTTCCGTAGATTTTGATTTCCGGAATCCATGTTGGCAATTTGAAAACGCGTCGTGTTTATTCAGAAAGGTTTCCATTCGCACATAAAAAAGTCTCTCTAATATTTTTGAAAAAACTGACAAAAGAGAAATTGGCCGATAATTTTGAACTTCATTTTTGTTGCCTTTTTTGAAGAGCGGCTTAATCTTAGATGTTTTAAAAATATCTGGAAAAATTCCGGTGCATAAGGATGCATTAAATATGTGAGTTAACGGGTGTATAATGGCTGGCGCGCACGTCTTTAACAAACAATCCGGAAATTCATCTAAACCGGCCGAATATTTATTTTTTAATTTACCGATTATTTTGAGAATTTCATAGGAAGAGGTTTCGGAAACGAACATAGTGTCTAAGACTTTTAGGGAAACGTCAGATGTTGAATTTTGTGGCTGAAAACCCTTAGTGAGATCGACAGCAATTCTCGAAAAGTATTGGTTAAAGAGACTAGCCACTGTTGCCGGATCGTTCACATCTCTATCGTTATCTTTTAAAACAACATTCTCTATAAGGTTTCTAGTTGGTTTGGTCGCATTTTTTACTATATCCCACATTGATTTTGTTTTGTTATTTGAGTTCAAAATATCCTGATCGTGTTTCATGATTTTAGCCTGCCTTATGACTTTTCTTAACAATGATTTGTATTTTTTAAAGTACAGGAGGAAATCTTGAGATACGTTATGATGCTTAGAAATGAAAGATAGAATTCGTTTGTTTTTACATGATGTTCTAATCCCTTGTGTTATCCAAAAATTGTTTTTGCGTGAAATATTTAATTTTCTTTTCTGAAGAGGAAAGCAAGTGTTAAAATGAAATGAAAGCGTTGAAAAAAAAGAATAATATTTATCGTTTGTATCAATAGTATTATAAACTGCGTCCCATGACTCCTGCAGCAAGTAATCAATGAATAATTTTATTTTACTTTTAGAAAACACTCTACTCATACGTGTATTATTTATTGTGTCATTGTTCGCATTTCGTATAATGGTAAGAATTTGTGCATCGTGGTCACTGTATCCTAAATCTTTTGTTTCAATTTCATGTCGAGTAGTGGTTTTGTTAATTACAATTTGATCGATTGCCTTCTTTGAATTTACTGTGATCCGTGTAGGTACTTTTATTGTAATATCTAAATTGAAGGAATTAATTAAGTTAAGAAACTGCTCTTTCTCGCAAGATTCGACCAGAAAATCAATGTTAAAATCTCCACATACAACAATGGATTCAAAAGAGCGATTGATGACTTTGATAAGTGTTATCTCTAGTTTTTCTAAGAACAAAATGTAATCTGCAGCTCTCTTTGTTGGAGGCCTGTAGATGCAAAGCAATATCATTTTTAGCACAGGAAGATGTACAACAGAAATTTCAAAAACATTTTCAACGGCATACTCATTGAATTCCGTCAAGGAGATAGAATCAATATTATTTTTAACGTAAATACAAGAACCTCCATATGCCGGACTTTTATGAGATTCTCTTTTTCTACAATAATAGCCTGCGAGGTAAAAGTTTGGAATTTGGAAAATGCTAAGTTCATTAGGAGATAACCAATGTTCTGTAAAGCAAAGAACATCCATTTGATTTAAATCGCTCTGTAGAGCTGCCTCGATAAACTCAGTTTTATTTGAAAGGGATTGAACATTATGGTGCAATAACTTTATTTTTTGCAAGTACCTACACGAATGTTTTTCTGCTGCATCTGACTGTAATTGCTATATATTTACTCCATTTTTACCTCGAGTGCGTGGAATTCTGCTTGGCAGGGAATAGAAAGAATAATGAGAGATGATATTATTCACAGTTGCTTCTTAATTTTTTTCCTCTTAGAACCAAGAGGCTTTAATATATTGCCCGTAGAACTATGTTTTGGTCAAGTTGAATTTTTAGAATGTTTGATTTCGGAATGCTGCTCTATATACGGGATAAATTAAAAACGGACGAATACTTTACCTCTAAATCAGTCTGCCATCTTCTGTGGTTATCGTGGAATTTTTTGATCATTAAGAGATAGAATATTGATATCTTCGAAAAAGTTTTTCCTATGGTGTTTATACGTAATGATTTTTCCTTGTTAACGTTTGGTTCACGTCAATTTTTAGATATTAGCAATTCCATTGTTACTAGCCATGAGATATCATCATAATTTAATTGCACTGTTGGTGCATTTTTAGCTTTCTAAAGGAGAAAATCTTTGAATAGGACTCTTATCGATTTATTTCTATTCTCCATTTTCATTTCGTAAATTTTCAAAATCCCTTCTTCACATACTATCTCTATGCTAAAATCTTTATGAGACTAACTGTGGCCCCTTCAAACATTGCAATTGCTGAATCGAATAACTCTGCACAGTCTGAGAATTTTTATTTTTGAAGAGAACTAAGGACAAAGGGATGCCTTGAGTTGCATTTGCTTTTATTGTGAAACTAACTGAAGTACCCGGCGTTGCCCGGGCATTATTGCAGAATATTTTTAGACAGGAAGACTAATTCCATCATTTCATGCCATGCGGCTGGGCCTACATCTGTATCTTTCATTGTATCTCTTCTCCGCCCTACTCCTTCCTGCCATGATCTGTCCGTCTCCGTCCCGATAGCCATGTGTTGTCTTGACCACCAATTTTCTTTTAGGTATCGATGCACGTCACACATACTATCTGTATCTCTTGTATAGTCAGAACTTTGTCTACTTGGCTCAAGAATACCAAAATCACGAAGTCACTTATCACTGAAAGATGCAATAATGTCTTCTAGAATAATTAATCCTGCATTTAATACATCCACTGAGAATGGTAAATGTTGGTTGTCTTCATGCAAACGCTTTTGAAAAAGAATATCCTCACACATGACTTCCTTGAATTCACACCACGAACTGCTTGAATCAGATGGCTGACAGAATACCAAGAGTATCGCAAATAGTTCACGAATATGTGATGGTGACTGTGTAAGTGCAGCATCACTCAGCGTGTGTTTCCAATGCTCATCATTTTCTATGAGGCCCAGTTTCTTACACGGTGTCTGGTATGAAGGCGGTACGATACTGTTCACTGTTTTTAGCATAGCAAAAGAAGTTGGACGCGAATGTGATGTAGAAGCAGACGAAGGTAATAGCATTCTGTTAAGTTTGGATGCACAGTGTAAACTCTTCCAAGAGCAGCATCTTTCCTTACACCCAAATGCCCTGCAACCAGTTGACCATGTTTCCTTCTCTGCCAATTTTTGTTTCTGTAGACATAAAATGCAGGCATTTCCCAATAAAGCAAAGTTTTTGCAAAATCATCATCTTGGCACAGTTTGAAAAAGCCAGTTAATGTTGTTTGAGGAGGATGTTCTAAAACTTGCAGAATATTATGCTGGTTGAAATACACCCCTTGACCATTTTCTAAGTCCACCGCCAGATGAATTACAGCTGGGTATCTTTCATGAATTGGCAGCTCAAATATTCGCCAGAAGGCTTCCGATGTGCTCAAGTAACGACCATTTATGTACTTTTCAATTTCATTGCAATCATTTTGTACAGTAAAAGTTGCTCGATCATTACCTTTGTTAACATACTTAGTAATGTATTAGATTGCTTTCACAGAGTGACAGTATTCTACATTAATATGAGCTGAAAAGCATCTGCTTAGGACTGGTGAATGAGGAACAACCCAGCGATTATCCACTTGTGTATCAGAATGTCTACCCAAAACTGCAATGTGACCACCATCTTCAGGCGAACGTCTCCTATAAAATGGATATCCATCATTGTCTGACTGAGTATGAACAGTGAAAGAGCGTGGGAATCTCTTATTGCACTTACCATTGACCATACATGGCGATCGTGAATTGTATTCTCCACATGGTCCATGAATCAAGTGTTTGGAAACAATTTCGTAAAGAAGTGGATATTCTTCTTTACTGGGTATCTCAGCACTAATAATTAAGTCAATTTCATCTGGTTGTATTTTTCTTTGAAGCCAAATCAGAATATAAGCATGGGGCAATCTTCTTCTTTGCCATTCTATTATTGACATATGGCATACAGTTGCGCTAAAAATGCTTTTGATGATCAAATTCATCAAGTTTTGGTATCTCAGATGAAATACACGTGAAATAATATCATGTATGTCATGAGGATTCTGTCCCACATACAATTCATGTCTGATTTGTGGCCATTCGGGGTTGTAAAAAAAAGATCAGGGCGACCATGGTGTCTCACGTATGTCATAGCATCCTGGGTTTTCTCATGGATGTACCTTGGTGAACCAGTGAAAGTAGATGGTAAAATGACCTGCTGTCCAATATTTTGTAGATTTACGTTAGCGTCATTGTTAATTGCATCTCGAAGATGAATGTAGTTCTCTGCTCTTAATGGTTTTTTGATTTTGCTTGATATAGCCAAGTCTTTCTGTAATCATTTTAGCAGCCATGTCAACAACAAACTGATTCAATAATTGCTGGAACATTAGCAGAAAATTCACTGTACCTTCCCTCACCATAAATCTATAAGAATAGTTTTGCATGCAAGATATTTTCTTTGAAAGGTTTTGGTTTCCTCTTCCTGATATTACTTGTGGAATATTAATAGAATACCCATCTTCTCCATTAACAAATATGAGAGGATACTGAAGAGGGTCGTAAGCACGTAACTTTGAAACACGCTGTAACCTTCCATTTCTACTGTGCAATACAATATCTCGGTGCCCTTTATCTTCATCCGCCAGTAATATAGCCACTTCATTTGTTGTTGGTTGGTTGAAACAGCCTCTGTGATAATTGAAAGGGATAATGTCAGCTCGGATAAGGATTTTGTAATCCAGAATATTTGGAGGTGCTTGTTCTGTGGCAGCCTTGAAACATTTAATATACTGATTGTGTGTGCAACATACTCTGCATCATTTGTATAATTTCTGGATTTAAATTAGGTACAATATTTTGACGCAAAGACATTTGGTCTGCTTCAGAAAGGAAATACACCTGCAGAAATCCAGGGTTCGTTGTTGGAAGTAAACTACCAATGCGATGATAAATTTGGCCCTGAATTTTGAATGTAGGCATGTAAAATCCTTCTTTATGTTCTGTATAACCAAAAGATGTCACCTGAAAAAGATAGTTGTATTGTCTCAAATGGCGTAGGAAAAGCTTTGATAAAGGATGTTCACCAAGTAGCAGGCTTTTCAAAATGTCAGGAGGCTCTACTAAAGGCCTTAACTTTCCCATTAGAACAACACATGCTATTATGTTCGAATGCCCGTTCTTTTGCTCCACAAAACATACAAACATTTTCCATATGACCAATCTGAATATGTGAACTATGCAAATAATCAAATTGGGAGTCATAATGAAAAGCTGAGCTGCTTCCTAGGGAATTATTGAAATTGACTTCTCTCCTTGTGTTGTCTTCAGCAAGTCGCTCTTGCCTTTGTGTAGCCGATTCTGAACTTTTATATTCTGCCCATCTTTCGCACTTGTAGTATGTTTTGACAAATGCGTCTTCCGTTTCACCATTGTTTTCAACAATTTAGAATTTACAAATTTCTGTAAATAAGACATTGTTTTGAAAATATACGATATCTATGTCATGTACATTGTACATTACTATACATTCTGTACTTTTTACTACCTCAACCTAACTCAACTACATTGTATATTATTGTACTTTTTACTCTCTCAATCTAACTCAACATGATACTGTATATTAATACTCATTACATGTGCTTGCACATTGACATTCCTTATCACTGTTGTTACGGCTGTCTTTCAAACGATACACAAATGTTCTGAACTAACATTCACGGACATGTGTAAATAGCCGTATTCTAACCCCAGTGAATTTCGTAATAATTCTGGCTGTTGATGAAATGAGCAGTAGATATCAGACATCCTCAGTTTTTGCGAAGAGTGCGCCTCAGGTGGCGCAAAGCTAAACTATTAACATTGATGCATTCTTGAATCTACGATGTAATTCTCGCCGAAATATGTCCAGAAAAGTAATTATTTTGTGAATATGTTAAGGTTTATGGTTGTAAATCATAGCCTATGTTACTCCAGACCTTTAAAGGAACTAGTATAAAAGTTTCATCAGGATTGGTTGAGTAGATTCAGAGATTATCGCACTGTAAGTCAGTGCAGTTCTGTCTTTATATACTAGTATAGATATAGATATAGACTAGTATAGATACAGATATAGATATAGATAGAAGTATAGATATAGATATAGATTTCCTGAAACATTTCATCATTTTTTCTTTTACCCTGGCGAAAATCGGTGTGTACGCTAAACGTACGCCAATGTAGGGCAAACGTGCACGGAATGCGCATCTGCAATGTACGGATGTGAACAAGAGCTTGTCACGATATGAGTTTTTGTGTACCGAACGTGTAATTTGGCCCAAATGAATGTACGCTTGAGCTGAATTGGAACGTACACGACGTCACGTGTACACGATGTACAGACGATGTACGTGTACCATTACCAATCGATGCGTGCACCCAGGTTACGAAAACTAACCTAACCTAACATATTTACAGTGGAATGCGTTCCAGTAGAAAATCTTTCACGATTCTCCCTAGATTTTCTTCCGGAAAAATTCTCATGAGAACCGAATGTTTCTCAGAGATACATTTTATACTGAAGATTCCACAAAAAAAAATATATCCAAACAGAATTGTGCAAAAGATTCACTACTGAAACTGTCCGCGTAAAGGACTCACTAGTTTGATGTTGCATCAAGTACATTCAAATGTGATATATCATGGAAGATATTTCAGAACACGTTTGATACTTACGAAAATAGCAGTCACACAATAGAAATAAACACATTTCTATGAATGAATTTTAATATCTCGTAACCTCATTCTTACAAATTGATTGTATTACTGGTGGTAGCTGGGAACAGAAGAATGTTTTGCTCGTAAACGTATTACCTTGAATTAACTACAGCCCTCCTATCAAACATTGCTTCTCGCAGGTCGGGTGCATTGAAAGAATCAAACAAAACCAAAATTAAATTTAAACAAAAACTTCCTTTATTAACTCTTATCGCTATTCACAACCTCGTCTGCTGCTCTTGGGCTAGGAAAAGTTTACCTATAACACACGGATGAATGAATTACAGTATCTGGCCTTAATCTCAGTAATAGTTCTCTTAAAATTTGCTTGTTTTAAAGGTAGTTGGGAATAGGATGAGATGAATAATATACTCACTCTGGTGATATTATATTCTTTTTACCTGAGAATACAGGAAAAAAATAAAGAGAATTTTGGAACATTTAACATCATAATCAACTTAAACCTTGAGTTGCAATTCATGAAATAATTCTTGTGGTAAGAAGTATTCTAATGAACATAGAATTTTCATTTAAAGAGGTAATTTATCAATGATTGACTGGAACTCCAATTGGTGGTTAACTTAGTACAGTGTTTCCAGAAATTGTTAAGCGTAGACTTGAAGAATCAATCCTACCTGGCCTGTTAAATTGTTTTGTACAAAAGATATGTGGATGACCTATTAATTATAGTTGATGAAAATGACATTAAATTTGCTCAATATGTTTAATTCTTGTGATGAATCCAGTTCACTTTAGAAAAAAAATAATCAATCTATAAACTTCCTAGATATCTATATCAAACATGACAACGGAAAAATATCAACAAATTGGTACAGAAAAGGTAATGCTGCTAATCGTATCCTTAATTATTTACCTAAACATCCCATACAGCTAAGAGAGGCATTGTTTATGGCCTCGTAGATAGAGCAATAAAATGATCCCATCCCATTCACCAGGAATGTCATATAAAAATAGTACATGATATATTTATTTTAAAAAAATCCTGTTGAGTATATAAAAAAGCACGTAAAGAAGAAGAGAGCAATGCTATGTGGAATGTTTAATATCATACCTGATCAACCCTATTCCAAAACCTTAGCTGTTAACAAAACTATAGTTTTGCCATATGTACCTAAAATTACTAACAAAATAATAAAAAATACAAAATATAATATCTAGACATATATTAACAAACAAACAATCTTATTAGAAATGTTAAAGATGTAATTCCAGCTTCTGAAGTGGAAAAAGGAAACTATATCCGTTGCCAACAAATCATGTATTGGCCAAACAAAACGAAGAATAAAACAAAGAATACATGAGCATAAAAATAACTTAGAGAAATTCATTAAAAACAATTTCAAAGCACAGAATTCAGCATTCACTTAAATTTGATTTTGAAAATCTATCAATTTTAGACAAAAACCAAGAATATATGCCAGGTTAATTTCCCAAACGTTATTTATCAAAATTAATAAAATATTAAATTCAAATCAAGAGGGTAATCTTCTTACCACTTCCTATTCCACTTACTACTTTAAATAAAATAAATCACAAAATTTTTTTGAAAACATCTTAAGATGAGTCTCTCTCCATAATTGTATTTTGTATTTGCATGTGTTGCTGGTAGTTTTATCATTAAAAAATATAACTGTTATTTTTAAAATGATTTTGCAGTATTTACAGAACTTATGCCTGAAGATAATTTATTTTTATAGTTTTCAGAATCTTATGTTTTAATACAATCAGTAGTCCTGTTTATTACGCAATCAGTGAATTGTATTTGATGTAATTCCAATTATAGAAATATCTTGTTTTTATTGGAAGCACAATGTTTCACAAACTAATTGTTTGAAACTTCAGGTACATACATGTATTACATCAAATACAATTTACTGATTGCATGTTAAACAGTACTTCTGATTGTATTAAAACATAAGATATTGAAAACTATAAAGAGAAATTACTGCTTAATAGGTTAAAAAGAAAGTACTGTTTAATACGCAATCAGTAAATTGTATTTGATGTAATTCCAATGATTGAAATATATTTGTTTTTATTGGAAGCACATTTCACAAACTAATTGTTCACTACTTCAGGTACATACATGTATGTACCAGAAGAAAATCTTGTTTTTAGAAAATAGTTAGAAATATCTTATTTTTATTGGGCTTCCAATAAAACAAGATATTTCTATAATTGGAATTACATCAAATACTGATTGCATATAAAGCAGTACTACTGATTGTCTTCAGACATAAGATATTGAAAACTATCGAAAGAAATTATATTCATTCAATTATACACAATAGACAACATTAATCAAATTGGTGTAAAAATTAGCATATGATAGCACATTTTATTTGCATATTGCAAGAATGTTAACTAATAGTGTAGTATTTTTGGGCATTCATTATGAAAACTTGAAAAATTAGCTAATGTGAAGTAAAATGCTTCAGTTAAAAAAATATCAAAAACATCCAATTGGAAACCTGTCGTAATGTATTGCATGTAGCACAATTCAATTAACATGTAGGCTTACTAGTCATAATAACTCAAATATATCTTGGTTTCTTGAAAGAGTCAAGGAAAATTATTCTTAAGTTTAATTTATTTAAGTTTAAGAAAATCATTAGTTAAAAAAAATAAATGCTATGGAGCAACACAATATATTATACTTTATAGCACTAATTTGCACACTTTGCTATACCACTTGAAAATCAAACAAGTTATTTCACTTTCTAACAAAATTATTTTATCTGCTATAAGTTAAAAAAAACAACCTATCACACGAATGAAACCATATTTTCTCTGTGTCAATATATGTGTTGTTGTTTCATTGAAATACACACGCAATTTTCAAAATTGACCAAATCACTGCCTATGAACTGGTGGAACTTAATCTTCATAGTGTGGTCAATTTATAAACAGCCAGCATTTGAATATCCTAGATCATACATTGTATTTAGTTTTCTTTTCTACCTCATCAATAATCAGATTATGACCACTCGACACGTTGGTGAAGGTAACCCTAATGTTTTTAGGGGTTATTTCTGAAACAATAAATATACTATTATTATGTGTGTATTAAATTTAGTCACAATTAAAGAAACGTATTTGCTTACCATTAAACATGATTGTGTTAGGATTATTTCATGCGTTAACTCTACGGGCCATCGATGACGATACGAAGAGAGTTTGTTTGCCACAAGTAAACATACTGGTGTTTGGTAATTTCAAGAGCAGACATTCGATGGGACACACATCCACAAAGAAATTAGAAATGAAATTATGCGATTTCCACAGAAAATTGCCGCTTACTTCACGAAATCCGCACACTGACCACTGATTAATATATAACTAAACTGCAATCTTCTAAAAGGGCGGGAACTCACCTAACCAAACCTATAACCAATACTAACCAACTTTGTGCACACCTTATTTTGTATACAAACGGTACGCTTTATACGGTTTGTGCACACCTCTGGCACACCTTATACAAACGGTTTCAAACTAAGCGTACAAGAGATATGGACTACTGCAGAGCAGGGACGGTGCACAGTAGGCACACAGTATGCTACACTACAGGAACAAGGCACGAAATGAAAAACACGTACAACACAGCTGCTATACAGACCCTCACAACACGGATTTTCGCCAGGGTAAGCATCTTTGCTGCCGGAAACTAATAATGATGTATTTTAAATACCTTCAAAAACCTATTGATAGTAAAGATGATAAGCGAAATTTGTATATTTCCTGTTCCACTGGCAAAACGGTCACTTCCATTACATTGTTAACTAATAGTTTCTCCTTCCTGGACGTGATTTATGTTTGGTCAATTTCTGGTTGTATTACATTAGATCTCTTCACAACGGATGGTTCACGGTGAAGCTTTTCAGAGGTTCTCTGTCTTTTTGGGGTTTACAAACTGTTACTTATGCATGGGGTCGAACGGTTTTCGTATATACGTCCAACACCTATGAATGAAAGGTGCCTACAAATCAGGAGGAAATTCCAAAAGCGTAACTTCGTCACGCGAAATCCCTCACCAAATCTATTGACAAAACGTTATCTTGAACCGCTGCGCGTATTCTGAAAATTTATAACATTCAATCTGACACACCTTGCATTTACACAGAAACGATACAGCGCATGTCTGAGCATTAACCGATAAACGCAGGATGTGCGATAACACTCATAAAGGCGCAGACAACTGATCACTGTACTTGTCAAGCAAGAGCGAGAATAACTTCCTCTCTTCTACGTATTGGAGTAAGTAAAATATGTATTTATTGCCTTGTCAAAGCATCTCTCTCTGATTTGTTCATCGCTTGATCGTTTAATATTTCCGAACGCGTCAAGTGCTATGGTTATTACTCCCTAGATATCTCGTTTTGCACGAGTATTATTCTCTTTACATCCCGTGTTAAATCCCGATAGTTGGCCATGTTCCTCACCTATAGCCACGTGACATTCTTCGCCTACATATAAGTTGGCTTGCGGTCTCTCTAGGTGTCTCCTTCTAACATGGACAATCATTATGGCTCCGACTGGTCTCTTGGCATGTGGTGCACGGAAGGGTGGTGTGTATTCAATGTATGTAATGTGTATAATATATGTAATGTATGTAATGTAATGCATGTAATGTAATGTAATGTAATGTAATGTATGTAATGTAATGTATGTAATGTATGTAATGTAATGTAATGTATGTAATGTAATGTATGTAATGTATGTAATGTATGCAATGTATGTAATGTAATGTATGTAATGTATGTAATGTATGTAATGTAATGTATGTAATGTAATGTATGTAATGTAATGTATGTAATGTAATGTATGTAATGTAATGTATGTAATGTATGTAATGTAATGTATGTAATGTATGTAATGTAATGTATGTAATGTAATGTATGTAATGTAATGTATGTAATGTAATGTATGTAATGTAATGTATGTAATGTAATGTATGTAATGTAATGTAATGTAATGTAATGTATGTAATGTAATGTATGTAATGTAATGTATGTAATGTAATGTATGTAATGTAATGTATGTAATGTAATGTATGTAATGTAATGTAATGTATGTAATGTAATGTAATGTATGTAATGTAATGTAAGTACGAGAGTTCGGGGAGAAGTCACAGCAACTAATTTTTTTCTAAAAGAAATGTTATCGGATCGCAAAATTTCATTTATATCTTGAAGGAAATGCTGCAGTAGGGTGTGTTTACATCAACAGATAGCTCTGCAAGGGTGTCTATTAGCACAGAGAACAACTTGAAATCAGATGTCTGTCTACCGCCGTGCGAGGTGAATGTAAAATGTTTCCAGCAGCGCTCTTACTCCAAGAGAACCGTTCACCATGAAAGGAATGCTCGAGAATGTCCCAGGAAATTGGTGGAAGCTCGTGGAATAATGACCTTCCATACCGGTCAGCTGCGAGATGCACAGGAGAGTTTCTGCATAGATGCGTAGCAACCAGTGATCAGCAACGCACGTGACGACCTATGAGAGTGCAAATCAAGGTGATGTAATGTAATCGAGCATCTACCTAATCAGGCCTTTAGAACGGGTATGTAATGCTTTTCGAATTTGTGAAGCCGTATTATCTAAAATGCGTTAGAACATGAAACTAGCACGGTCATTTCAAATACCTTAATAAATATGATAAATTCAATTTTTGTGTGTTGAGAAATGTCAAAGCACTTAGTATATACCTTGTCCTTTCATATGTATATTTGAAAATTTCCACCTTTACTTACATTCTCACAAAAAAACCAAAGGCATGCAATTATTCAATAAAAAAATAAAAATAAATAGTTACTGTGACTTCTGCCCCATTCCTCGCATGCATGTATGTATACATGTATGTACGTGCGTATAAACGAGAGTGTGTGTATGTGAATGTATGTATGTGTGTGCAAGAGGAAATTTGAGAACAATAATGAGGAAGCAAAATGCACAATTCGTGGCCCGTTTGTTAGGGTACTGCTCCGGCATTCGCCTGGTATTGATCGGATAAACCACGGAAAACTACCGATCAGAGCCGATCGTTAGAAGTCTCTTCCAGACAGATGTTGAATTCGACCTAGCTAGTCTGTTCGACGTATTGCAACGAAGCGATTGACATCAAAATCTTGGAATGTTTCTCAATTTAACGCCGTTGTCCATTGCATGTGAATAGTGAGAGTTGAGTTGGTATGTTGGAAGTATGTTGGAAGTTGGAAGTTGTTAGAAGTTGCCCTTGAAGTTATCTTGAATCATATTTCACCCGTTCAGCTACGAGACCGTAGTCCATCTTATCTTCTCAGTTAAGGGACTTACCTTATTCATGACGTTTGATTTCTCTCGGTCTCACAGCAATTTCAGCCGTAAGTGATCTTGGATGTACTGGTCACCGGCAATAGTAAACGTACAACGCAGTCTAAAAATGCATCACTTGGATTCTCAACAAAAGGGATAATTCGAGAAAAATGTAGGTTAGTATTTATCAGTTATATAATATTTCCTATTATTACCATTACTATTGTTAATTATACGATCAAAAATGACATTTCATTTGCTGAAAAAGTGAATTCACATTAGTTGACGTCGACATTCTGTCTTAGCCGTTCTTCAATAGGACTACCATCCTTCTTATCTTACATTTACCATCAAAATGGAGGACATTTCATTATTTTAAATGTAAGGAAATGCAAATATTCTGCATTTTGAATTCTTGACGTGATTCCAAAACGTCTCTCCATCATTCATCAGTAAAAATGCAATAAATTGAGTAAATGGGTAATAACATTTCGATAGTAATGTTTACTTACCTATTGACAAATACACCTACACAAGTGCAAGATGAAGGGAATGTGTAAGATCATGCGTAAGTGCAAGGATAAGGGTACGTGTATGTGTAGGTGTAAGTGGAAGTGAATGTGCAAGGGCAAGGCCAAGGCCAAGGGCAAGTGCAAGGGTAATAGCCAACGTGCTCTACATGTGTTTGAAGGGGAAGCACGTAATATTCCCTTTCTCATCAGGCAGACATTAAAGGTCGCGGGCAAGACAATTGAACGTGACTTCGATTCCGGGCGCGTGAAATGCTAAGATCATTACTCCCGTAAGTGAAGTGCATGTTTTTCCTGGGATCTCCCGCTGGATGGCGATATCCGGCACCAACCTAACATCGGCCGACGGGGGTTTCCCCAACCAGGTATCTCACTCCAGCGGGGCAACGCCCCAGCCTGGACAAGCTCTAAGCTCCCGACCGGTCTCCAGGCGTGTGTGGCGGTGTAGTGCATGGCAATGTATGTGAGTGTAAGTAAGGGGCGAGGATGGGACAAGGAAGAGGAAGGAAAAAAATCGCATGCGCTCCGTGGCCCGTTTGTTAGGGTACTGCTCCGGCATTCGCCTGGTGTTGATCGGAGAAACCACGGAAAACTACCGATCAGAGCAGCCGGCCGCTAGAATTCTCCTCCGGACAGCGACTGAATTCTACCTAGCTCACAAGCTAGTGTCGAAAATCCTGCCGCCGTTGGGACTGGAAACCTAGAACCTCCCGGAGGCCCTAGAACTTAGGACCTCCTGGTCAGAGGCAGTTTAGTTACATCAGTTGATGCCCTAAGACACCTCTACCGGTGAAAATTTAACATAAGAGTTCGCGGGCACTGCGTTCAAAGAATATGGTGCGAGGTTTAAATGCAAACGTTACATACAAATTTCTCCGGGTTGTTGGTACAACACAGTATTTCTGACCCATGACAGTCTTTTTGAGAAATCAGTTGACAGTTATTGCCTCATATGTGGCAATAGTAATTTTCATTTCAACCATTAAAGCAAATAAATTATTCTCATACATGAAATCCATCACTGATATTTCAACTATCAGTTTGAAGTAAAACTAGATATTTTGAATCAAAATGTTAATTTTGTAATCGCGTTTATTTCAGAGTACAGTAATTGTATAAGATTTTATATATAGAAAATTTTGAAAATTGAGTTTATAAAAATGTTATATACATTCAATTTAAGATGTATTAAATGATTGAACTCTATTAGAAGTATTTTTTCTGTATATTCAGTCGTGTCAGTTATATTGGAGCATTTTGTTCCAATATTGTTCAGGATCTAATTTCAAAGTCTGTCTTTAGGGAACCCATTCCAATAAGGGAAGAATCTTTATATTCATAATTGTAGATGTAGGAAGACGCCGAAAAATGTTGAATTTTTGCATTTTTCGAACAATTAGGATTTTTAATGAATAAGACCTGCACCATTGTCTTAAAAGTCCTTCAAAACAACAAAATTTAATCAAAAACGAGGACGTAATTTATTTGAAAATGTTCCAGAGGCTTCTTGTAAAGTATCGCGAAAAATTAAAATTTCGATTTCAAATTCAAGGGGCTGCAACATCAAGATCGATTGAGGAATATAAATTTTGGAGAAAATCGGCTGAACGGTTTAGCTGCTAGCGTTGCTCACATATAGACAGAATTTTCGCCGTCAATCGATTTTTCGACATCTAGCACCCACAAAATCTTAATTCTCGCTATAGCACGTGTTAATATATTTTTTCTTAATGTACAACTGGATCTATCCATTTTTTCGTTACTTGAGCCGTGTAATAAGAATTTTTCTGCCGAAAATTCGCGCAGCTTCTTTTTCGCGCAGCTTCTCTACTGTGTAAGCGGTAGCGGGAAAGTAAAAATCGAGTTCACAGGTGAGTGATTATAGAAAGCGCTATTGACGGCATTTCCTTTCCACCGTTAGAACGCGGCATGTGTTTGAACTATTGGAATTCAGTTGTTCATGGAATAAAATGGAGTTTTTACTTTACCCTATTATTCCTAACTGAAAATTTGCCCAAAATTCTGTAATACCCTATGTGCTCTGAATCCCTCAAATGGTTGATATGAAAGTACATTATTCACGAGCTCCAGAATACCTTCCCAGTCCTTTAACCTCATATAGTTGAATAATGAATAAATAAAATTACCAAAAACGCAAGGTTAGGTTAACACAGCCCCAACTACATTTAAATCCATTATTGGACTACTCGTATTATGTCCATGTCGAGTTTCAACAAATACCGCAAGATCGTACATAAACAACTACAGATCGTTCAAAACCAGTTTCTCCATACAATTACAAACGCCCCGTGGATTATTTCAACAGCTGCAGGTGATTTCCAACTCGAAGCTATAGAAAACCACATAGTGAATCTCTCCACAAAGTTGTACCATAGCTTACCAGAAAAAAACAGAATACGTCTCCTCCAATTAAGCATAAATGCCACTCATGATACCCGTATTAAAAAAAAATCCCATCTGTATCTTCCTTACAAAGACTTTCCGAAATATAACTTCCCTGAGGTCTCCCCATCAAAGATTCCTCCCCCCAAACAGGTGATTTTTAGAATGAAGTATTAATATTAACTTTATATTCAACATTACAAATATAGAGTGTTTATAAAATCTGAAAATGTTTATAATAATAAAAAAAACAATACTCTTCCTGTAATCGGCATTCGCCACCCGAATCAACCTGAGGGATTGAGCCACTAGTAACCACTAGTAGCCATAACTGCCACAGCTTGATTAATTGATTGATTGTTAGTGATTCCGTGCGTGTCAACTGCTATGCTAATTAGTCCCCTAAGCAAAGTGCATTTTTTTACCGCGCTGTGCTTACGAGACCTTCTCCGCTGAATAATGCGAACCGGCGCCGATCGGCAAACGGAGTTTTCCCAACCAAGTGTCTCCCACCAGTGTGGCACCGTCCCAGCCGGGACAAGCTCTGAGCCAGTGGTTGCCAACTCAATGCTCTGTGACGTCATAGAAATCTGCTCTCTTGCTCCGAACCGACCGACCGACCGAGCAAAGGTAGAGCAAGTCGCGGCGACAAGCGCACAGTGTTCCAATCATGGTACGGAAGTGGGCAAAAGGCTCGCTTGGAAAATCTTAATTACGATTTCTAACTGGTAATTATTATTTAGAATGTTTATTATTTAATAACAATATTAAGGATTATATAATAGAAAATACATTATTACATAACTCAAAATAATATCAGACTCTTTATCATAACCAGAACTGTAATTCCACTTCCATTCTTCTATTAAATACATTTTTTTTATAAAAGGCAGTTTTCACATAATAAGACAATATTATTTTATATAATAGTATGTAATATAACGAATTAGCTCGTTCTGAAACAATGATCATTGTTAACAATAGGTATCCGGTAGGGGTCACGTAAGAGAATTTTGACCCCAGGCTTGATTATAGTTGATGTACAGTTTTGTTTGAGAATATTGTAAGTCCTCGTGATTTTCAGTATCTTTTCCATAATCTTCAATCTCCAAATTCCTTTAATTAATCCATGATTGCAAGCTATATCAATTCTTATAATTTATTTGAATCTCGGAGATTTTTCTGGGTCGGAAAGCTACGTAATGCATCTGTAGGTTGGGCTTTATAACATACTGCACTTCTTTCGAACACACTAAAAACTTCGCTATTGTTCCAATATCTACAAAAGGATATCTTTCTTCCCTAACAGAGAGAAAATTGACGGGTGTAGATGGTTTTCCTCTCATATTGCCTGAAACACCGGCAAAGGCCCACTGCTAAGGTTTCGGTACCGTCCGCCCCTCCTTCCCTCCCCAATTCGCTCGCACCGCTTCTCCGAGTGCCTTATCTCGGAGGAGAAAACAGTGCTCTGATGTCATTCCTTGCCCAGTTGGCAATCACTGCTCTAAGCTCTCGACCGGTCTCCCTGCAGTGGTGGTGTGGTGCATGCTAGTGCTCCCTGTGTAGTGCATGTTAGTGTGTGTAAGGGTTGAGGATAGGACAAGGAAGAGGAAGGAAAGATCGGTTCGTGGCCCGTTGGTTAGGGTACTACTACGGCATTCGCCTGCTGTTGATCGGAGAAACCACAGAAAAGTACTGATCTCGAGAATTCTCCTCCAGGCAGCGACTGATTTCGACCTAGCTAGCGTCGAAAATCCTGCCGCCGTCGGGACTCGAATCTAGAACCTCCCGGTCCGAAGCACCGCGGTGACATCAGTTGACATTCATTTTACGTTCATGAAACGCCAATGAAATGTGTTCCTTCAATACATTTTGAAATAAGGTCATGTACAATTTTTCGAAAATTTGAGTACACTTCGCGTAAACGTGCTTGAAAAGACGGGCGAGAAAGTACGTGCTATTTTAGCTCCACTAGTTAATCAAATAAACACGTTTCACTAACAACTTTCCCCCATTTTATGAAAATGGAAGAATAGAGAAGAGAGTGGGATTTAACCTTCGAGAGTTCTTACACGGGTACACTGGTACATTTAAAAGACAAGGGACATAACTCAACTCAACTTTTAAACCATAATATCATAACATAACTCAACTTTTAAACCAAAATATACTGAATTGACATTTTCAAAAATTAAAATACCTTTTCTTAAAATGAATTATTCAATAATTTTTGTATTGTAGCCTGAAGAGAAGGAAAATAACCTTCGAAATTGTTGCTAGTTAAATGAATTATTAAAGTGAATTATTATACAATTTACAAGAATCTGTTCTAAATAATATGGACCAAATAGAATATAATTTAATGTATAATGAATATAATTTACATAAATATAAAATGAATATAATTTAATATGAACAGACATATATATGATATATTATCACAGAAATTTGGTGTAATATTTGTTCGTAAAGGTTAAATATAATTACAAGATCAAAGGAATCAATCTGCATTCTGCATCAGCATTTTATGTGCATAAGTAATGTCTGCAGGATTTTATTTGCTTCAAAGTAAAGTTGTCATAAAAGACCAACTACACACAAGACGAACCTACCCGACGACATGGATGTCTCAAATTTGCTTGAAAATTGCAAATTCGTTGGATTATGGAATGGGGAATGCTTGTGTAAAACCATTGCATCCCAACAATTTTCCTACATCCATCTCTTGGTGTTGCAGAATAATGGCGGTGCCTGCCATCCCTAGGATGAGACTCTGGTTCCTGATGCTACTGATGTGGGCTGCCATCTGCGTAGTATTCCTATTCCATCACCCCATCTTTTGCACACAGCAGAAGTATATCATCGTCAGCCACGATCACATTGAGGAAAAACTTCCACCGACAGAAGACAATACAACAGATGACGAAAGCTTGGAGAAGTATTTTCACCTGAAACCAAATATTGATCGTTTTCGGCGGCCTTTTGACATACAAAAAATTCAACGTGAGAATCCAAACCTTCCAATAGCTTTCTGGAATATTCACAAAAACTGGCCAATGTATCACACAAACCGAAGTTGCGCCAAGTTTCCTAAAATCATTGATTTGAAATTTAACAACCGTTATTGGCAGATCCTCCAGACCACAAATGGTAATTTCCAATTGTATGCTGCGTATTACGAAACAAGAGAATTGAGTGAAATTAAACCAGCTGTTAGGATATTGGCAATGATTGATCGAGTTGCTCCGACTGTGAAGACATTCTGTCAACTGTGGTTTCAAAACTCAAACGAACCGGTTTTCGCGGAAGTTGTGGAATATAACTATCTGTGGAAAAGCAAATGGGGGAATAAAGGACCAAAAGTTTATCATTCTTATTTGATTGCTTGTAAAATTCCGTCGGAATATGAAAAAGAAGTGCCTGCGTCTGTATCGTTGGTTGAAAACCAATGCGATATGGCTTCTAACCTCTTGAGAGTAATTTACAACAAAGTTGATGTGAAAAAAGATTTTGCTGTATGTGTCAAGAGTCTAGATATGTCTCAAATGGACCTATCTGTGCGAATAACAGAGTGGATTGAAGTACTTGGTGCCTTGGGAGCGGACAAAATATTTTTCTACGAACTTCAAGTCCATCCTAACATTTCCAAAGTTTTGCAATATTACAAAGATTTGGGTCGCGTGGATGTTACACCTCTCACTCTTCCTGCAGAACAACCAAATCTACCACCACTTCAACATATGTATATGATTAATAAAGTGTATCACAAAAGACAGAATGAATTAGTTCCATTAAATGATTGTTTCTATAGGAATATGTATGCTTACCGTTATGTAATTCTTCTCGACATTGATGAAGTTATTGTTCCGAATAATGTCAGTACATGGAAGGAGTTAATGGACATTGTAGAAACCAAAGCTTTCGCTGAGATGAAAGAAGCCCCAGACGTGTATAGTGCACGAAATGTGTATTTCTTTGACGACTATCCTAATAAATTTGGATGGTTTAAGGACATACCTAGGTACATGCATATACTTCAACATACTTATCGCACTAGGAATTTTACATTGCCGTTTTACTTTGTTAAAAGCTTTTTTAATACTGAAAAAGCATTAGGTTTGAATCATCACTACAGTTTTACCTGCTTAAATAAATGCAATAGATATGAAATGCCTATTTCGGATGCTAAGTTACATCATTATCGTAGAGACTGTGTTCCATTCTTACGAAATGTGTGTGATGAATTTCGAAGAAATGTGGTTAATGATACATCAATTTGGAAGATAAAAGATAAAGTTATTGAAGGCACAATCAATACTCTAAAGACATTAGGTTTCTTTCCGTCGAAAAAAAGTCTATTTTAGTAATCAGGTAACCTCCTTTTTTGTGAAGTGATCTGAAGAGTACAAAGATAAGGAATATATTTGTTGTAAAGTGGAAAATGCGTTCAACAAAGAATAATATGTAAATAATGTATAAAATAATTTATTCTAGTCATCGTGTGTTACAGTGAGCATTGTGCTAGCATTTTTTGTTTATTTTATCTTAACTCCGAAACTCCGAAAAAAAATTGTTTCACTACTATGAGCAATTTTACTAATTCAAGGTTAAAAAGAAAAAAATAAGATAAATTCAAAATATAAGTGAATCGACGAGGCGAAAAAATGATACTAGTCCAGAAAGTTAATTCTAAGATAATTCAAGTCACAACTTTTGGTTAGGTATGACAAAAAACTGTTGAGATGTAAACAATTTTCATATTTCAGAAATGTAGAAAGCCATACAAATATTTTCTGTATTGAATAATTGCGATAACTACTTTATTAATAATGTGTTATAATTAAAACAAAAATTGTGAACTTGTAGTGTTTCTTATTTCAAGATTAACTAACATATTTTTGCAAACTGACACTTTACCACAAATATACCACATATTATTGTTTGAATGAGTGCACAGAAGTAATATAAATTAGGGTCGTCGAAATTTCAAGTTGAAGCTTTAAGTCCTATTTTTCCTTTTAAGTTATTTTTGTGAACAGACTGTGTCTGTTTTGACTCGGCACACACTTCACAAATTATGAGGGGTAGTTAGCAATTTTCGTTTTAAAAGGATTCTGTGTGTTCTTTTATCTCGTTATTCAAGCTCGTGAATGCTTGTTTACAAACGTGTCTGTGAATTCATTCTTTCAATGCAAAATAACGAAAATTACTGGCTTTTCGCTTACTTTTTCCCTCGCCTTTCGCTCTTCGGTTCATTACAGTCGCATTCTCGATGAGTAACAAAACAAGCAATTTACTTCAGCCTCGTACCACTAGCAAATATACTCCGGTTTTTACAACATGGCACGTCAGGGACTGTCTTCACGATGGAATATCTCACGATATTTTGCTTCTTTCTCGGTCGTAGCGCTACACACATCGCACAGCTTGATATGGATGCGACACCTAGCGGCACAACCGAGAAAGTCGCGAAATGTGAGATATTACATTGTAAAGACAGGCGAAGTTATAAAAATTGAAGTATAACAAATTTGAACCATCCGCTGCAAGCAGCTTCAGTCATCAGACGTCTGAAATGCTGAGTGGAAAAGCAGGAAATGTCCAGGAGAGGTAGTTTTTTCACTTGTCAAAGATAAGGAGCTGCTTCATTTGAAGTCATATTTCCTCATATTGAACCATTTTCATTTCTTAAGTGATGACTGTCTTATTAGTAAATATAGTCCTCCATATATTTATAGATAATCGCATTATTTTGTGTAAGAAATTGGAATAATCGCGTATCTGTTTTCAGTCTCAACGTGTAATTCCATGCCTTCTGCACTAATTTCTGTAAAAATCAAATAATATTGACCAATTTTGGACTAGTACGGTTTCTCCACTTACCCATTTAAGTACTTGTGCTTAGCTTTGAAACAATAAGTTATTTTTATATTTAGATGGATTTGAAATACTCAAAATTGTGAAACCACTAATTCTGGCAATTCAGGAAAAAATGTCAATAAAGATCATGTGCGTATCTGGTTTTATTTTTCTTTAATAATGAATCTATCCACTCTATCAGATGATTTTATCTACGAAAGAGAGAATTGAAATAAAGAACCGTGCCACAACTTAAGGTATTATTTAAAAAAATACTTTGAGTCAAATTGAGTAATATTATTGGCGCAAGTGAATAACGCTTTAATAATGCTTACCACTTACAGCAACTAATGGGGCTACAACAATACATATTTTGTATTATTGGTAAGAGTTATGTAATATTATTATAACGTGACTTCTAACTTACTAATACTTTAGTCACAGCAAAACTTGTAATCCAACTAACAGCGACTTCTGTAAAAATGCAATTTTTAATTTTTTATACCTACAAAATTTATAAAGATTTCTGTCATTAAATGCATTATTTTATGCTCTACTTTTACAAAACGTTTAAGGACAAAAACAAAAATATTTACCTATGCTCTGGTTCAAATCCGAACGCTAGAGATTACAAGTGATTGCACCCCACGTTATCCAAGCCTGTTTGAAAAGCATTGGATTTATAATGCTAAAATGAATTTTTAATGTTGCCGTGATGTGCACACGTAACTCAAAATTACCCCTACTAATACTTTGAAAGTTCTGTATATTATAGGTTTATGTCCCAAAATAGACTCGATAATATCCAGATCGATCGGAGAATGTCTATTTTTGTGAAAATCCTGTAAACCATTTAGACGGAGCTTTTCCCACATAGACGGACATTAAAAAACATATTTCGTTATCAGAGATCCTCCAAAAAATATCGACATCGATTTTGTGCATCATACCACAACTTTTTCCAAATTTGGTACTATATAAATATAGTTTCGTAGACAATATATCTTAACATCAAAAATTTTAAGATATAATTAAGGAGTAATGATTATTTTAAAAGCCTGTGCAACCGATGTACCGCATACTGGCCGCTAAAGCGTTCTCTCACCAACACTTATTAATAAAGGGTTCCTGTTGAAATAGACATCAAAAGTATTGTCAGAAAAAAGTCAAGCAAATTGCACAATCGAATATTTCATTAATATTATTTATTATTAATATTGCAATTGCATATTAGACAATTGTTTAATAACTAGCGGTGCTACGTACTTTGTCACCCGTAGTCACACAAAATGATGCAAAAAGTACTCAAATTTCCGAAAAATTGTACACGACTATTTCTAAATCTATCTTTAAGGAACAGATTTCATTGAAGAAAAAACCTCTATATTTTAATTGTAGGAAGACTTCGAAAAAAAATTGAACTTTTGCAAATTTTCGAAAAACCAGACTGGTACCATTCACTTATTCTCCCTTCACACTATCCAACTATGCTAAACGCGTACTATGTTTTCTTTATTTTTTAATTTTCCCTTCTAAAGAATTCTTTGGTTGGCGTGAATTGAAATCTACTACATCTTGCAAGTCCTACTTATTTATTTACTTATTATTCATTCATTAATTGTTAATTTGTAAACCTAAATATTTAAAACAAAATAGTGTTTGAAGTCCTTTTTTCTCCGTTTATCGTTGTGTCAAAGAATAAAATGTCCTGCCTGGACAGCCACTGTTCGCTAAGGCTGAAGGGCCGAAGTTGCCTTGACTGGAAGGGTCGCGGGTTCATATCCCATCCTGGGCATGGACGCATGAGTTGGTATGTGATCGCCCACCGTTACCCCTAAGTTAAAAGTTAGAATGGCCGATATATGTCGGAGGAGTTGGAAAGCGACCATAAAAATAAAATTTCACGCTTTTATATTTTCAAAATATGGCCACCTTATGGTCCGAATAAAAGAAGTTGGTGATTGCACGATTGCGAATGGAAAGGAGCAACGTTGACAGGTTGCGTACCCCTGAGCACGTGTTCCCGGAACACAAAAATAAACACTTGAAATAAATACTTAACTAGTGGTGCTACAGAATGGCACACACTTTCCCGTATTACTTTTCTATTTTCTTGGGTCTTCACTAGCTATTCGGAATTGCCACATACTCTTTCTTGCCAGCTACCATCTATCACCGCCAAAAGTATATTTTTTTTGTCATTTTCTTAATTTTTCTGTTTCCTATTGGTAGAACGAAAATATTAATTTTAGAATATTAAAGAACACAAAAACCTAGCTGTAAATGGCAATTTTCTTTTAAAAATTAAGTGCCGTTTAAGAGAAAATGGCGTTTTAGCATTACTAAAAATGCGAAATTTAAAGCTCATTTTCACAGAAAATTTTTGAGTTTTCAAAATACTTTATTTGAAGTTATTTCAAGCACTTACACTAACAAAGATAATAATCTTTACAAATTGCCGATAATGTGCATATTAAAGATGTGAGAGATCTTTCAAAAAATTTACATTTATATAATTTTTGAAAAAACAAAAAATAACTCAAAGTAAACTTTACGTCATCTTAAAGAGTGTAATTATCATTATCTGTTACAAAAGTTTCAAGAAAAAATTTGCAGCTATTTATGAGAAAATAGTGTTTGAGCATTTCTGAAAATGCCGAAATTTGAGCTACTTTTCACAAACTTCGTGTTTTCGAGAAACTTTACTTGACATTATTTAAAGCATATATACTCCTAAATATAATAATGTGAAAAATCGCCGATAATGTAAATATTAACGACGTGAGAGACTAGTAAAAAAATTTACATTTTTGTAATTTTTGAAAAAACCAACCGATAGAGCAATATGGCTTTCATGTCATCTGATAGAGTACATGTACCATTATCCCTACCAAAAGTTTAAAGAAAAAATTGGGAGCCGTTTTTGAGAAAATCTTGTTTTTTGTAATTTATTAATATTGCACATATTGCACGCAATATTGCACGAAAACTACCAAATTTTGAGAAACATTTACATGACCTGTATTAAAGAACTCAATATGCAGAACAAATTGTAATTGAATCTCTATCTTCAATTTTGTAGCTGAAGAAAGACGCCGAAAAAAATTCAAACTTTCAAAATTTTCGAAAATTCAGAGTTATCCGTGAAAATCGGACCAATGCCATGTTAATAAGTGTATTTTACTCTATTCATACAAGAAATTTAAAGAAAAAATTTGGAGACGTTTTTGAGAAAAGGTGCTTCATAAAGTACCCCCAAATTTTAAAGAATCTTTTTCAAAATCTCAATGCTTTGACTAGAATCAGATCGGCCGGGGAATATCCATTTTGGAAGAAATCGTACGTATAGTTTAGGCGCTAGCAGTGTTCACAGAAGGACAGACGGACAGACAGACGGACAGACGGACAGACAGACGGACAGACGGACGTTTTCCTTTCAATTGGGTTTTCGGTATCAAGGACCTAAAAAACAGGGTTTCTGGCTACACCTCATGGTAGGGTTTTTTTTTTCTTAATTTAGCAACTGGTTTTATCCACTTATTCGTTTTCACGGCCCGGCTATTACCTTTTTTCCGCCGAAAATTGGCCATTTTTTCGCGCAGCATTACATAACTTTCCCTAAACTACGTATATCACTCCGTGTATACGTACGTATACGGGAAAGTAAAAATAGACCGCAGAACTTCATCCACTAAAAAGTTACCAATATGCATACAACTAATCACTTAAAATTGGTAAAATATGATCTTCAAATAGTCAATACATGCGCTTAAAACTAAGAACATGCGTTAAACAAAAAATATAGTTAGCAACAATTAACACTTATTTATAGATAATCTTCATTTTACACTGTAGTACAAAACACTCATAATAAAAATATATTCTCAAACATTACAATAAAATTATTAAGCGAGAGAACCAATAGCATTATAACAAGACTCCGAAACATTCGGCCCAGTTCACTAAGTTCGTGCGCATAAATAGGTTATAGGTTATATAAGTTATAGGTTATAGGTTATAAATAGGTTATAGGTTATATATATATATATATATATATATATATATATATATGTATATATATATATATAAGTTATAGGAAGTAAATCGGTTCAAGCTAAAATAATCATATCAGAGGACTATCGGAAATATTATGTTGGCGTTGTAGCATTGTCATGGTTTAATTCACTATTGTCTTGAAAGAGAAATACACGAAAATGTCTTATTCCCTCCCATTTCTATGTAAAAATCTGTATTATATGCACATAAATATGCGGCAAACATTAAAACAAGCAATTAAATAAAAACCATCAGAAATATGTAAAATAAATATGTGCTAGATGTGTTTTATTTCTGGTGATAGGTAAAGTTATATACATTTCCTTTTGATGTCCGTAATCGGTAAAAACATGCAATTGCAAAAAGGTTCCGCTGTCTACTCATAAGGGATACAATCATACATGTGTAGATTATTTTTCTTTGTTTCCTAAATCCAAAATCCTGCTTGTGTATGACCATCCGTTCGATCAATCATTCCACACAGAAAGTATATTCCTAGAATGACGATCAATAAAAATCTTTTTTATGTTTTAGAGGCAATGAACACTGGGTTCTAGCCAAGATTATTAATAATATATAAAAAAATGACTCATATTGTAGCGGTACGCTATTTTTAATATTTTTTAAATTTCACAAATAACTGTCGATGCGAGGCGTCCACCTCCCGCCGCCGCCAGCCGGGTCGGCGCGCCCCCTCCGCTAATGGAAGGGATGACAGCACGCGCCCCTCTAAAGTTTATGGCCATCGTCCGCGAGTCGACCCTCATCCCGTCACGCACCCGGGCGCCGAAGAAGAGATTAGAGACGTGTGCCGATCCCGCCGTTCCGGGTATCATGCGCACTGAGTACCCAGGCCGTCCTTCGCAGCTTTCTCCGGGGGTCCCAACGGACATTCCGCGTACCCTTTACTGACCTACTTCCGAAGTCAGACGGAGAGCGTTTTCCAGACAGAGATAGGGCTACGGAAAATTCCTAGAATCACCGGACCTGATTGGCCGAGGACAAAATTACGGCGTAGTAGCACTTAGCCAATCAGGGGCAAAATTCCGTGGGGTGGGAGCGATTTTGGGGCACTTTTGAATTTTCGGGGTGGCGGAACGAGGACACCTCCACGCTAGCGGCGTAGGGGAGAAGATCACTTCTTCTTGTTCGATTGAGCTGGGGGGGGGGGCGAGCGCCGCGGAGCGAGTAACAGCTCCGGCGCCGCGTTCGAACACTACGTTTACTCGACTTGTCTTGGGTGGCGAGCGCCGCGGAGTAAGTGATAGCTCCGGCGCCGCGTTCGAGGGAGAATTATTATTTTGAGACTTAGTTCGTGGACTCTGAGCTCTGCCGTGGGCAGTGACCGGTGACTAGTTTTCTCCGAGATTCGTGATCGTGAAAACTCCAGAGAACTTTCCGTAAGAACTGCTGATTTGTGTGAACGGAATTCGCGATCATTCACGATCCGGGCCAGCTGACCGTCGCCGCCGCCGCCGTCACCGCCGCAGCCGCTGTCGCCGCCGCCGCTCCTTTGGTAGCTATTGTGGAAGGACGTTTCTCGGCCTGGCAGGGCCATCTCAGCCGCCGACCCAGACGGAGAGAAGCCGACGCCGCCGCGACCCCCGCCGCCGCCGCCGAGGGCCGCCTACACGCCGCCCCATTCAGGCATAAACTTCGGTCAACGACCGCCAAAGAACTATTGTGCATTGCTGTGCCGCGCTTAGGCACTTGTTTCCTCATTATTGTCAGCCAGAAGGCGAATGGCCTAGAGTTTGTTGGGGCCTGTAAAGGAATTTGATTGTAATTCTCGTTCTTTACTTTTTTTTAGATTTAAGTTTTATCTCATTTTTTCTTTCGTTTCTAACTGAGCTCATCAGGTAGGGCCTTTCTTAACTCTTTGAATCACTGTAACTTCCCCGGCCTATTATTAGGCGGGAATAACCCTTTTTATTTGCTTTACCAACCACTGAATTGTTTCTGTAGTTAGCAAACGCCTTACGACTCCTTCCATCCGAGTTAGATTCTAAGCAGGTGACAAAGTTGGCCGACTGAGCTAGGCCCGGGCCGCCCTCGTTGACTTCGGCGCACACCCATGCCGCCGGAGCTCGACGCTGTGGTTGACAATCGACGCCACCGTGTGGCTCGATAACGAACCGTGGGTGTGACAATATTAAGAAATGTTATTGTTTATGTACAACCAAATAATTCAACGTTATAAAAACCTAGCTGAAAAGAATATGAATTTTGATTATGACAGCACATGGAAATACGAAATGTTTCAAAAGACTGCGTCAGAGGAGATATTTCTACATCGTTTCTCTCCAATACTTTTTCTATATCCGCGTTTCTCCGATCAACACCAGGCGAATGCCGGAGCTGTACCTTAATAAACATGCCACGTACCGCATGCAATCTTGCCTTCCCCTTGCTGTTTTCTTATTCCCACCCCTTACCACGGTGTAAAAGATATAGGTGTGTTCACTCCCAGTCTAAAACTGAAGCTTATGTGAGGCTAGGTCTCACAGTTTTCTAAGTGCTGCAATCATTGAGTCTCATTTGGGCAAGGTCGTGATTGGACGTGAGCATTTGACAGCTCTGTGGCCAACTGATTTCAAATTTCAAATCAATGATTTGTCGTTTCGCGGTGGAATTGGTAAAGTCTAGAGCCAACAGTTATGAAAATGGGAAGGAAATGTTTTGTGAAACTGTGTAATAGCCACAATTTAAGATGTCTTCTTAAGATGTATATCTTACACCGTGACCCAAACCGATCGTGCGGACCGTATGGACAAGCGAGGAACTAGCCTCAAAGTGGCTTCAGAAAATTTGCCCCAAAACCGGCTATTTAACACACCTATATACCTTACACCGTATTAGGTACACTTACATGTACTACACTACCGGGAGTCTGGTCGGGAGATTACAGCATGTCCCGGTTGGGACGGTGCCCCGTTGGTGGGAGATACCTACCAGTTTAGAGAAAACCCCTTTAGCAGATCTATAGCTCGGCGCCAGATCTCGCCACCCAGTGGGAGAAGATCAGAGTCTCCTGCCATGATAAAATATTTACCACACTTGCGGGACTAATGACCTTGGCAGTTGGCGCGCCTGAAAAACACTAATCCAATCAATTCTATACTTGGGTTTTTATTTTTTGGCGCGTGAGGGTCTGTCTTCACGACGTAATATCTCGCGGCATTTCGCGTCTTTCTCAGTCGTGCCGCTAGATGTCGCGTGATTGCGACCGCATCGAGCTTTGCTGGTGATCATGCGACATACAGCGGCGCCGCCGAGAAAGACGGCAAAGTGCAGTGAGGTAATCCATCGTGAAGACACTCTCACGCGCCCAGAAATAAAAGTGCACATGGGGCTCTTGGTGTTGCAGAATAAAGTTGGCGCCGCCATCCAATACTGTGCGGGCGGTCTTGTTCGTGGTGTTGGTCGTGTGTGGAATCATCTGGATGGCGTTGTACTTCCGCCGACCAGCCTCATGCAAAGAACCAACACAATACGGCCGTATCATCACCAGCCAGTCTCTCATGGAAACAAAACTTTCGCCGATCGAAGACGATTCAACAATTGGGGAGGATTTCAAGAGGTTTTTCAATTTAAATCCAAGAGTTGGTAATTCACCGCCGCATTCTGACGTGGAAGATATCCAACGCCAGTTCCCAAATCTTCCTGTAACTTTCTGGCATGATCACAAAGATCAGCCAATGTATTACAAGAACGGAAGTTGCGCTAGTTTTCCGAGTATCTTTGATTTGAAATTTGTTAATCAGTATTGGCAGGTCCTTCGGACTAAAAATGGAACCTTCCAGTTGTATGGGGCGTATTATGAAGCAAGAGAATTGAGTCAAATTAAACCTGCCGTTAGGATATTAGCAATGATAAATAGAATTGATCCAACTGTGAACACATTCTGCCAATTGTGGTTTCCTAGTTCGAACGAACCGGTTTTTGGGGAAGTTGTGGAATATAATTATCTTTGGAGACGAGGTTGGGGCAATTATAAACAGGGCATTTATCAGCCTTATTTGATTGCTTGTAAAATTCCGTCGGAATATGAAAAAGAAGTACCTGCGTCTGTATCGTTGGTTGAAAACCAATGCGATATGGCTTCTAACCTCTTGAGAGTAATTTACAACAAAGTAGATGTGAAAAAAGATTTTGCTGTATGTGTCAGAGTCCCTCAGAGTGACATATCTGTACGAATAGCAGAGTGGATTGAAGTACTTGGTGCCTTGGGAGCGGACAAAATATTTTTCTACGAACTTCAAGTCCACCCTAACATTTCCAAAGTTTTGCAATACTACAAAGATTTGGGTCGCGTAGAAGTTACATCACTCACTCTTTCAGCAGAACAGCCAAATTTTCCAGCACTCCGGCATATGTATTTGTCTGAAAAAGTTTATCACAAAAGACAGAACGATTTAATTCCGTATAATGATTGCTTCTACAAAAATATTTACTCTTATCGTTACATTATTCTTCTTGATATTGATGAAGTCATAGTTCCTGTAATGCCAACTCCTGGAAGGAATTGATTGACACTGTTGAAGCCAAAGCTTGGGCTGAAAAGAACGAGACTCCAGTTTTTTATAGTGCTCAGAATGTATATTTCTTCGATGATTATCCTGAGAAATTTGGATGGTGTGAAGACATACCTCGGTACATGCATATCTTACAACATGTATACCGTAGTAAGAATTTTACGAAACCAGGTGAATATGTCAAAAACTTCTTTAATTCGGAAATTGCACTAGGACTGCATAACAACTTAGCATTCTCCTGTTTAACCTCAAAATGCTCTTCGTATCAAATATCCACGGATGATGCCCAGTTACAACATTACTGTGAAGATTGTGCATCGGAGTTGCGAAATGTTTGTGATGAATATCGGAAAAATGTTGACACTGACATAAAGATATGGAAAATTAAAAATACTGTTATTAAGCGGACTATTACAACGTTGAAGAATTTAGGTTACTTTTAATTTTAATGAAAATATTCCATAGTTATCATAGCTTTTATCAGGGGTGGCCAACTTTTCTATGTATAAGATCTAACTTTTTATCTTAAAAGTGTCGCGATTGACTTGTCATACACGTAGTCTTAGGGGGAAGAAAGGGTGTGAAATGCATACTATGTTTATACACTGTGTTTCAGTGTAAGGTGGATACCAGCGAGGTATGGGTAGATAAGTAAAATATCAAAACTACTTTTTATTTTTTAAATCATTTATTAAGTTTTCGAGATATAAGCTCATGAAGACAATGAATTTCCGGACCCAACTTTTGATAGCAGCATTACGTACTTGCGGTACCTAAAAAATTCGATTTTCCGACACTTTTTCAAGTTAGATTTTTACTAACTTAAAATGCAATTTAATTTTTTTATCAACTGCAATTCATAAGTTGTACTATTTGTTCGTAACTATGAAAATGTTGAAATAAAAATGCACAGTATGGCTAATAATTTGATTTCAATATTTCACTTTGGCGTTTTTTTGGGAGGCCAGGAAAATTTATCAGGAAAGAATAATTTGACTTACTTTTTGCTTATTTCTCAATAGCTCGCTGAGTACACATGGTACTGCCTACGTATAATATATACGGCCTATGTAAAAAAATAACAATTATTTAAAGGACCAAAAAATGCATATCTAAAATAATTGCATTAATAAAGACAGATTTAGAATTTACTTTGTTGCCTTAACATTAATGGGAAGACTTAGTTTGCATGTCTCTAAACAAGGAAACATAATTAAGTATACATCCTGACGAAGATACTACTGCTACTACTACTATAATAATATAATAATATAATGATAATAATAATATAATAATAATATAATGATAATAATAATAATATAATAATAATAATATAATAATAATAATATAATGATAATAATGAGTCTTCAGTATGGGAATCATTCAGGGCAGAATGTTGTTTAGCCTTCGTAAACTTCATGTATGAAAATGTCAATTCCACCTCTGACATTGCGATCGATCGACGATCGACCAAAATTGGCCTCGCAATCGACCGGTCGATCGCGATCGATCTGTTGGCTATATTAGGTTACCCCTGCCATATTAGGTTACATTAAAAAAAAGAATATATCTCTTACTTATGTGAAAGTTCTATTCACGGAATTGCAGACCACGATGTTAAAGTTCGTTCGTCAAAAACGATAATTGTCAGAAAAAGGAAGGATGGATATTTACAGTATTAATAAACTATTTATAAGTTGAGTTTGTATGTGTTACAGCGTACTTTGTCATTATTGGCTCTCTAAATATAGTTACAAAATAAACAATATTTATAGAAATGTGTAGCAGTGTAATTTTAACTGATGTCACTTGGATGTTATGCGTTAACACCCGCCGTCCCAACCATTCCATCAGGGCTGACGGTGGGTGTTAAGTTCGATTGAGTAGTTGACTCGGGATGGGTCTCTTTCCATTTCCTCCCGAAAACGTATTGGAAGGGGAAAATACAAAACTTATTTTTTTCAAATCGTAAAGTTTATCATCGAATTGTCATCAAAATTATTTTTTTGTTTTTGACCAGCTTTTAATAAATACATCACAAAAACTCCATATACTTCAGTAGCGGCTATCCGTACTACTACTTTGTCTCCAACAGGGTTTCTAGCTGTACGCACTTGCATCCCTAACTACCAAAAACTAGCAGTGCTGAAACCACGTACTTTCTCACCCTATTTTCACACAAAATTGTGCGAAATGTTCTCAAATTTTCGAAAAATCGTACATGAGCATATTTCAAAATTTATCTTTAAGGAACAGATTTCATTAAGGGAAAAATATATATCTTCATAACTTTAGTTATAGGAAGGCTAAAAAAATGTGAATTTTTGCAATATTCGAAAAGTCATAGTATTCAACTCAAATGAGACCAACACCGTTCTCTTTAACGTCATTACAATATCTAACAACAAAATTTAAACAAAAGCAATGAATCCATTCTTTTGAAAATTTTGAAAATGTCCCAAGGGCTTTAAGTAAATACTTCCCAAAATTAAAATATCGTTTTCAAATTCGGAGGCTCCGACATCAGACAGATCGATCAGGGAATATCAATTTTGGATCAAATTGGCTGAACGGTTTAGCCGCGAACGTTGTTCATAGACGGACGGACGGGCAGGCAGACAGACAAACGTTTTGCCGTTATTTGATTTTTCGGTATCAAGGACCCACAAAACATGGATTCTGGATACACCACGAGTTGGAAGATATTTTTCTAAATTCAGCAACTGGCTTTATCCACTTTTTCGTTACCAGGGCCCTGTGATAGGAGTTTTTCTGCCGAAAATTCCCCGTTTTTTTCGCGCAGCATTACATAACTTTCTCTTTACTCCGTAGCGAGAAAGTAAAATGAGCTGAGCCGCGATACTGGACAATATATGTGTGTATATATATATATATATATATATATATATATATATATATATATATATATATATACTATGGTCAAACTCCGAAAAACGTTTTGGGGTACACTTTCCCGTATACGTACGTATATGAGGAGTAATATACGTAGTATTGGGAAAGTTAAGTAATGCTGCGCGAAAAAATGAATTTTCCGCAGAAGAAAAATCGTTGCCGGACCGTGATAACGAAAAAGTGGATAAATCCAGTTACTAAATTAAGAAAAAATCCCCTAACACGTGGTGTAGCCAGAATCCATGTTTTCTAGGTCCTTGATACCGAAAAACCAATTGAAAGCAAAACGTCCGTCCGTCCGTCCGTCTGTCCGGTGTATGTGACCAACACTAGCGTCTAAACTATGCGTACGATTTTTCCAAATTGAAGAAACCCCTATCCATCTGACCTGAGTCGAAGCTCTGCGATTTTGATAAACATTCATTAACTAATTTTTAGGGGTACTTTACATGAAGCTCCCCGGACAGTTTCGACATTTTCTCAAAAATGGCTCCAAACTTTTTCTGTAAATTTCTTGTGAGAATCCCAAAAAAATGTAGTTTGGGCGGCGATAGGTGGCAGCTGACAAGAAAGAGTATGAGGCAATTCCGAATAGCTAGCGCAGACCCAAGGAAATAGAAAACTAATACGGGAGAGTCTGTGCCGTTCTGTAGCACCACTAGTTATTATTTACGTGACCATTCGAATGGTGCTGATGAAGTGCCGGATGTGTTTGTTTTCGGCGGAGGTCGTTGGCCCCGGAGAACGCCCCCGCGCTCCGGACGTTGTCTCTGCGACAGGACCGGTTGCGCGGGCGGTGTGTCTGCTTTCGCGGCAGCCTCGCTCCGCCCAGGAAGAATCCCCAGGTCTCGCCGCAGGAACACACGGCTGCGCGTTTCATGAGAATGAGAGTTCGTCACTATACTGCGATTTTTGTAGGAAGAGCTCTCAAGATAACTCAAATCCCATCTTCGCGATGGAATATGTCACGGCATTTCGTATCATTCACAGTCGTTCCGCTAGATTTCTCACGATCGCGACCGTATGAAGCAGTGCTTGCGATCATGCGACTTCTACCGGCAAGACCGAGAAAAGACGCGAAATGCCGTGACATATTCCATCGCGAAGGTGGGATTTGAGTTATCTTGAGAGCTCTTCCTAGAAAAATCGCAGTATAGAGACCGAAAAAAATACATAGTATGAGACGTCCAAATATATAAAATATGTATATATAAACTATGTAATATTAAAATACTCTAATTATAAAACTCATTTACATAATACGAACTTACGTATATACAAAATTTCCTATACTAATTTTAAAAGTAATGCAAACGTTTCAAAAAGCATTTGGAAAGCACAGGTTGATGTACAATTGCACCATACAACTTTCCCATCAGTAGTAAAATCTTCACAAATTGTTGTCAATGAATGTAGTATAGCAGACTAGACGCAATGGAAGTCTTCCTACAAACTGGCGAAATTTACGACCAGCAAACAATCATTGCAGCATGGAATATTCTGAGCCAAGTGTTACACGACGGCGGTCGCCAAAGTTTCTTGGAAATGAAGGTTAAAGGTTGTCAAACACGGCGTCAATGATACTTCTCATACGTAAAGGTGAGAATGATTTGTCGCTGACGCGCATTTTCCGCCACTGAGATAACTGAAGTAGGCACGTCGGACTGTCAGAACATCCGATCGCTTCTTCATGAAGCGTATCACGAGTAGAGCACGCAGTAGCATGCAGTAATAATGTGGGGAAAAGTGCTGAATTTTTTCAAAATACTTTTTTCATAAAAATATATAAGAAAATTGATAAAATAAAACGATGTTGAGGAAATGACGAAATATGTAAAATATGCAATTTAGTACAAAATGTGATGAAAAATTTAGATATTGTGTTGGGAGGGCGACAATTCGTCAAGAATAAAATTTTGAGAACGGTAAGTAGAAAGACACAAAATATTTAATTACACAAAACTCCGGTCTCTTATCATCACTTCACATAACGATATTCCATGCGCCCTCCTCAACTTACACAACGATCTAAGAACCTTTACCCAATGGACAGAAAAATGGAGAATCAAGATCAATGCCGCCAAATCACAAGCCAACATTTTCACCCTACACAAAACCCAAATCACCACTTAGATTACTCATCCAAAATATACCCATTCAATAGCTTCAAACAATAAACACCAATTAAATACCTAGGCCTGACATTAGATATCAAACTATCATGGAAAGGACACATCAACATTATTCACAAATCACGAACTAAAATATTTAAACTCAATCCCATATTAAATTATCTCTTAGCATAGAATGTGGGAAAACCGTGTACAAATCAATAAGACCATCGCTAACTTACACATGCCCCGTGCAGGCAAGAGCAGCACATTGTCATATTAACAAGTTAAAGATAATCCAAAATAAATGTATTAGAAAAAAATTATCAAAGTCCCGTGGTTCATTAGAAACGATCAATTAAACAGGAAACTTAAAATCGAACTCTTCCACAACTAGATATTAAAAACATCCAAAAACTTCTACGAAATACTTCCCGATGCAACGGCCACCAAAACATATCAACTTGGTCAGACGTACAAACACCTCTGCAAAATAATTTCATGATAATCGAAATGTTTTTTCAAACTTCCATAAAACCCAAATAGACAAATGATACAACTATAACAATCATACCACACGTTGAATAACATTTTAATCTGAGTATCTCTTGAAATCGCTTTCCATGACGCGAGCCCTGGTTCGATTCCCGAGTTCGATTCCCGACAGTGTGCGTTTTCCTAGCAATTTCCTAGTACATGTTGCTGTGTGACGACGAGAATACTTCTCAGGTTGAGAAGACCAGAACACGGCGTATTAACCCTTTGCATGATGGTAAATAATCAGCTGACGCTGCTCAAAGTTGGTGTTCATTCCTCAACGATTCATTTCGCTTAAATTTTTAGGTTCCCACGTATCTGGTTCATCAACTGAAAGGTGACCATGGTTTGTTTTATTTTTGGTGATAGGTAAAGTTATATACACTTCCTTTCGATATGCACAGTCAGTGAAAATATGCAATTACATGACATTCCGCGGTATAATAATAATAACAATAATAACAATAATAATAATAAGCAGAAGAAAATTTATAACAATAAAACACAACACACTCGCCAATAAAAACACTAAATTAATAATTTGTATATATTAGGTCTTATAATTTGAAATAAAATGCATTTTAAATCAGTAAAATCTAGAGTAAGTAAATATTGTGCATTTTAAATAAAGATTACCATATGAACCCATTGCAGTCCCATTTTAAACTTGCACCATCTGTTGGATATATGTATACAAGGATTATTATAGAATTTTTTCAATTTTTTTGAAGATGAGCATTTTGAAAAAACTCAAAATCAAAATTTTAAATTCAAATTTGAAAAACCTTTTGAACGCAACCCCTATTGAGTTGTATATCATATAAAAGGCCATAAAGAAAGCTGCAAAATGACACCTGTTCCAGCTCTCTATCTTAATTCGGTGAGGTTCTACATCAATTTAAAACTTTTCGGGAAGCCAATTTTGCAGAATTTTACATGGCTGTATTTCAGAAACGGGTGGAAATATTTTACTCAAAATTTGTAGTTTTTTTATTCTCAATTCATACTACCTATGTGTCAAATTTCATTTGAATCTGAGATGGTGATGTAAAATGACTGTGTTGATTTAATATGGAATGACCCATACGAGCTATTTGGTCTACCAAGCTGAAGGTCTTTGTAACCCTGTCAATTACTGATACTTTTTAAATAACATTTGAATATTCGCGCGATCGTAGCTCATAGGTCGTGTAGAGTTAGTCCAGTCAAGATAAATTTTATTGAGCGGGTTCGATACGCCGCCAATACAGGATCTCGGCGGTGCAATATTAACGTATGTAATTTTTGATATTTTTCTATGTGGGATCGGGAATTGTCCCTGCTATTACAGAGAAATAATAATAATAATAATAATAATAATAATAATAATAATAATAATAATAATAATAATACTTACTTCTGTAGAATAAAATGTACTATTTGTATTCTGCAAGAACATACATAGAGACAAACATCCCAGTTGAAAGTAAAATCTCAATTTCAAAACAAATAAGGACAAGATATTATGAATTCCTTATTACCTTGCAAATTATTATTTTGTACTTCCCTTTCTAAATGCATGCATGGCCATCTACCCTTCTGAATATTTATTTAATTCTAATTTTAAAACAAAACTTGATCTTCCTACACCAGATTAACTTGAAAAATGTCCCCCATTTGTTACTTTCCTTTCGTAGAATGGCTGCATTGTTGACCGTCGTCCAAGGTTTGATCCACTTCCATTTTGTTAGTTTTATTCCACATCAATATGTCCGTCCTTCTATATGCGGAATTATATTTTCATTTTAATTCCGAACTTTTCCTAATAATTACTCATCTAAAAGTCATTATTCATCCATAACACTTTCACCCGCGTTCAAAACTATCGCGTTAAACTTACAAGTTAATATTTTGATTCTAACTTTGCAACATCGAGATTAACATTCTCACATCCGATCGCCATCGGGTCCAAGCATTGTCTCTCACTTTGACCTTTTTTCGCGCCCCCCTTCATTTGTCCCAGAGTCCTTCGCGAACTTCGCGTTTCTTCTTGCTTCTGACGCATGTCATTCGATTACTCGAACACTATTTTCTGATTGGTCACTCACGCTTACATACTTTATCTGTTCTCTGTTCTTGTCATAATCATTTCATAAATTTGTTTTAACCCCACGGAATTTGCTCACGTGTCGTTTCGTTATTGTGTATTACGTGTTATCACAATACATAATACATCTCTTGAAATGAACATCACCAAATGAAAGCAGATAGGTGTAGCCACGCGAATGATCATCCCTAAGGTGAAGTACTACAAGTATGAAAAACCTTTAAAAGCAACAATGCCGAGCAAGTAGAAATAAATTTAAAACTAGTGGTACTCAAACAGTACGTTTTTTCTCCTCGTATTTTCCCGCAAAAATTATACCAAAAGTTCTCAAATTTTCGAAACATTGTACCTCGCCTAATTTCAAAATCTATCTTTAAGGAACAGATTTCATTAAAGGAAAACATATTTATCTTAATAATTGTAGCTCATAGGAAGACTCGAAAAAATTAGAACTTTGATAATTTTCGAAAAATAAGGGTTTTCAACGAACATGAGACCTGCACCATTCACTTTAGCGTCCTTCACACTATCAAACAACAAAATTTAATAAAAGCGATGCAGCCATTTATTGAAAATATTCAATGGTTTCATGTCGAGAATACCCCCAAAATTGAAATATCGGTTTTCAATGAACAGCGACATCAGTCAGATCGTTTGGGGAATATCAATTTCGGAGGAAATCGGATTAACCGCTAGCGTATTATTTTCACAGACAGACAGACAGACCGACAGACGGACACGTTTTCGATTTTCCGGTACCGTCATTCGATTTTTCGGTACCAAGGATTTTTCGTTTCTTGTCTCAGTTTCTTCCATTTTTTTTTTTTTAATTTATTTATTTATTGTCGCATCAACTACATGGTCATTAGCGACAGGTATAAGGTTACAATTGTTTACATTGTAATACAAGGATACACAGTTTGTTGTATATACAGTTTAGATTCCAGAAAATTCAATGAGAATACAACACAAAATTATACAATAGAAAATATACCACGAAAACAAAAAATGCAATACAAAATACATAAATGCAATAGCACCTTCTGGTGCAGTGAAAAGGGTTTTCATTATTTGTTGTGTTATTGGTTTCTTTTTGTTTCATTGTACTTCCCATAATAGACTTTTCCTGAGTTGGAATTCCTTGAGATTTGGTGCATTTAATACTTTTAATACACATACTCTTATTTGGACTCTTAACATATTTATTTGGTAAGTAGACTTGTTCACTCGGCAGATAATGTTATGCATCACCAAGATATAAAACATATTATGTTGAACAGTTTGCAAACTTCAATATGTACATATATTTAAATATTGTTACGCTAAACACGTATACATAAGTGTACACCCATATTTGCATATATATTGATTGCTCCTTGTTGTATACACTATTCCATTTATATTTCATCAGAAAGTTTGGTATATTTGCAAAATTCTATAATTTTTTTTTGGTATGTAGGGGAGTCAAGGATTGAATCGAAGTTCGTTCCTTGCAGATATTTTTGTCTTTCTTGTGAGAATTGGGGGCATTCGACAATTAGGTGTTGTATGGTGTTTGGGATGCTGCAGATAGGGCAGATGGGAGGAGTATTCTTAGTTAACAGATGAAGGTGGCTTAGTTTACAGTGGCCTGTTCTTATTCTTGATATGATGACTTGCTCTCTCCTGCTTAATTTGCTGTTGAGTTTAAGGTTGTTGACATGCTCGATTTTCTTATGAAGGATACTGGCTTTTTGATCTCTCCATATTTTGTCCCACTTTTCAAAAGATATTTTGTTAATATATGTCCTTAAATCGTCAATTGTGTTGGATATGGTCAATACACTGTTTGAGTCTCCAACTGCCCTATCATTGTCGGGGCATATACTGTTGTCATCTATTGTTTCTTCTGTTTGGATCGTTTCTATTGTGATGGATTTCCCTGATTTGGTGATGTTGTAGTATAATTCTTGTATGTTAATAGCCATTTCAGTTTTGAGATTTCTTTTAGATATAGTGTGTATGATACCGGGAGATTTTATGTAAATTATAAATTGGCTGCGGTTTGTTTGGTTAGCCAATTTGAATGCTAACATTAGTGAGCACATATCTGCAGTGATCTTACTGCAGAAAGAGTGAAGTTGATGTTTAATTTTGGTTTCCTGCGTAGAGATAACTGGATAGGTTTCGTTTTCATTTTTTATTCCGTAGGCATATATACGGAGAGGGTTGTAATTTCCACTGGTGGGTTCAGCAGGTTGTAGATTCCGGGCTTTTGTTGTTTGGTTTGGTTCCTCGGCAGAAGTTGAAGCTGATTTGGTTAGTATTTCTGGTATTGTCCACGGAGGAATATTGTGTATTCTTGTCTTTTCTGTTGGTGTTATCTGGAAGCCTATTTCTTGCATAAGTGTTTTAATTTTTGCATATAGGGGAATGTATCTTGACTTTTCTTTGTATTCAGCTTGAATCACTGGATAAACATCGTGAAGTATTATTGGGTTGATTGAAGCAGCAGCATTGATGGCATATTTCAACATTAATGTATTTCTGCGATGTGCTAGATTTGGTTCGTTGGATTCAATTAGGATGCTTCCGATGGGGCTTGTGCGGTAGCAACCAGTACTGATTCTTAGGCCTTGGTTGTGTATAACTTCTAGTTTCTTGAGGTCGTTCCATCGGGCAGAATCATAAATTATAGATCCATAATCTAATTTAGCTCTTACTGTGGTTTTATACGTTAGTAATAACAGATTTTTATCTGCGCCCCAGTTGTTGTGTGAAAGGCATTTTAGTATGTTGAGCCTTTTTTTACATTCGTCTGACAAGATCTGTATGTGACTTTTCCACGACATTTTTGCGTCAAAATGCATTCCCAATATTTTTGTTCTCTCTACGTACTTCAGATTGTGATCGCCGAGCCTAAGTGTAGGCAGATTCTCTTCATTGTGCTTGGCGAATAGTATGCATTCTGTTTTTTGGGCCGAGAATTTGAATCCTGTTCTTTGGGTCCATTCATGGAGTCTGTTTAAGGAAGCTTGCATGATTTGTTGGCTTGAGGAGATAGATTTGCCTTTGCAGAAGACTGTGATGTCATCTGCATACTTTCTTGTAAACACAGGAGCTTCGATATTTGCGTCTACATCGTTAATTGCAAGAAGAAAGAGTGTGACGCTCAATACGGATCCTTGTGGTACTCCGTTTTCTATCTTCATTTCTTCAGAGAGGCAGCCGTTGATTCTCACTTGTATAGTCCTGTCTTTCATAAGACTTTTGATAAATTGAAACATATGTCCTCCGATTCCAATCTGCTGTAATTTTCTTAGAATTCCGTGAATCCATACCATGTCGTAAGCTTTTTCAATGTCTAAGTTGATGGCTAGAACATGTTGGTTGTTTGAGAATGCTTCTTGTATATGCGTGTGTATGCTTATCAGGTGAGCTAAGGTTGAGTGGTTTGATCTGAAGCCAAATTGGTTATTGGATATAATTTTTTGAAAGTCGAGAAACCACCTGAGTCGTGAGTTAATTATTTTTTCAAAAATTTTGCACATGTTGCACGTTAATGCGATAGGTCTGTAATTTTCACTTTTTGATCTGTCCTTGCCAGGTTTGGCTATTGGAACTACTATTGCAGTTTTCCATACTTTAGGAAATATGTTCTTAGTCCAGATTAAGTTATATATTTTCAGAAGGGTTTCAATTCCCTCTGTGGGTAATTGTTTAATGAGTATATTGGGGATTCCATCGGGGCCTGGCGATGAATTTTTGGTACTGTCAATAGTTGAGGTGAGTTCCTTTAGGGAGATGGGGTTGTTTAAATGATATTGAGAACCGGTGTCTTGATTGATGTTAAATGTAATCTCTTCTTTTTCTTCTTCTGCTTTATACTGAAGAAAATCAGCAGTATAATTTTGAGAGCTGGAATTTTTTGTAAATTTATCGGCCAATATGTTTGCGATGCAGTAAGGCTCTGTAATCATTTTGTTGTCATTCTGTAGGAATGGAATTGAATTGTACAATTTGCTTCCTTTTATGGCATTAATCTTATTCCAGGAGTCTTTGATGTTGTTTGATGCTGAAATAGATGATACAAAGACAGTCCAAGATTTAGCTTTGCTTTCTTTGATGATCCTTCTTGCCTTCGCTCTCATTTTTTTGTACTCAATCTTGTTTTCTAAGGTGTTGTGTTTTTTGTACTTGTTAAAAGCTCTTTTGGATCTTTTTATTGCGTCACCGCATTCGTCGTTCCACCAGGGAACTGATCTTGTCTTATTTGTAGGCCTGGTGTATTTAATGGATTCATATGTAGCTATTGTTATAACATTTGAGAAGGTCTGAATGATACGGTCAATATCGTCGTTTTCTTCAAATATATCTTGCTGATTTAAGAGCTTGCTGATACATTTTTTGTATTGTTCCCAATTTGCTTTGTCGTAATTCCATTTGAGAGATCGTGCAAAGCTATCAGGAATACTGTGGGGACAGTCCACATACAGGAGTATTGGGAAGTGATCACTGTCGTGTAGCTGTTCGAGAACACCCCCAGTTGCATTTTGGGGCAATTGCAGTGGAACATAAGGTAAGGTCTATTGCACTAAGACGTCCGTTGCTCATGTTAAAATGAGTGGGTTGTCCGTTGTTCAAGATAATTAGGTCCTCTTCATCAATAATATTTTCCATCTGGCGTCCTCTTGTGTCGGATTTGTTGATCCCCATATTGTGTTATGGCTGTTGAAGTCGCCAAGTAAGATAAAAGGTTTTGGAAGTTGTTTAATCAAATCTTTAATTTCATTAGCATCGAGAGATTGGCTATTGGGAAGGTAAATATTACATACACTGATTGTCGCTGGGGCTTGGATTTTAATAGCTACAGCTTCAATCTCTGTTTGTATGTCAATTTGTTCTGCAGGCAAGTATTCTTTTGCAAAAATGGCAACACCACCGCTAGCTATATTGGAGTAGTGACGGTTTTTATTGTAGCATTTGAAACCTTTTAATTTACCTTTGCTGTTTGCCTTGAAGTTAGTTTCCTGAATGCAGATTATTTCGGGCTTGTGATTTTGGCATAGTAATTGTAGCCTTTCATATCTTGTGTAGAAACCATTTGCATTCCATTGTAGAATGTTCATTTCAGCTTTGAGAAAGGTTAGGTTCAGATATTTCTGTTGTGGTGGCTACATTTTGTAGTAGCCACCACAACATTCTCTTCATTATCTTGTTGGTAAGTCTTTTTGGATTCTTGCTGACAAATATTGGCCGAGTCAAATTTGTTGTATAATGGTTGTGGATACTCAGGTCAACAATGGTGTCCAGTGGTATTCCTTAGAGGTATCTTCGTTTGTTTGAATTTTATTTAATAATTGCAGGTTGATGTTTATCATGAGGTTTGTATTAAAAAGAATTCAGTGTCAGATTGTTTCCATGCTAGATTCTGAGTCGGATGTATCTGATTCTGGTATGTGTTTTAACAGCTTTTTCTTTAGTCTGGTAACTCTGCCTTTGATAACTCTGTCATTTAGTACAGAATGGATGTCGTTGAGCATTTTTATGACGGCTGGGATGTCATTGGAATAATCTTTGACAATGGTAAGAGGGTCAGCAGAGCCCAAAGCATTTTCTAGTAGTAGATGGAGTTGATTTTCTGACAGTGGAAAAGAGTTTTTGTTCTTTTCGAACAGAGCTTTAGTTGGACTGAGCATGTCCTCAAGAGAAGTAGCAGGGTTACTGTCTTGTTCCGTTTCATCTTGTTTGCAGAATTCTTTTTCTGTTTCTTTTTTTTTGTCTTTTTCACACTGTTGTCTTCATTGTGGCTGTCATTAGCATTGTTGTTTGTTTCAGAGGGGGAGGAGGATTCATTTGGGAGGCTTCTCTTAAGAAGGGGGGGAAAATTTATAGGGTCACTGGTTGGGGAGGCAGTGGGTGAGTCAACTGTGATAGGTTTGTACTTCAATGTGATTTGTGGGGTTTGAAGATATATTTGTACTTGTAGAATCCAGAAGGCAATTCTCTTTGTGGTGATTTTGGGGGCAGTTACTAGCAGTATGGCCTTCCATTTTGCAATTGAAACAGGTGATGTTTTCAGCAGAGAAAAAGATTCTATATGGAGTACCTTCATATACAATCACTGATGACTGAGGGAGTTTGTGAAGTTCTTCAGGTTGGATAAAAGTTTGCCTTCTGAAGCTCATAATGTGACTGAGATTGGGGTCAGACAGGCCAGCTCTGATGAAAGATATACTGGAGGCAGTTTTAATGTCATGATTCTTAAAAATATTTGTTATTTCCTCGTTTGGAATGAATGGGTATACATTTGATATTATGATTCTTTTGAGTTTGTTAATTAGGGGTCTCACATTAACAGTTGTATTTTTAATGATCAGAGTAGGGTATTTGTTTGTTATAAAATCAGCATTGGTCTTGGAATTCAGAAACACACATATTCTATTATTGGATATTCTTGATATAAAAGTAATAGCACTGGGGGGAACAATTTCGGTTAGTTTACTTATATAGTCTTTGACAGTTAGATTTTCGCATGCGTCCAGTAGTATAGATTGTTCTTTTGATGGAAAACTCACAGTATTGGCGGCTCCGGCGTACGACTTCGTGGGTTGCTCCTGGAGGTTAGGTGACGGATTCATCTTGAGGTTGGATGGTACAGCTTTATTCATGTAGAAGCGTCGAGCCAGCCGGCAGGCCGGCCAGAAAAACACTGTACACTGCTTTCAACACTGATAGCACTTTAAATAACACTGTAAGGTAATGTTAATACTGAAATGTTTTGATTCGGAGATGTGGTATATCGATAAGCTGATAGAGCGCAGCAGTAGTTGTTGCCTCGACCGCTGTCGAACTACGAATCTTTCTTCCATTGTTTCTTTTAATTTTGTTGTTTCATTTTCTTTATTAACTTCTCTGTTTGTTCATTTGCATCACATCGAGATATCTCAGGTCATCAACTGATGTCACTGCAGTGGTAGCTGCAGTAGGTAAGTGCAGTAGGTACTGTCTGAAGGAGAATTCTAGCTGCCAACTGTTCAGGTGGGCAGTTTTCCGATGTGTCTCCGATCAACACCAGAGCTGTACCCTAACAAACGGGCCGCGGACTGCTTGTGATATTTCCTTGTCCTATCCTCACTCCTTGTCCTAACCTCACACTTATATTAATTACTTATTATAGCAGTGCTTCATTTATAAGATGTTAGGAATGGGAACGCCCTCGAAATTAATTATTAATGTAATAGAAATACTTATATATTATAATAAAATTTAATAATTATTTCCGAGGTACCAGAACGCCGTTCCGTCGCGTTTCACCAGAAATCAAACCCTGCTTATATACATCACACAACTACTTATCTTGGAAATTTAGAGCTTGTCCCAGTTGGGGGGGGGCACTGGAAGGAGATACCTAGATGGGAAAACATTGCGAGGTAAAGTTTAGGTCGACGAAACATCTCCTTCCTCCGTGGTAGAAAGAGGCCCAACACTTACTGGACTAATGGCCATAGCACCGCACCCGGGATGACGTATTAGTAAATCAATTAACCTAGAAAACGAAGACCACGCCACATTTATCCATTGCGGATGCCCACTGTCGCATAGTTGGGTTTTTATTTCTTGGCGGGAATGAAATATCTCACGATATTTCGCGTCGTTTTCGATCGAGCCGCTAGGGGTTGCATGATCGTCAGGACTGCTCGATACAGTCGCGATCATGAGACTCCTAGTGACACGACTGAGAACGACGCGAAATACCGTGAGAGTTTCCATCGTGAAGATAATAGCCAAGAAATAAAAAGCCAAGTATATACTGCGATTTGTATAACTTTGTCCCTCAAGGCACGCCTTCACAATGGAATTTGTCACGGTATTTCGCGATGTTCTCAGTCGTGCCACCAGGTATTGCATGATCGCGACCGTATCAAGCAATGTTTGCGATCATGCGACTTCTAGCGGGACGAGGGAGAAAGACGCGAAATGCCCTGTGATATTCCATCGTGGCCGTAGGGTCTTGAGGGGTAAAGTTAGAAAAATCGCACTATATACTGCGATTTTCGTAACTTTGCCCGTGGCAGGAATCAGCTGTTTCGCTGTCATCCAATCGGGAGCTTAATGTCGCTACAGTGACGTCATTATGGTGACGTTCGAGCTCCCGATTGGATGAAACCGTCAACAGCTGATTCCTGTCAGGGGCAACGTTACGAAAATCGCACTCTAGTGTGGTGGACCGCAGCCGGGCGCGTTCCTGCCGGGAGCCGCGCCCGGGGAAAGCCTCATCGCTGCGGCCTCGGGGGTGGGGTGGGGTGGGGGAGTGGGCGGGGGGCGTGCGTCTTCCTGCGGGCGCGCCTTCGCCGCCAAGGGCACTTCCGGTGCCGCCTGGCGGAGAAAGCGGCGCGGAGCGACGCGCGTCCTTGGCACCGCACCGCTCTCACCGCTGCGCCGACCCCCCCCCCGCCCGCCCGCCCGCCCGCCCGCCCGCTCGACCACACGGCCTCCCGCCCACTCGATCACTCGCCCACCCAAAGACACCCACCCACCCAACCACCCACCCGCCCGCCCGCCCGCCCGCCCGCCCGCTCGCCCGCTCGACCACCCGGCCTCCCGCCCACTCTCCCACTCGACCACCCAAAGCCACCCACCCACCCAACCACCCACCCGCCCGCCCGCCCGCCCGCCCGCTCGCCCGCTCGACCACCCGGCCTCCCGCCCCCACTCGCCCACTCGCCCATCCAAACCCACCCACCCCACCTACCCATACCCACCCACCCACCCACCTACCCATACCCACCCACCCAAACCCACCCACCCACCCATACCCACCCACCCACCCAAACCCACCCACCCACCCACCCAAACCCACCCACCCACCCAAACCCGCCCGCCCGCCCGCTCGACCACCCGGCCTCCCGCCCACTCGCCCATCCAAACCCACCCACCCACCCAAACCAACCCACCCACCCAAACCCACCCACCCACCCATATCCACCCACCCACCCATACCCACCCACCCACCCATACCCACCCATCCACCCAAACCCACCCACCCACCCAAACCCACCCACCCACCCAAACCCACCCACCCCACCCAAAACCACCCATCCACTCAAACCCACCCAAACCCACCCACCCACCCAAACCCGCCCGCCCGCCCGCCCGCTCGACCACCCGGCCTCCCGCCCACTCGATCACTCGCCCATCCAAACCCATCCACCCACCCACTCACCCATCCACATTCCCAACCACACATCCACATTCCCTCCCACCCACCCACCCTCCCGCCCGCCGCCCACCCACCCACCCACCCACCCACTCACCCGCCAACCCACCCAAACCCGAGCCCGCCTGCCCACCCGCCCACCCGCCCGCCCGCTCGCTCGCTCGCTCGCTCACCCGCTCGCCATCGATTGATTGATTCGTGTTTCCGGGCGCGTCAACTACTTAGGTCATTAGTTCCGTAAGCGTAGTGCGTGTTTTCCCTCGGGAGGTGGCGGTGATATTTTCCCGCTGGATGGCGAGATCCAGCTCCCACCTACCGTCGACTAGCGGGGTTTTCCCCTCAACCAGGTATCTCCCACCAGCAGGCACCGCCCCAGCTGATACAAGCTCTAAGCTCCCGACCGGTCTCCCGGCATGTGTGGTAGTGTAGTGCATGTTAGTGTAAGTGTGTGTGTAAGAGGAGAGGAGAGGACAAGGAAGAGGAAGGAAAGATCGCGCGCGGCCCCTTTTGTTAGGGTATTGCTCCGGTATTCGCCTGAATCGAAGATCGATAGTGCGTGAATCACTATCGATCTTCTGCGCATGCGCAGTTGCTCTGAAGTGATGGGAAACGGGAACTGCGCCAGAGCAGAAGATCGATAGTGTTTCACGTTCAAAGGTGCAAAACCTCTCTAGTTTGTGTCACCTCGAACGTTAAAGCACTATCGATCTTCTACTCATGCGCAATTCACGTTACGCATCTCTTTAATGCATCTGCGCGTGCGCAGAAGATCGATAATACTGTCTGGTAACGCTGGCACAAATTCTCTTATGTCCTCTCCATTTGGTTTGCCACCTTTGTTCTTTTCCTTAATTGACATTTTTTCCCTTCGAACTCCCTTCTTGTTTCATTGCTCCCCGTTCTAGTTTCTTTTCCCTGGTGCTACTTACTTCGATTATTCCGCTTATGCTTCTTCGTTCTCCTCCTCTATTTTCCAAGTTCTTCTTCCGTCCTTTTTCTTTTTCCTGCCCGCCCACCCGCCTGGCTTCGCGCTGCGGAGTACTCCCACACTCTGTACAACGGCTCATTGCTCCGATGTGCTTTTCGTCTTCTTCGATTGTTTTGGCACCTTTGTTCATCTCCTTACTGCTCCAGCATTCACGTGGTATTAATCGGGCAGACCACGGAAAACGACAGATCATAGCAGCTGGTCACTAGAATTCTCCTCCAAACAGCGACTGAATTCGAAATAGCTGTGTAATTAGTGGAGAAAATCCTGCCATTTTTGGGAGTGGAAACCTAGATACTCCCGGTCAGAGGCACTGCAGTGACATTGTTGATAGTATACTAGGCGAGGCGCGGAGTACAATTTTATTAAAGCTGTTCCCTGAGGTGAAAAACAGAATTTTGTTTAATTGATTGGTTGATTGTTAGTGTTTCCTGGCACGACAACTACTGAGGTTCTGTCTACTTAGTCCCGTAAGTGTAGTGCATGATATTCCTTCGCGAGGTGGCGATGATCTTCCACTGCTGGATGGTGAGATCCGGCAGCGGCCTGCCGTAGACTAGCGGGTTTTTCCCCTCAACCAGGTATCCCCACCAACGGCGCGCTGCCCCAGCCAGGACAAGCTGTAACCCCCGCCCGATCTCCCGTGATGTATGAAAGTGTAATGCATGTTGGAAGTGTATGTGTAAGCGGTGAGGATACGAGATGGAAGAGAAAGGAAAGATCGCGCGCGGTACGTGGCCCTTTTGTTAGACTACTGCCCCGGCATTCGCCTGGTGTTGATTGGAGAAATCACGTAAAACTACCGATCAGACCAACCGGCTGCTAGAATTCTCCTCCAGAGAGTGGTTGAAGTCAACTATGCTGACAAGTTAGTGTCGAAAATACTGTCGCCGTCAGAACTCGAACCTGAGACCTCCCAGTTAGAGACACTGCAGTGAGTCAGATGCACTGAGTCACCTCTCGGTCAGAATTTCGAGTTTAGATAATCTTATTCATCATTGTAAATATCCATTATTGTATATTTATCAAATATGTTTAATGCTGCTTGTTAATGATTAATAATGTAACATTAGTGGAGTACGGTTAGTGGACTTTACTCCTCTCAAGTACTAATTTACAGAAAATTTATGCAATTTTGCCAAATGTTTGTGTACAAAGAAATTGCAAAATAAAATATGTATTAAAAAAAAGATAATCTTACATTGGACCCTCGCATAGCCCGGAAACCACTCATTGGGACCGCTTGCGGTTTGTGGGCCACGGAAGCGATTTTCACCCCACTGCGCGAGCGAGCGAGGTCAGTGACCTCGATGCCAGGCGTCACGATGTCCTCCGACGGACGCGCCGACGGAGGAGCAGCCCAAACCTCGCCCCCTCCCCGCATCCCCCACCTCTTCGCGGCGGAGAAAGCTTATGTAACCACGACACATGATTTACAAGGCTCGGATTCACGAGGAATAAAATCCCACTAAAACGTCAATGATAATAATTTAACTACAATAATAATATAATAATAATAATAGTATAATCATAATAATAATATAATGATAATATAATAATAATAATAATAATAATAATAATAATAATAATAATAATAATAATAATAATAATAATAATAATAATAATACCAATACCGATCTGTACGTATCTCTGTATTTATATTTATTTTGTGTCTCTCTGTATGTGTGTGTTTTTTTCAACATTCATTATCATCATCATCATCATCATCATAATTTCACCCCATTCCCCGGGGCTTACGACCCTGAAGTATAAAAATTGTATCAGCATTAAATTTCCGATTCCACCTACAGAAAAAAGTAACGTGCGCCTCTCCCGATAATTATATCTGAGCGCCGGTGTGATGGACATATCGTGTGGTCCGATGATGACCGAGTCACTGAAATATTTATTTTTTTACATCTGCTTAATTTGCAATTTGATCTACTCGATCATTCGGCAAATACAATTTTCATACAATTACTGACCTGCAAAGAAACCTGCCAATTCTAGTTCTTTCTAAACTATTTTAAACATTTGTCCAATTAGAGAAAAAAAATACATCACATAAAAATCACAATAATACAAAACAAAGATACAAACAATAGTACAAATAATGGCAACTGAAATAATAACACTCATTTGAAAGTGATCCTATCGATAATTTGAGATTACAGATAGCAGTAATCTCAAATTATTAGTAAAATATAATGTTGAATTGTTACATGTTAGATTGTATGCATGCGCGCGCGCGCGCGTGTGTGTGTGTGTGTGTGTGTGTAGAGAAAGAAGCGTAAGGTGAAAACAGAACTGGAGGTAACACAGCAGCTCAGAATAACGAACGTGGAAGCCACAATAAACGGAGCAAATAAAAGTGAAAGAAAGTCTTCAATTATAGAGCTTCTGGTTTCCTTCACCACTTCGCCGTTTCTTGTGGACACAATAGACCCTCACGCGTCTGCCGGTTAGAACAAAAGAGAAACGTGTATTGTTATAGAAGGGCTGCGGTTGTCAGATTTCTCTCACACTCGAGTGACAAGATATTCGATAGTGTATGCAGTCGACACCGGCTGTAGTAGCAGCAAGTGTCGGCAGCATATAGATAGTAGCAGCAGATTGTACTCTCACAAAATTAATGAGGCCGTATTTTGCAATGATTTTGTTATTATGCGACCTGTGGTGGCTCATGGACAACGTGCTAGCTTTCCATGTGTTCGATTTCCGGTCAGAGTAAAAATAGAGCTGTAGCATTCCATTACAATCGTCTCAATTTCTATAGGTGTGCGAAGCGCAGGCAGGACACGCACTATATCTACGGTGAAGCTTACCACAAGTCTCTCTTACTCCCATACGTGTACAAAAAAAAATAGGGCCCAGGAACATCGCTAGCTGGAATAAGTCTGATTTATCCGACCTTAAAATGTCACATACATACACACATTGTTATTACGTAGCGAGGCAGGAACGATGCGACAACTTTCGTTGTGTCTGACCCGGAGGTTCTTGGTTTCGAGTCCCAACGGTGGCGGGTATTTTACAACAGCAAGGCCGAATTCAGCGACAGTAAGGAAGACAATTCTAGCGGCCGGATGCTCTGATCTGTGGTTTACTGTGACTTCTGTGATTAATATCAGGCGAATGCCGCAGCAAACGGACCATGGAGCGTGAGCGATCTCCTCTTCCTCATTCTTGTCCCCTCCTTCGCGCGCACAGACATGTACATACAGTTGGTAACAGTCTTGTTTGTACAGTCCATAATTTTCTCGAAAATCATTAATTTCAAGCGGAAAATTGAGACTAATGCAAATTATATTACAAGATAATTTGCATTAGTATCAATTTTCCACTTGAAATTAATGATTTTCGAGCAATTTATGGACTGTACAAACAATACTGTTACCAACTTTCCATCTAATGCAAATTTTATTGCAAGATAATTTGCATTAGTATCAATTTTCCACTTGAAATTAATGATTTTCGAGCAATTTATGGACTGTACAAACAAGACTGTTACCAATTTTGCATCTAATGCAAATTATATTGCAAGATAATTTGCATTAGTATCAATTTTCCATTTGAAATTAATGATTTTCGAGCAATTTATGGACTGTACAAACAAGACTGTTACCAACTGTACTTGTATGCAGTACACTGAAACAACCGGGAGATGTGGCTCGGGGTGTCAACTGATGTCACTGTAGTGTCTCTGGCCGGGAGATTCTAGATTCGAGTCACGACGGCGGCAGGATTTTCGACTCTAGCTAGATAGCTCGGTCGAATTTAGCCGCTGTCTGGAGGAGAACTCTTGCGGCCGGCTGCTCTGATCGGTAGCTTTCCGTGGTTTCTTTTATCAATACTTACCTGCACACATTTACACTTACATGCGCTATCCTAATACACTGTCGAGAGACCGGCCGGGCGCTTAGAGCTTGTCTCAGTAATGGCGGTGCCTTGCTAATGGGAGACACCTGGATAGGGAAAACCTCGCAAGCACACGTGTATGTCGCCCTAGAGCTCACCACCTAGCGGGAGAAGATCACTGCCACCGTCTATGATAAACGCGTGCACTACACTTGTAACCATAACTGGACTAAGATCTGTAACAGTTGCTGCCGCCGAACACGTGAAATAATTAAACAATCGATCAGGAATCTCGGTGCCTCGGAGGGGAGATACCTGGAGCAGTGCTTGTCGACTCAATCTCTGTGACGTCACAGAAATCTGCTTTCTTGCTGGAAACCGATCCACCGAACAAAGGTAGAGACCGTCGCGGCGGCAAGTGCACAGTGTTTCAATGATGGTACAGAAGTGGGGGAAAAGGTTTGCTTGAAAAATCGATAACTACGATTTTTAACTGGTAATTATTGTTTAGAATGTTTACTGTTTAATAACAATATGAAGGATCATATAAAAGAAAATAAATTATTCCATAACTCAAAACAACATCCGACTCTCTATCATGGCCAGAACTTAGTTCCACTTACATTCTTCTATTAGATAACATTTTGGAAAAGACGGTTTTCGCATTTTAAGACAATAATATTTTATACAATATGTATATAACAAATTAGTTCGTTCTGAAACAATAATTCATGTTAACAAATAGGTAAGTGTAACGTAAGAGAATTTTGACTAGTGGCTTGAGTATTTCTAATGTTCAGTTTTGTTTGAGAATGCTGTATCTTTTCTATAATCTTCAATCTACAAATTCCTTTACTTATTCCATGATTGCGAGCTATGTCAATTCTCATAATTTATTTTAATCTCGCAGATTTCTCTGGGTCGGAAAGCTACGAAATGCATCTGTGGGTTAGGCTTTTTAACCTACTGCAGTCCTTTCGAACACACTAGACACTTCGTCATTGTTCCAGTATTTACAAAAGAATATCTTTCTTCCCTAACAGAAAGTAAATTGACGGGTATAATTGGATTCTCGCTCATGTTGCCTGAAACACCGGCAAAGGCCCACTGTTTTCGGTACCGGCGACCGAGGTCTGCCCCTCTCTCCCTCCCTCTTTTCCTCGCCACCCTTCTCCGAGTGCCTTATCTCGGAGGGTAAGCAGTGCTCCGACGTCATTCCTTGTCCAGTTAGCAATCACCTATCTAGAGGGAAAACTCAGTAGTAAACTTTCACTGGGTGCCAGATGCCACGTGGCAACACGGGAAGAACGTTGCTACCTCCAGATTACTTACTCCTTTACTTACGTGTCAAACGACTTCTGGAAACAAAAAGTTTTGTGAGGTGAAATTAATATATTTTAGTTGCTTAATTGTTTGTGTTAAATGTATGTTCTTTCCTTAAATAAACTCTAGCCCGTATCTAAATAATTGAAGTTCCGTATTGTACGTTTTCATAATTGCATGATTTAACAGAAAAGAAAATATATCTTATAAAAGTGAAAGTACGTAACGTAAGAACCATTTAAGCGAATGCTCTCAATTTGGGCACGCAGCATTTTGAGCGTTGTTGCTAAACAAAAGCCCTAAGGGCCCCTTCACACGTAGACACTCAGCAGCGCTACCGAGTGGCGCGACTGATAGCGAAGCGTTGGTTTAAATGGAAGTCTTTCCACGAGTGGGCGAGTGGGGTTCTAGTGGCTCTGGGTGGCGGACTCTCGCTACGAGCAGCCTGGTTGGGACACCGCGAGCAAAGTATTGGTCTAAATGGTGGTCTTCCCAATGGGACACTCGGGGTTCTCGGAAGTGAGAGATAAGATTCTGCTGCGGTGCCTTTGTTGGTCGTGGGCGACTGTTCGGCGAAACCTATCCCCGCCGAACCCTCCCCCTTCACCCTAAAGTGAAGGCAGTGGGTAGACGGGAAGAGGGCCGCGAGCCCCCCGGACTTGTCCTCTGACGGGCTTTCGGATTCGCCATGGCAGTGACCCGCTAACCCAACGGGTAATTTGGGTGGGGTTCGCCCCGGTGCAAATGAGGCACTTTAAAGAATTCGCACTGACCTGTGGCCTGTAGAGATGTCAGGTGGAGCATCGCGGCTCGACCCAAGCATGGTATGGGTAGGCCTTATGGCTGCGCGCCGACGTGATTCGGTCGTCCCGCTTGCGGGGGGTTGTGGTTGAAGTGGTCCCTACCGCCTGCGGCGCAGGGCGGGAAGTGGAGTTGTCCACGACGCGGGGGTGAGGTTAGATCCCAAGAGGACACCACCCCGCTTGCTCCCTCAAAGATACAAACTTCGAGATATGAACCCTCCCCCTCGTACCGCATGCGGCGGTGGCCACGTGAGAAGTGCCCAGCTGCTTACCGGTAGCACGCCACAGTGTCTACGTGTGAAGGAGCCCTTGATGTGTTTTGTACGTTTGAATGCAACATTGATACATCTGGACTGCATTGTTGTCTGGTGGCGTGTGGCTGACCTGAGCAGGACCGGATGGCGTGGATAGAGCGGACGCAACCGGATGAAGTGGGCAAAGCGGAGTGGAGAGGAAGGCAATTAGGACAGGAGAGCGAGGTACGGGTGGAGCAGAATGATCGATAAATGCGGAAGGAGCGAAAGGATTAAAAGCAGTTGTAGGAGTCAATTCAATTCAATTTATTACCTTAAACCAAATTATTACCTTCTTATTACCTTAAGCCTTATTACCCTATTATCAAAGATTATTTTACTTGGCGATGCTCAGACCATCAAGCCTGTTTTTCCGTCTGACCACGCAAATTTCCTTACGCTCCTTTCACCATCTAACGGAGAAAGAAAGAAAGAATCGCTCAGACGACGGAACAGGCGATTTGAATTTTAGATTTCTTTTAGACTTGTTATTTTTTTTACATACAGAAAATCTACAACATGGAACAACCAGCTTTACTTCCTTTCCAAAGAAAGACGTACGTAGACTTTATTGACCTTTAAAATCAACGGCTTTGATCTGGCTTGCACCCTGGATCTTGATCAGTTCGATTTGCTAACCGTTGCACCACCGAAGCCGAAGTGGCGGTTCTCTGGACAACTGACTGCGACGAGTCGTGACGGATACGACATAAAATTAATATTAATGGAAGATTACTCCCGCGCTGTCATTAATTTACTCCGAAAGCGCAAAGCGCAAGGGGCTTAGAGACGCGTTGCCTCAATTGTAGACGCAAAGAATTTAAAAAAAAGTGGGAGAAGCAGGTGGCGCGTGATGAGGAGCGGGAGAAACAGAGAGAGAGCGGAAGGGGCGGGGCGGAATGAGCAGGACAGGAGAGGGAGGGTGGGGCAGGAGGGGTAGCGGAAGGGGAGGGATGGGATGGGCAGGAGGGTAGGGTCCGTTTCGAAAACATCGATGCGGATGTATTCGAAACGGATGTTTCTATAAAAATGTTGATGTTTGAAACACTGATGTATTGAAACTAATGTTTTTTGAACGTCGATGTTTTGCGCTCGATGTTTTCGCCTATTTCAGTGTTTTTTTCGTGAATGAAACATTCCCATAACCGCAATTGTGTGCAAGTTAAAATACGAAATAACTGATACCTCCACCTGTTAAGTGTCTGGACCAAACGAACGCGGTTTTCCTTCATCGATCAGACCAATCCTTCGCTGGAGATAATCCTCATGCCATGAAGTTTCTTTCGTATTTCGCATATGGGAGGCGTTTTAACTTAAAATATTCATTTAAAATTTAATTGTAAATTGATACGAACCTTCTACTGACAAATTAAATTTTGTTGCACTTGAATTTAATATTAGAGGTTTGTGAACCAAGTTTCACAAATCGATGGTTTTTGGTCGATGTATTATTAATATCGATGTTTCAATTTTGAACGCTGATGTGAGACAACGTCGATGGTCTGTTGTCGATGTCCCATCACTAGTGAGGGTTAGGACGGCTATGGCAGGCAGGCAAGACAGGCGAAGCAGCTTAGTAGGTACTAGGACGTGCGAGGCAGCTTAATAGATACTACCAGATGAATTGACGTCGCCGACGTATGAAACCATTTTAAAAGTATTTTCACGTGTTGAAATTTCTAAATTTGACGCATAACTTTGTTCAAATATAAGTTCTTTCAGTATTGGACTTATCAATGAATCGTAGCAGCTAGTAACATTATATTCTCGTTCAAAAATTTGAAACACCGAATGGCCTTATATGTTACCTCCATGCGGGATATGAACTGGTAATATTGCAATTTCAAAATTGTAATTGTAAAAAATACTTACATATATGGATGATGCGAATAGTTAGAATTTAGTACAGGTACATTTTGTAAGTTTTTTTGCTAATATGCACAAAAATGCACATGAAAGAGTACTGTAAGCTTTTCTTTAGCGTTATTCTCTAATACTAATTTAAAATTATCCGCAATTAGCTTCAAAAATTCTGTTACAAAATCTTCTACAATTTCATTTAATTCTACCTCCGATTTGCTAAGCACTTTCATTTTGTTGTCCTCCAATTTTTAAAGAGTTTAAAACTCCACAAATACTGACTTGTGTTCACTTCTACTTCTTCAATTGCTATATTAATAGTTTTGTAGGAGAACCTACATGAACATTTAAATGTGTCTGTTTTGTATGCTTACGAGAATAAAGATCTATTCAAGTGAATAAAGTGCTATTAAGAATCAGTTGTTAGTCACATTCATTTGAAAATTGGTATTTGCACGCTTAAGATCGTAAATGTGAAAAGTCGTATTCGGATAGACTTCCATTCTCTAACAATACTCACAGTTCTGGTTTTCTCCGAATTCACTTGGCGTTCTTCAAATTTAATTGGTTCCAAGATAAAACTGTACGCAGGTGTTTGCAAAAATTGATAAAAGTACTGTCATAGGGGCGAAGCACTTCATTCCTTATGTTCAAAGTAGCTTCAATACTGACAGTTCTACGACGCGATTCGCTTGTGCACAAGAATCAGTAAGTTCATCCTCGAGAACGAAAGAAAATTGTGGTGTCAGGAATCGAAAATTGTCCCTGTTTACTGAGTTAAATCAACGCCACCTTCATAGATCTATTTAGGTGGCGTTGGTTTAATTCCCGCCCTACCCACTAAGATCGCAGCATTAAAACACACAAAAACACATTTTTAGGTACTTCTTAAAATCCTCTGTCTGCATCCGAAAAGAAATTATCAGTTCCTCACCAGGAGATCGAGACGCGTTGAACTATATATGTCTCGATTGGTGCATGGAAAATGGTCTAACCGTGAGTGACGGATCAGCACACGTGCAGTCACGCACAATCGCAGTTACTCAAATACTATATAGAGATAAATAGATACTATTATTAAATAAATACCCGAACAAGGCCGGGTAATCAGTTAGTATTATATATTGTAGAGATCTCCCTGGTATGCAGTATTTAATGCAAATAATACTTATTTCCTATGCTTATACGAGTAACATAGAAGCTGACCTCTAACCCCGGTCTCCAAAAATAATATTCACAATTCATTGTCAATTACCAAGTTCAATTATTATTGTCCATAAGGAAAAATATTTACAATTCATGTCTTTCTTTGCGAAGACTGTTAGGTCATAGTGACGTAGCGATAAGCCTCTTCGTGACTTCAAAATGTAAGTACTATATTAAGACGTTAGGAAAATCGTTCCAGTAAGTCGTGGCACGGGCGTTAATGTGGCAAGAAGCAGCGAAAAGAATGAAAATTTATACTCACATATGTGCTACATACCAGTATATTTGAAAGACGTCCCTGCTACACTTCTACGTTAGTTGTTGAAACTGGTAGTTGTTACATTTAAACACATTATTTATTATATTGACCCATCGTTATCAATATTCTAAATAAATTGATATTACTTGGGTGCGTCGAAAAGCGTTACTCTCATGAGGAAAACATTTGGAAGTTTTTCCCTTGAAATGAGAGAACTTTTCATTTTTAATGCCACAAAATTATATTTTATAATAATAATAATAACAACAACTCCACCTGAGGAGAACACGACCTTGCAGTTGGTGGTGCAGCATGAGTACCCCCATGAGCCTGAGAGCTATGTCAGTGGTAGCCTAGCTACTGGTAGGGCCTCCCTTGCTGAATAGGTTGAAGGTGAGGGGTCCGATGAAGAAGTACTCCATTTTGAGGAGAGTGGGAAGTAAGTAGAGAGGGAAGGGTCATGAACCTTTGGACTTCCTGTTATCGGCCCATGGAGGGTACAGGAGAGAAACTGGGTTGGCACACCAGGCCACTGATTAGAGTGGAGGCCCGAACCTTGCATTAGCCAGAGAAGTAGTCAGTGAAAATCCCGTGGGGTTTAGTAATGCCGACTGGCGATCGGAGGGACCCCTTGCTGGGCTCTGCGGGGGGATGTCCCGAGGACACTGTGGGTTGCAATAACGGATGGAAGGAAACAACCCGAGGGTTAAGTGTGATCTGTGAACTCGAACTTGCGTCCTGCGAATCTTCACTTAAAACCAATGATCAAAATAGATAGCGATACATAGCGAGGGAAGATCGTCTCCATATTACTCTGAAACACACACTGCCCTTACGGGAGTAATGCCCTTAGCTGTTGAGGTGCCTGAAAACACTCAAGAATACATCATTCAAACCTGAGAGGCAAATAAATAAATGAACAGATTGTTACGAAATTTAAATACAGAACTCGGTATGAGTGCATCAATGCGCAAGAGAACGTACAATTGAGTAATGTAATGGGTTGCTATGGAGGCAAGTTTGTTGGAGAGGCGCTGGCTAGAGTTCATAAAAAATGGACGCTGACGATTAAGTCATGATATTTAAAGGAAAGTGCTTGTTTAGAAACTCAGTTAGAAACTCGTCTTCAAGAGTTTAGAAGATTGGCGAAACCTTGGGGAAGGTGCTGCATATAAATAATTGGTGGTTCAAGAATACAGAGCACGATATCCGCGACAGCGGAGCAGGTAACATTTACCGATTGAATGAGAAAATAAATGAAGAATGAATAAATTAATAAATGATTGAATCACTTAATGAAAGAATGAATAAATGAGTGGATCTAGAAATTAATGGATCAATAAATGAATTAATTAATAATTGAGAAAATAAATAACTGAATGAGAAAAATAAACGAATCAATAAATGAGTAGATCAATAAATGAGTGGATCAATAAATGAGTGGATCAATAAATGAGTGGATCAATAAATGAGTGGATCAATAAATGAGTGGATCAATAAATGAGTGGATCAATAAATGAATTAATTAATAATTGATAAAATAAATAACTGAATGAGAAAAATAAAAGAATCAATAAATGAATGTATCAATAAATGAACAGATCAATAAATGAATGTATCAATAAATGAATGATTGAATAAATGAATAAATGAATGAATGAATAAGCCGTCAGTCTGTGCGTAGACGCGACGGCGGTCACCGCGGCTGCACCGACGCGCACGCGATCGCGACACTTTCGCCCGAGGCGGAGCATTGTCCTCGGCGCGTCGCGGCGCACTGGCGACCAGTCGGCTAGGGGTTTTCCCTGGCCAGGTATCTCCAACGAGTCTCCGCCTGAGCCGGGAGAATCCCTAAGCTCCCGACCGGTCTCCCGGCATGTGCGGTAGTGTAGTGTAAGTGAGGGGTGAGGACATGGCACGAAAGAGGAAGGAAAGATTGGGCGCGGTCCGTGGCCCGTTTGTTAGGGTACTGCTCCCGCGTTCGCCGGGTGTTCGAAGACACCATTGAAAAGTACCGATCAGAACAGCCAGCCGCTAGAATTCCTCTCCGGACAGCGACTGAACTCAACTTAACTGACAAGTTAGTGACAAAAATTCTACCTCCGTCGGAAATCGAATTCTAGGTCCTCCCTGTCAGAGGCACTGCAGTGACATCAGTTGATGCCCTGAGCCACTTCTCCTGGTATCAAAACACGAAAGAATCAATAAATGAATGGGTCAATAAATGAATGATGAATGAATAAATGAAGGATCATTTAATGAATGAATGCGTAAATAAGTGGATGAATAAGTAAATGAATGGATCAATTAATGAATGTATGAATAAATAAATTAATAAATCAATAAGTGAATCAATCAATAAATGAATGAATGAATGGCTTAATAAATGATTGAATAATTAAATGAATGGATCAATAATGAATAAATACGAGTAAATTAATGCATAAATGAATTAATAAATAAATTAATGAATAAATAATTGAATGAATTAAGAAGTGAATGGATCAATAAACGAATGAATAAATAAACGGATGGATCAATAAGTGAATGGATCAATAAATGAATGAATAAATAAACGGATGGATCAATAATTGAATTGATAAGTAAATGGATGGATGAATGAATGAAAGAATGATAAATGAATAAATAAATGAATAAATGAATAAATAAATGAAAAAAATTAAGTAATGAATAAATAAATGAAAAAAATGAATGAATGAATAAATAACTGAATGAATGGATCAGTAAAGGAATGCATCAGTAAAGGAATAAGCCTGCATCGCGAAGGCCAGCCCGTGCGGAGGCGCGTCGGCGCGGGTGCAGCGGCGCGCGCGCGACACTTTCGCCCGGGGGGCGGAGAGCATTGTCCGCGGAGCGCGTCGCGACGCGAAGACGAGCACGCGGGACGACAATGGCGCGCGGCGCGGCGCGGCGCGGGAGGAAGTGGAGCGAGGTGGCACGGCGGCGCCGCGACGCCCGGCCGACCACAATGGGGCGCCCCCGCGCTTAAAAGCCACTGCGACCGCGCGCCGCGCTCTGTACCTCCGCGTCCCGACGCCCGCTCGCCCGCCCACTCCCGACACGCAGCGGTCCGCCATGAAGGTTAGTGCAGTCCACAAGTCGTATTATGGATGCCTTGCGAAAGGTGAGGTAGAATAGTTTTTTTAAAAATTGTTTATATTGTTATCGTTAGGACTCGGACTATTAGGCGCTAAAAACCGAAAAGTATCATTTTTTTATGTTCCCGACGCAGCGGTTCGCCATGAAGGTTAGTGCAGTCCACAAGTCGTATTATGGATGCCTTGCGAAAGGTGAGGTAGAATAGTTTTTTTAAAAATTGTTTATATTGTTATCGTTAGGACTCGGACTATTAGGCGCTAAAAACCGAAAAGTATCATTTTTTTATGTTCCCGACGCAGCGGTTCGCCATGAAGGTTAGTGCAGTCCACAAGTCGTATTATGGATGCCTTGCGAAAGGTGAGGTAGAATAGTTTTTTTAAAAATTGTTTATATTGTTATCGTTAGGACTCGGACTATTAGGCGCTAAAAACCGAAAAGTATCATTTTTTTATGTTCCCGACGCAGCGGTTCGCCATGAAGGTTAGTGCAGTCCACAAGTCGTATTATGGATGCCTTGCGAAAGGTGAGGTAGAATAGTTTTTTTAAAAATTGTTTATATTGTTATCGTTAGGACTCGGACTATTAGGCGCTAAAAACCGAAAAGTATCATTTTTTTATGTTCCCGACGCAGTGGTCCGTCATGAAGGTTAGTGCAATCCAGAAGTTATATTGTGGAAGCCTTGCGAAAGGTGAGGTAGAATAGTTTTTTAAAAATTGTTTATATTGTTATTGTTAGGACTCGGACTGTTAGGCGCTAAAAACCGAAAAGTATCATTTTTTTATGTTCCCGACGCAGTGGTCCGTCATGAAGGTTAGTGCAATCCAGAAGTTATATTGTGGAAGCCTTGCGAAAGGTGAGGTAGAATAGTTTTTTAAAAATTGTTTATATTGTTATTGTTAGGACTCGGACTGTTACGCGCTAAAAACCGAAAAGTATCATTTTTTTATGTTCCCGACGCAGCGGTTTGCCATGAAGGTTAGTGCAATCCAGAAGTTATATTGTGGAAGCCTTGCGAAAGGTGAAGTAGAATATTTTTAAAAAAAATTGTTTATATTGTTATTGTTAGGACTCGGACTGTTAGGCGCTAAAAACCGAAAAGTATCATTTTTTTATGTTCCCGACGCAGTGGTCCGTCATGAAGGTTAGTGCAATCCAGAAGTTATTTTGTGGAAGCCTTGCGAAAGGTGAGGTAGAATAGTTTTTTAAAAATTGTTTATATTGTTATTGTTAGGACTCGGACTGTTAGGCGCTAAAAACCGAAAAGTATCATTTCTTTATGTTCCCGACGCAGCGGTCCGTCATGAAGGTTAGTGCAGTCCACAAGTCATATTATGGATGCCTTGCGAAAGGTGAGGTACAATATTTTTTTTAAAAATTGTTTATATTGTTATTGTTAGGACTCGGACTGTTAGGCGCTAAAAACCGAAAAGTATCATTTCTTTATGTTCCCGACGCAGCGGTTCGCCATGAAGGTTAGTGCAGCTAGTGCAGATCGTGTTGCCTTGCGAAAGGTGAGGTGGAATATTGTTTTTTTAAATTGTATTGTTATTAGTAGAACTCGAACTGTTAAGGGACTAAAAAAACAAAAAAATATCAATTTTTTATGTTCCCGACGCAGCGGTCCGCCATGAAGGTTAGTACAGTCCACAAGTCATATTATGGAAGCCTTGCGAAAGGTGAGGAAGAACTTTTTTTAATTGTTTATATTGTTATTGTTAGGACTCGGACTGTTCGGCGCTAAAAAACCGAAAATTATCAATTTTTTATGTGCTTAAAAATAGAAAAATATGTGTTAAAATGACGAAAATATTATTTATTTCTCATATGAAACATTATTTATTATCCGTATGGAACTCAGAAACCAACATCGAGAGAAATATTGAAGTCAAACGTGACGTCATCCTCTTCAACAGTCTGCACCAATGGTGTCAAGTTCTTCTACTGGTGGCAGTGGCACGCGATGTGGCATCGTGTCATGCCACGAGCTACTCTGCGCAACTAGCGTCGGGAAAGGAAACTATTAGTAACCCTGCCGTTTAACAATAGGGATGACGTCTCTGGGGGTGATGTGACGAACTACATGAAGGGGCGATTTCGTCGTGGCACTCATGTCACGGACTCCCGCTTGTGGCATTGACTTTGACAGCACTGGTCTGCTATTTTCGTCTGTGTATCTGAGGAAGTTTGGGAACAGTTCGTGTTAATCATACGAATGTCTATAATCGCTCGGAGTGTCATTGCCTGAATCGACAATAGTGTTGGAATATATATGCTGCAATGAGTTATATAATACATATACTGCCATGAGTATATATAATACAGTATGTATGCTGCAATGAGTTACTCTTTCTGTTTGAGCAATTGGCTTCAGAACACAAAAGAAAAGAATGGTCCTCAGAGGTCTTCACAGGTCGTGAACCACACTCACTTCACTCAATAGGGGAAGTCCCGCAGTAACATGTGACGTGTGACCAACTGCTGCATTCCCAACTGGCACGCCTTCCTCATTCATCCAAAAATTTCTAAGTATTAAATTTGGAAATGCCCAAAATACATATATAAAATTTAGCGAAATATGTAATAATATTGTTTGTTTGTTTCGACGAAAATATTTATTTTTATGCAACTACGCAAAATATTTATTATGTGATAAGCAATGTGGTACATAGAAAATACGGGGCGCTACTTGAAGTTACACTAAAATTTCCACGCTCAAGATTGAAGGGGAAAATTATGTATTTACTTATTAGTTCAAGCCCTAGTTACTAGTAAGAAATCTCTAAGTTTTCCACCTCGAAAATTTCGGGTAAGTAATCGCCTCAGCCAGCGGGGGATGATCACCCCTTCACGCAATGGAAACGTGCACTACACTTACGTGACTAATGGTTTAATCATCCGGAATCTCTATTCAATCAATCAATCAATCAAAGTGTTTTTGGGCAGATGCATGTTTTAGAAAAACATCTATCTTTAGGTACAGAACAAATTATATACTCAACGACACGAAAACAAAAGAACAACACTAAGCAACATGAGCACAAATAATCGCGAACCAGGGAAACAAACCTCTCTGGCTTGCCACCGTAACGGACCAAAACGGAACACATACCCATCCATACCCAACAAGCTGCTGGCCGTATGGGTTGACACCCTCTGAACCTGGCTAGCTTCCCACACCGGACCACAACTAAATACATACCAACATTTACTACTAATCAATTTCTCATTAATTACCATAATTTTAAGAATACCATTACCATTTTTGTGTCAGGAAATCTCAGGTCGTTTGCATAAAAAATCTAACATTTTTTTAGACTATTACTGTATAATTATTGCAATGATGCCGTTAATCATTTTGCGCTTATGTCAACAACGTGAAGAGTAATTAATGTAAACACATTTCTCTTATCATAATTTCGGGTTTATTTGGGCAAAACTTCTGTATTTCGCCGATGAGGTTTTTTTGAAATTTGTGTTAATTAATGCGAATGTATTACGTAGAGAGTTATTGTAGCTCATACTTTTGTTGTTATCTTGAAGGTCAGTGCCCAGATGCACGCACGAGTTGAACGTGGTCTATTTTAGAAGTGTAATTAGTTGTGAGCAATATATGCGTTTTTTGGCTTTTTGAGTAAGAAATAAATCGGTAAAATGAGAACTTTTTGTTTACATTTTTAATGTGGAAATATGTGTATTGATGTTTGTAAAAAATCTATTTGTTAACACAACCTTAATATCGAGTTCTAAATTGGTAATTAATTCATACTGGTTATTATTTTTCACATTTTTCTGTGGTAGTCGGGTAAATGGCTAGGTTTCAGGCTGAAACTACGTAACCCTCGATTATTTAGAAAATGGCTGGCGTAATTAATTTAAAAATTATGGTAATTAAAGAATAATTGATTAGTACTACATATTGGTATGTGTTTCATTGTGGTCCGCTATGGGTGGCTGGCTAGCATTAGGGAGGTGGCAAAGAAAACGGCCAGCAGCTGCTTCAAACGGGACTCTCCATTTCGTAAATGGCGGCCTTTAAGTTGACATACCGTAGCAAGCTCGCTCGCATGGCAGCTGCTCTCACGAAGTTCAGTACACAGATGCACGCACGAGAAATGCACCGGTGTAGATTTTGGTTCAACAAATGCATTAGAACATAAACGAATACATAGAGCCTGAACGAACACATGTGATCGGTAAAAAGTAAGAGTTGAAGATAACTGTTCGAATGTGAATGAACACGAACATACTGGGAAGCACATTATCATAAAGAATCGCGAACATGACTTTTAGTGAAAAAAGGAGCATGTATCATCAAAACAATCTTTAAATTGAGGACAAATCATACAGTCAGAAACACGAACAAGAAAGAGCAACCGGAATTTGGATCAATACATCAACTGATATCATTGCAGTCCCTCTGACCGGGAGGTCCTAGTTTGGCGTGCGGAAGGTGGCAGGGTTTTCGACTCTAGCTTGTCAGCTAGATTGAATTCAGCCACCGTCTAGAGGAGAAATCTAACGGTCGGCTGCTATGATCCTTAGTTTTCCGTGGTTTCTCCGATCAACACTAGGGGAATGCCGGAGTAGTAACCTAACAAACGGGTCACGGACCGTGCGCAATCTTTTTTCCTCGTTCTCGCCCTATCCTACACCCTATTTACACTCGCATGCAGTACATTACCTCACATGTCGCGGTACCGATCGGGAGCGTAGTTCTTATCCCGACTTGGACGATGGTCCCTGTGGGGATATACCTAGTTAAGGAAAAATTGCCCGCAATTTACATGCATATTTCAAGGCTAAAAGCTTGCATAAACGTCCCAACCGTGTGTATAGATTTTGAAGTAAGATCATGTAATTATGTGATGTGCTATGTAATGATAGGGCTAATGTGGGTTTGTGTGTGCAGCAGGTGGCATGGCGGTGTTTGGCGCTGTGGGCGCTGGTGTGCGCGTGGACGGTGTGCGAGGGCGGGGCCTTCGAGGTGACGGAGGCGGTGAACGAGGGGGACACTGCGGCGGCGGCGGCGCCTCTGCCGGCCAACGCCTCGCTCCCCTCACTGGTGGAGGGGGCGGCGGGCAACGGGTCGGGCAACGCCACGGCGGCGCCCGCGCCGCAGCGCATCACGCTGCCCTCGTTCCGGCCCTCGCCCCGCGTGCCCTCGCTGCTGCGCCTGCCCGGGGAAGCCCCGCGCCTCTCCAGCCTGCAGGTACGTCTCCCGCCTTCACAAAGGGGGAACCCGGTTGCATCCTGCGGTGAATTTATTCTAGTACTTCTATCTGCTACCTCCAAAAACGTTCCCGGTTGCATCCCGCGGTGAATTTATTCTAATAGTTTTATCTGATATCCCTCCAAAAAATTCCCGGTTGCATCACGAGGTGAACTTCTCCTAAGCCTTTTATCTCCTACCCCCAAAAGGCATCACGCTGCCCTCGTTCCGGCCCTCGCCCCGCGTGCCCTCGCTGCTGCGCCTGCCCGGGGAAGCCCCGCGCCTCTCCACCCTGCAGGTACGTCTCCCGCCTTCACAAAGGGGGAACCCGGTTGCATCCTGCGGTGAATTTATTCTAGTACTTCTATCTGCTATCTCCAAAAACGTTCCCGGTTGCATCCCGCGGTGAATTTATTCTAATAGTTTTATCTGATATCCCTCCAAAAAATTCCCGGTTGCATCACGAGGTGAACTTCTAAGCCTTTTATCTCCTACCCCCAAAAGGCATCACGCTGCCCTCGTTCCGGCCCTCGCCCCGCGTGCACTCGCTGCTGCGCCTGCCCGGGGAAGCCCCGCGCCTCTCCAGCCTGCAGGTGCGTCTCCCGCCTTCACAAACGGCGAACCCGGTTGCATCCTGCGGTGAATTTATCCTAATACTTGTATCTGATACCCCCAAAAATGTTCCCGGTTGCATCCCGCGGTGAATTTATTCTAATAGTTTTATCTGATATCCCTCCAGTAGTTTCCCGGTTGCATCACGCGGTGAATTTATTCTAATACTTTTATGTGCTCTCCCCAAAAATTTTCCCGGTTGCATCCCGCGGTGAGTTTCTTCTAATACTTTTAACTGCTACCATCAAAAATGTTCCCGATTGCATCCCGCGTGAATTTATTCTAATAGTTTTATCTGCTATCCCGAAAAATTTTCCCGGTTGCATCCCAAGGTGAATTTATTCTAATAATTTTATCTGCTACCCCCAAAATTTTCCCGGTTGCATCCCGCTTGAATTTATTCTAAAATGTTTATATGCTACCCTCAAAGGTTATACCCGATTGCATCACACAGTGAATTTTTTCTAAGCCTTTTTCTCCTAACCCAAAAAGGTTTGCCCGATTGCATCACGCGGTTACCTTTTCCTTAGTCTTTTATCTGCTACCTTTAAAAGGTATGTCCGATTGCATGACACGTTGAATTGTTTTTAAGCCTTTTTTCTGTTATCCCAAAACGATTTGCTCGATTGCATCACGCGCTGAAGTTTTCCTAAGCCTTTTATCTCCTACCCCCGAAAGGCATCACACTTCCCTCGTTCCGGCCCTCGCCCCTCGTGCCCTCGCTGCTACGCCTTCCCGGCAAGGCCCCGCGCCTCTCCATCCTGCAAGTGCGTCTCTCGCCTGCACAAAAGGTGAACCCGGTTGCAATTCGCGGTCAACGTTTCTTAGCACTCCCCGCAATCGCGAAATGGCATAGCCCGATTGCATCCTGCAGTCAACTTTTTTCTAAGCCTTTTTTCTAAGCCTGCCACCCTAAAACGGCGTAGTCCGATTGTATCATGGGGTCAACTTTACCGAAGAATTTTACCAACCTCCTCAAAAAGGCTGCCCTCTTTCCAGCCTCGGTGCTGCGCCTGCCCGGCGAAGACCCGCGCCACTCCAGTCCCAGGTGCGCTTCTGTCTGCCACAGAGTGGACCCGGTTGTATCCTGCGGTCAATATTTTCCTAAGCATTTTACGTGCCACCGCAAAAAGACATAGCCTGATTGCATCGCGCGGTCAACTTTTTCTGAACATATCATCTGCCACCCCAATAAGGCACAGCCCGATTGATCAACTTTTCTAAGCACATTCCCCGCAATCGCGAAATGGCATAGCCGGATTGCATCTTGCAGTCAACTTTTTTCTAAGCCTTTTACCTGCCACCCTAAAACGGCGTAGTCCGATTGCATCATGCGGTCAACTTTACCGATGCATTTTACCCACCTCCTCAGAAAGGCTGCCCTCTTTCCAGCCTCGGTGCTGCGCCTGCCCGGCGAAGACCCGCGCCACTCCAGTCCCAGGTGCGCTTCTGTTTGCCACAGAGTGGACCCGGTTGTATCCTGCGGTCAATGTTTTCCTAAGCATTTTACGTGCCACCGCAAAAAGACATAGCGTGATTGCATCGCGCGGTCAACTTTTTCTGAACATATCATCTGCCACCCCAATAAGGCACAGCCCGATTGATCAACTTTTCTAAGCACATTCCCCGCAATTGCGAAATGGCATAGCCGGATTGCATCTTGCAGTCAACTTTTTTCTAAGCCTTTTACCTGCCACCCTAAAACGGCGTAGTCCGATTGCATCATGCGGTCAACTTTACCGATGCATTTTACCCACCTCCTCAGAAAGGCAGGGCTCTTTCCGGCCTTGCTGCTGCGCCTCGCCGGCGAAGCCCAGCGCCTCCCCAGGTGCGTCTCTCACCTCGCCAGGGTGGGCGTGTCCCGGTTGCATCCCGCGGTCAATTAATCTTAATCGTTTGCCACTCCGCAAAGGCATTGCACGGTTGTATCCTGCAGTCAATATTTCCTAAGCATTTTACCTACCACGCCAAAAAGGCATAGTCCGATTGCATCCCGAGTCAGTATTTGCTATACCTTTTACGCGCCCTCCGAAAGGCGCTTAGTGTGATTGCATCCAGTTTTGTTTTACTCCTGAATACAATTAAGAACCCGCAAAGCTTTCATTGCTTCCAATTAATTGTTTTAAGTACGATTTATTGCATTTGTCCGGCACTGAATACAAAAATTGTAACTTTTCCAGTAAAATCCTCTTCTAAAAATGTAAAGACTGTTGGGTTCTCGATGTCGGCAGGATTGAAATGAATTGAATTGCCTTATTTTACGTGGCGAGACTCAGGCCATAAGGCCTTGTCTTCCATCTGAACACGCAAATTTCGCTACGCTCCTTTCAACAAACTAGCAGAGAAAGAGGGCGACGAAACAGGCGATTTTGAATTTACTTCAGACGCGTCATTTAGGCTTGAGGATCTTTTACATGCAGTAAATCTACTAAAATGGGACAGCCGGCTTTACTTCCCCTCCGAAGGAAGGCGTACGAAGGATTTTTTCGCCCCTAAAAATCCACGGCTTCGATCGGTTTTGAATCCGCGTGTTGTTGTCTGATTTACTGTTTTTTCCTGATTGTTTCTCTGATTTACTGTTTTTATTCTTTGAACTACGATTTGAAATGCATTTTTCTTGCTTGCAGTTGCGCCAGACAGAGCATAAGGATGAGAGTTTTGAAACGGGCAGCGGTGGTGACGACGAAGGAGGTAATATTTTTAAATTTCTTTCTTTTCTTGTTTCTCATTAGAGTAAAAACAATGATAAAATATTGTTAGAAATGCATAACATCATTACCAATCTTAGATAATAAAATGGATGGTAAAGCATTCGTTTCAGGGATAAATGTAAAAAACAAAATGCCTCAGGCGTTATCAGGTCGGTTTTTCAGAGCATTTCGCAATATTTGTTAGAGCGATTATTAATTTACAGTTGTTTTAAATTACACTATTGTACCCTTTTCCTAGTATCATTGTAGACCTGAGTGATATTTATCTACTCTGCCAGGATATACGCCGTGTTGTTTTCCGCAGTCTTCCTTTTCTTTTTCCTTGCGGTAAGATGGCCAGATTAAGGGTCATTTAAGACAAACGTACACGCTGCGAGAAATGGGTAACAGACCGCGCGCAATCTTTCCTTCCTCAATTTTGTTTCCTCCTCTACCCTTACATACACACACACACGTGCGCGCGCACACACACACACACACACTTGAATTACAATATCTTACATGGAATACAATACTTGAATTACAATATCTTAATGGAATTACTTATCGTACATGGAATGACGGGAGCTTGGTGCTTGTCCCCGGCTGCGGTGGTGCTTCATTGGCGGATATAACTGGAGGAGATTCCCCCCCCCAAAGTCGACATGTTGGTCGGTGCCGGATCTCACTATCCAGCTAGGGAGGACTCCTGCCTGTTCTTCCGACATAAGTGGTTAGGGTTGTGCATATGTATGTAAGTAAGGGGTGAGGTTAGGAAAACGAAAAGGAAAAAAAGCTTACCGGCTGTCCGTTTTTTTAGAATTCTCTATCAGTATTCACGTGGGATTGATGGGAGAAATCATGGAAAACCACCAATCACAGAAGCCGGCCCCAAAAATTCTCCTCCATGCAGCGGCTTAAATCGACCTAGCTATCTTTCTAGGTCAATTTAAGAGGGAGTGTGTTTTCAGAGGGCGTGCAAGCTATCTAGCTAGGTCGATTTCAGAGGGCATTTATCTTAAATAAACAAACTAAAACTATACTTAATACCATTATAGCTTTACAAATGTCATTTTATACATGTGTGCTTTGGTTTGTTTGAAAGTTTTTTAAAATTTATTTTCCCCTTTTCCTCTTCTATTTTAAAACATTCACACACCTATTCATTCATTTAACTATGTATACAAAGATCACATACACACACACACACACACACAAGACTGTCACTAAATTTTCCCTTTGCCCTGGCGGCGCCGACTTCAACTCCAGGTGGCCACATGTCTATTTATTCTGCTAAAACCGAAGCAGGGGCACTGGCTGAAGTGGCTCAGGGCATCAACTGATGTCACTGCAATGCCTATGACCGGGAGGTCCCAGGGCTCCAGTCTCCACAGCGGCAGAATTTTCGACACTAGCTACACAGCTAGGGTCGATTTCAGCCGCTGTGTGAAGGAGAATTCTAGAGGGGAGCTGCTCTGATCAGTAATTTTCCTTGGTTTCTCCGATCAACATGAGGCGAATACCGGATAAGTACCTTGACAAACGAATCAAGGCCCGCGTGCCATCTTTTCTTCCTCTTACGAGTCATATCCTCAACATTATTTACTCACACACACTTACATGCTCAACACTATCACACATATCAGGAGACCTTCAATTTTCCTAAATGAGAGCGTGGTTAGAAGAAGTTGCCCGTGCTCTCAGGAGCACGGCCTCGCTTGTCAGATGAGAAAGTACCCCGTGGTGGCGGCGTTTGATTTGCCTGTAACTAGGGCCCGCATGTTTATGATACGTCATATTTTTTTATTTGTGATATTTATTCGTGATATTCCATGGAAAATTTAAGTTAAGCATGATTTTATCTACAATGACTATAGTCATTCATTCAGTCAAGTGCCACATACAGTCAGATTTCGGCTTTATTAAACCCTTTTGTGATTTTCCATTACGTTTTCATATTATGGTCATGTTTGCAATGAATTTTCGTATTTTTTGACATTTTTTAATGTTTTTGATACCATTTTCGCAAATTTGCTTGCTGTCGTTTCAAAAAGATTTTTCAGTCTCCTAATTGCTAATTTCTTAGCAGATAGAAATATGCAAGCATTTATTACAGGTTACAAGGTGAACGTCCATTTTTTAACGCTAGCCAGTTTGTCATCAAATAAAAAATACGTTATTTTTTGTCATTTTATTATTTCTTTAGTTCGAGAACCACCTTTTCCCCATCATCAGGTGTACAATATTCTTTTTGGAGTAATTAATTGTGGGTTCCGGCCTGCTACCATTTTTAAACGACTTGATCTTCTTACAGGAGGCCGCTCTTCCACAGTCACGTCATAGCTTTCACTGGTGTAGGTCACTGGTGTAGACACAGAATTAAGTACTACACAAAGAATATTGTACGCCTGATGATGGGAAAAAGGTAGTTCTAGAATGAAAGAAATAATAAAATGACAAAAAATAACATATTTTTCATTTGATGACAAACTGGCTACCGTTAAAAAAATTGGACGCTAACCTTGTAACCTGTCATAAATGCTTACGCATTTCTAACATTTTTAGACCATAAGCATCCGCGCTCTACCTATAACCTTCGCGATGTGTTTAGTAGTGACGTTTCCGCAGGTGGCGGCGGCGGAGGAGGCGGCGACGGCGGCGGCTTCCATCCTGCCGCTCCGCCCCCGCTGGACCTGGACGTGATGCGGAAGCTCGTGAAGCAGTTCAAGCACAGGGGCGCCTCTGGCGACGACCACGCGCACCAACACGACCACGACCACGACGACGACGATGGGCACAAGTCCCTGCAGGTACATTATAACAATAACAACAATGATAGTCGTAATAGTAATAATAACAAACTTCGCTAAAATCCCAGGTCATTTAAAAGATTTGCAAGTGAAATAAATTGTTTTATTTGGAACAGGCCACATTTTGCGCACAATTTTGTAGTACTTAGATCTAATCCTTAGGACATTGGTTGCAAACCGCAGCAGACTTTATAATCAACTGACTCATAACATCTCTAAGGTCCGTTCGCTGTAACTTCACTCCGCATGTAAACAAACTTTGAGTGTATCCTTCCGCTCTGTAGTTTGTGATTGGCTACGCCATTCGCGCCACGATAATACTCCATTGCCGGCACGTGTCACAGCCAGAACTGTCATAGCATATTATTTTCACTAGTTCTTCTTTAATACGTCCAAAATACCAGCCAAAATATGCAGATATTTTGCTTAAATATCACAGAACTTAGATTTACGTGTGCTCTTGCAAGGTAGCAGTGAAATATTGCCCGAAGCACGAATTTCAATAAAACATACAAAGACGTTTTTTAAAATTTGGCAGTCCCGAATCTTCATTAACCACATCAAGAAATTTATTTTATGTTGGAAATTCGTTTCTACAAAAAAATGTGCTCATGAATACGAATGGCATATTAACAAATTCATCACACTCGCCCTTCAGCTGTTTTTCTCTACATCTCTTCTTACGTGGAGAAGTTACCTTTCCAATGATTTAATTCATTACAAAGTTTTCAAACACTTCTGACACCGACACCTGCAATTCAGCAGTCATTTCTTCCACCTGCCACAAAGTCATTTACGGATTTTAGCCGCTAATTATTCCAACACATCAATACCACCTTCTTCTCACCACTTCTGAGATATTTTCCCTGCGAATGTTTCAAACCGGATTATGCCGGGAACTGCTTCACTTATTGTGTTTGATGTGGAAACAAAAATCAACGCAATGAGCAAACACACCTTTCACTAACCAAACAAACATACACCATTCTTTTAGAACTTTCTCATTCGAGAATGGAACTGCTACTGATAAAATTTGGCAGGAGCGGCGCCGACGGCCTGGCGAACGAACGTTATGTCAGAGGTCCGTTGGCAGCTGAAAGTTGGCAGTTAAGGTCACGCACGGTGTCTGATTTTATTTCAATGCACAGGAGAAAATTATTTCGACTGTTCGTGTAGATAGTCAGTAAATAAATCAATTTTGAAAGGGACCTAACTCCTATAGCGCACGACGCCGTGAAGAGGAATGTGGTGTCCGTCAGCCGATGAGAACAAGTGACGACCACGTGCATTTGTTTACGTGATGAGTAAAGTTAGAGCGAACGGATCTTAGTCGTGAATTACAATAATAATAATAATAATAATAATAATAATAATAATAATAATAATAATAAGTGAATCATATTGTCTCAGCTTGTCCAATCCTAGCAAAGACCGAATACCTGAAAAGACATGACAGGGTGTGTAGTTACCTCCACTGGTAGATCTGTACCGCACTCGAAGTTCCGAACACATGGCCCAAGTGGTACGAACACTCACCAAAACCGGTGACGTCTGTTGGATTGTGTACAATATTGTATGACCAACAAATTCAAACTGATCGCACGAAAGCGGCAAACAAACCGGATTTAGTTATCCGGGATTTGGCGAAAAAAATCTTGTTTACTTATCGATGTTGCTGTACCTTGCGATCAAAACGTCGTTACCAAGGAGGCAGAGAAACTTCTTAAATACAAGAGTTTGGAAATCGAGATCAGCCGAATGTGGGGCGTAAAAGCACAGGTCGTCCCGATAGGATTTGTTCCGCAAAATTTGAGTAAGAACTTGTCTAAACTCCCAGGTAATTCAAAAGACTGGGAAGTGCAAGAAATTGCTTTATATGGAACAGCCCACATTTTGCGCAAAGTATTGTAGAGGCACTGATAGTCACCGGATCTGCTCCTTAGGTAGCTGGTTGCAACCTGGAGTAGATTTTATATTCAGCCGACTCATAACATCTTTAGTCGTGATGTAATGGAATAATAATAATAATAATAATAATAATAATAATAATAATAATAATAATAATAATAATAATAATAATACCCACCACTATGATCATGATTCATTAAGCTCTGCAACTGAGCCACCTGACAAATACCAGTCCTGGAGACAAAAAATAATCCATGGGAGACATCGCCACGATCTGGAACAGCCCTATGTCGACTTGGAAGCGTCGAACGCCCGGCTTTCCCTTGGCGATTTGTTTGCCGAAACCGAGGGACTGATGATAGCAATCCAGGATCAAGTCATCAACACAAGAAATTATCGTAAATACATCCTTAAAGATTCAACTCTGGGAAATGATTTTTGTAGAAGGTGTCATCTGTCCAGCGAGACAATTCAACATATCACATCTGGCTGCAAAGCCATAGCCCAAACCGATTACAAACATAGGCATGATCAGGTAGCCAAAATTATTCACCAAAGGATTGCAATAGACAGCGAGCTTCTGGAAAACAAGCTGCCATATTACAAGTACACACCAACAACTGTGATGGAAAATTCTGCATGCAAGCTATATTGGGACAGAACGATTATTACAGACAAGATGATAGCACACAATAGGCCAGACATTACGCTAATTGATAAAATTAACAGAATCACTTACCTAATTGATATCGCAATCCCAAACACACACAACCTTCAGTCCTCTCACACAAAAAGGTGTCCAGATACATTGATTTAGCAATAGAAATAAAAGAACAGTGAAAAATGGAGAAAGTTTACACAGTACCCATCATTGTGTCCACAACTGGCGTCATCCCAACAACTTTGCATAACAGCCTACAACAGTTGAAAATGCCAAAGACATTGTATATGGAGTTACAGAAAGTTACCATCCTCAATACTTGCGCAATAGTCAGAAAGTTCCTCAACAATAGTATTACTCATGCCTAATACATGTAATCCTGCTTCGACATCGAAAAAGGCCGTTACTTGGAAAGAGCCCGTACGGTTACCTCAATCCTGAGATTTTATCCAGAGACAGAACTGTATGATGATGATAATAATAATAATAATAATAATAATAATAATACTAATAACGACCGAAGTGGCTTAGGGCGTAGCGCGCTGACTGCAGTTGGAAGAGGCTCGGGTTCGATGCCCGGGCCGGCCATCCTGACCTGGGTTTCCGTGGTTTTCCTCGGTCATACAGGCGAATGCTGGGATGGTTCAAGAAGGCCACGATCACCTCTCATCATCATCTTATCACCAAATAATTCATTATTCAAGGCTTAACTACCTTGCCTAACGAAGGGATACAGCCATAGAAAGCTGGTCTCCATAATGACATACGTTAATCTCTCTCCAGGACAGAATAAGACTGGGCCTTATACGAGAAAGTGTAGCAAGGTCTGAAATGGACAATTTGAAAATAATAATAATAATAATAATAATAATAATAATAATAATAATAATAATAATACCCACCCTCGAGCTGATACACATAGACTTTATGTGTCACGTAAGGAAGGAGGAAGAGGCCTCAGACAAATTGAGGCCTCCTGGCACAACGCAATAGTCGGGTTGGGGAAGTATGTAGTCAGCCATCAAGATGACCCTCTAATGAGGCAGGTCATGAAATCTGACCGAAGAATGGGAAACTGAGGTATTGTCAGTGTAGCAAGAAGCATTGCGAAGAAAACTAGGCAAGACACGTCGAATAACACAGACACTGAACTTCTGATGCTGCTAAACATGAAATGTGAGACACAAAAAATGTTAAAGAAATCGTGGAGAGACAAACCACTCCACGTATAATACCTAAAAAGAATGGACAAGGTGCAGATCAATAAAGATCAATCATTAAAAGAGTAAGAATGAAGCCAGAATCGGAAGCACTTGTAATAGCTGCCCAAGATCAGGCGTTGAGAACACGACATTATGATAAAGCGGTTCTCAAAATTTCCCAAGATGATAAATGCCGCATTTGCCAGGAGCAAGTAGAAACCATTGATCATATTGTCTCAGCTTGTCCAATCCTAGCAAAGACCGAATACCTGAAAAGACATGACAGGGTGTGTAGCTATCTCCACTGGCAGATCTGTACCACCCTCGAAGTTCCAAACACATGCCCCAAGTGGTACGAACACTCACCAAAACCGGTGACGCCTGTTGGATTGTGTACAATATTGTATGACCAACAAATTCAAACTGATCGCACGATAGCGGCAAACAAACCGGATATAGTTATCCGGGATTTGGCGAAAAAATCTTGTTTACTTATCGATGTTGCTGTACCTTGCGATCAAAACGTCGTTACCAAGGAGGGAGAGAAACGTTTTAAATATAAGTTTGGAAATCGAGATCAGCCGAATGTGGGGCGTAAAAGCACAAGTCGTACCGATAGTCATCGGAGCTCTGGGGTTTGTTCCGCAAAATGTGTGTAAGAACTTGTCTAAACTCCCAGGGAATTCAAAAGACTGGGAAGTGCAAGAAATTGATTTATTTGGAACAGCCCACATTTTGCGCAAAGTATTGTAGAGGCACCGACAGTCCCTAGATCTACTCCTTACGTAGCTGGCTGCAACCTGGAGTAGATTTTATATTCAGTACATTCAGCCTACTCATAACATCTTTAGTCGTGATGTAGTGTAATAATAATAACAATAATAATAATAATAATAATAATAATAATAATAATAATAATAATTAGCTATTTGAAATTATTCACAACAAAATACAGTAACACAATATTCAGATAGTTCTTACTCTGCCATTAAAATTTACATGATAGGAAAAATAAAAATATTAACTTAATTATTTACTTAAGGGCGATGATACTATGGCATTCACCAAAGATTTCAATAAGGTAACTTACTGAATAAGGTAACTTACTATTACATCAAAATAAAAGGGAATATTAATTTGTTATAACATCAGAAAACTTCTCACAATATTGTTTGCAAACTGAAAATAACAATACAAGATTTAATCAATTCAACAAATTTCGAGGACAGTACCTAGGTTACCTTCTTCACCTTTCAAATAACCAAAAGTTCTTTCCTTATGTCCAATTCTCTACTTTCACTTCTCTATCGACTCTCCCAAATATTCTAAGCCATTTACTTTTCCATAATATTGCCTTCAATCAAATATACCGCCAATATCACACTGTTTTTCTTTCTTTCAAAATCTCCGCTGAGTTACTCTAACTGATATGCTCTATCAATCATCAAACATTTAAGTCCTCATGTCAGGACGTCCATTTTCTATCTGGTTGTAGCTTCCATCCGTCTTCTTAAGTCGACTGTCTCCACGACATCGATAACATTGCCTATCTGTGTTGTATCAAAGTAGGTCTGTTTACACCTATAATCTTCATGTCAAATGTGGATGAAATATCACCTCGTTATCAATCACCTCAATATCAATTTCGACTCGTTACAATACGCAGTATTAAAAATCAGTAATAATTAATAATATAGTAATAATCATTTGTACTTACAAATGAAAAAAAGAAAGTAAAACAAAACCATATCCTTAATAAGAAGAAAAGAAACTAAAACAATTTATAAATGTGAAACCTAATAACAATAATTTTAATGGACACATATAATTAACATAAAAAGTCCACTATTGACCCTCTCTTAACACTTTTTACCCTTGTCAAAGAGGGATGTATTATATTTCACATTTTAGTGTGATATCAGAATTTACCATTGCTCACTCAACCATTTGGACTTGCAACAATATTCCAGCGGTTAAGAGTACCATAGGAAGTGAATTTAAGCATTCAAATTAAACATAAAAATGAATCTAATTGGTTACTATGACTAACAAAAATAAAATCAACCAATTAACAAAGACTTGAATAATGGTACACGATGATATAATAAATATTATATCTAATAATAATATTTAATAATAAAATTAAGAATATTAATTGGACATTTTAGAGTCGGATAAAACCGACTTTCTCAGCTAGCAATGTTTCTAGGTCTGGATCCAGTTTTTTTTTATTATCCACCCCTGGAAGCAAGGGAGATATGTGAGGAGCATGACGTTTTCTTTCACCTTATCTAGCTATATAATGTTTCTATACAGTTAGAGACTATACTGATCGTGAAAAAGAAAAATAATGTTTATTGTAACAAAACAAAGATATATAATGAATTAGTTTACGTTTGTATTGTATACATTAAAAAAAATATTTAATACGCCTGTAACAAGTAATGTACTTCAGCTTCCGGGTCAATGACCCCCATCTCGATCAGGTTTTTGTCCAGTTTCCCTGATCCATTGAGCAAATGCTGAGATGGCCCCTTGTTTTGCTCCTGGACGTAAATGTAGCTTCACTGTGCGCACGTTGTGTTGAGCACTCCTTTTGCTTCTAGTTCATTTACCGTTGAAATTGATTTTCTATAACTCGGGAAAAAACATTAAAATATTTTTATTTTTCTAAAATAATTATTTTCTAAATTCATTTTTTCGTTGTTTTTTTAAAATAAAATTCTGGCCCTCAAGAAAATGTGCGCAGATAAATTTCTTTCCCCACACGTCATATACAGTTTTTACTGTTTTTTGACAAATAAATAAATAGCTTGCTTGGGATACTTCAGCTTTTCTTTCGTCATCCACCTATAAAAACGACGTATCTGCCACCTAGCGGCAATTGGTATAGTTTCAAAAAAACAGTCTTGTACCACAAAAAGTGACTTTTTTTTACCATTTCACCGTAAAAACTCAATTTTTGCTTTTTTTAGTTATAACTGTATTCCAAAAATAAAAATCAGTAATAATCGTTTGTACTTACAAATGAAAAATAAAATCAAAGTAAAACAAAACCATGTCCTTAATAAGAAGAAAAAAACTAAGAAAATTCAAAATCTGAAACCCAATAACAACAATCAATTCCAATTGATACATATAATTAACACAAAACCCACACTTACAATTAACACAAAATAATTAATCCAAAAGAAGCGACGATGTCTCTAATGCTTAGAGTTGTTTCTGTGCAGGACTACGACGCCGTGGTGATGGCCTACTTGAAAGCCATGAAGGCGAAACACAAGGGAGGATCCAACGGCTACGGGGGAAGCCAAGGCGGTCCCGCGCTGTCTGAACCCAAACACAAACAGTTCGGCTTCGCTCCGACAGGCGGCGCTGATGGTGGTAGCGGGGGGTTCTCTGGCTTCGGAGGCGGTGGGTACTCGGACTTCGGGAAAGGTAGTGACGAGAGTCTAGGAGCGTTTGGGGACTTCGGGAAAGGGGGTGGGGGAGGCGGAGGAGGATTCTCTGGATTCGGACAAGGAGGCGGCGGCGGTGGAGGGTCTGGGGGGTTTTCGGATTTCGGGAAGGGCGGGGGTCGTGGGAACGGGTTTGGAGGGGGAGGAGGAGACAAAACCAAGAGCTACGATAACGCTTTTCCTGGGTTCGGAGGAGGAAGTGGGGGCAGCGGTGGCTTTGGAGCGACTGGATTTGGTGGCAATGGTAAGTGCAGTGCTCGCATGTTTATGCCTCATTTCATCTTCAATCTCTCTCTTTTCTTTACTTTCTTCTTCATTTCTTTCCTCTTCTTTTCCTTTCTCTTCTCTGCCTTCCTCTTCTTTTCATTCTTCTTCATTTCTTTCCTCTTCTTTTTCTTTCTCTTCTTTTCCTTTCCCGACTTTTCCTTCCTCTCACTCATCTCCAAACTTTACCATATCAACTGAATGTTTTTAAGATACGTTTAGATTCTTAATCAATTTCACTACAGGTTTCACTGTAATAATTAAGTAAATAAGTAAAAAAAGAAATAATTAAGTAATAATAAGTAAATAATTTCTCTAAGTGATCTCATGGGGTTTTGTTTTAAGCTTCATAAAAGCACAAATACTCTCATGAACGTATAAAAACATTTGCACATTTATGTAGGTCTCATTGACACATTTTGTCATGTAAAACAAAAATGTTGTTTAAAATAATCCACCAATGTACAAAGTATTACACAAATGAAGAAATACTTGAGTATTAATTTCAGTTAAAGATGCCTAATTCTTGTAAAAATACGTAATTGACTGTGTGTGTGTATATATATTTCTCGTAATTGTTTCAAGCCAATTGGTCGAAAAGCTAAAATCGCATTGATTGATGCAGAAGAAATTTGATGGAAATATAATTTTAGTAACTAAAAGAAAATATTATCTCTCATAAAGTGTATATTCCTGTGTATAAGAAAACTAGTATGCCCAACGTTTTCCAAAAATCTCTGGATGCCCCTCAGGTCTTGTAAGGATACAGGGACGCGACATCGGCAACAAAACATTGATGTTCAAAATTGAAACACGGATGTTTATAAAACATCGCCCAAAACTATTGATGTTCTGAAACAATGATGAATTATAATGGTACTTTTTCATTCACGTACAAAATATCAACCAGGTAAAAACACTTAAGTTAAAAAAACCATTGACTTAAAAAATTGTTGTTAAATCCGTTGATGAATTTCTAAAAAAACTGATTTTTTGAAAATATCGACATCGACGTCACATTTCTGTCGTAGTCCTTGTGTAAAAGGCGAAAGGTTCTTCTGTGTTTTTTTATAATTATTATTTGATTGATTTTGTTCATAGATCAGTTAATTTAACTATACATATGTAATGATGGGTTAATTAATACAACTTAATCTAACTTAATACGAATACAAAGGTTGAAAAAACCATGATGGCATCTCCTAGGTTTTATTATAGGTCTGAAAACAATTTGAAAACATGTGGGATGAATATTTATTTTTGATGCGAGTAGAGGATGAGTGGGTTTTTTACAGGGGTTGAATGAGTTTAAAGTTTGGGTATGGTGAATATTAGCGAAAAAGCTGTGGGATTGGTAAGTAATGTGATGAATGATGGGATCGAGGTTGAATTCCTTGTATAATTGGTGATTTGACATGAGCCAGGATGCATTAGTGATGGTACGAAGAAATTCGTTCTGTACTATTTGAATTTTGTTGATGTTTGTTTTTGCAGCATTGATCCATACTGGACAGGCGTAGAGAAGAGTCGGTCTAATGATTGTTTTGTATAGTATTATTGCTGTTTTGTAAGGGAGCCATTTATTTGTATTAATTAATATTTTTAGTTGATCCAGTTTGCTTTTAGTTTGTATTATTTTGGTGTCTACATGTTGTTTCCAGTTCAGTTTGGTGTCCATGTGCAATCCTAGGTTTTTGATGGGTTTATTTGGGGGGTACCACGGGATGGACACATTGTTTAATGTTAATGTGGTTCGTGGATGTCTTTGTGTGTTAACGAGGCGGTATCTGCACCTGTTGCAGCAGGCGGGAAAGGGCCAGGGGGCAAGGGCGGAGGTCTCCTACACACCAGCGGCCATCCTTACCCGTACCACGTGGGGCACGACGATCCTGTGGGCTACCGCATACCCTCACCCATCTACCACCATGTAAGTGTATTTATTTTACTTCTTTACTTATTCAAAGCCAAAAGTACTAAAAACGTGTGTGTCTTTGAAGGCAGGAAAGCTCTAAAGTGTGTGATGAAGAAAAGCGTAGGCCTTCTAGATTTATTTCCTTTACCGTACTCAACGAGAATTCGTGACTCCCTACCTCACGAGTTTTATCATAATTCTAGAGGGCGCACCGATTGCTCAAACATGGCATTTTTCGGTACTTTTTTGACATTGGTCTTTTAGAACACAATAGGTGCATAGGAAAAGTCTGAATATTTTTTATGTTTTTCCCACATTAATATCGAACAAACCAAGTACTGGTATACACACACACACACACACACACACACATATATATATATATATATATATATATATATATATATATATATATATGTATGTATATATATATACAGGTGTCCGGGGAGGAAATGTCGAAACTTCGAAAATAAGCTCTTCAGCCGCAATAAGAACTCAAAGTTTGGTTTGAAAAAATGATTTCTAGGCAAACATTTGCAGTATGAAAACATAGAAACAATCCAGAAACATGTAAATTTTTTGTTATTTACACAAGAAATGAATATATTTGCTCAGATTAAGCGAGAAATAAAAAAAGTAGTGGAATTGTGTAATTTGGGTGCTTTTTTATTTCTCTCTTAATTTTCTCGTTTGTTGAAAAAATATTCGACAGTAGTTGAATTTACTCATTAAATAAAAAAAACTATTTTTTTATATTTTATTATATGTGATTTCATATTGTAGTGAACAAAACACTTAAAGTCAAGACGAAGACGTAAAAACATCGATCCAAAATATCAAAAAAAGTCTTTAAAAAATCAATCTTTAAAACATGGATGTTTAAAATATCAATGTTTCTTTGAAAACATCGATATCGATGTGTCATCCTCATTGCGTGCAGCGCATCGTCACAAACTAAAACTTCGTCGCAGGAGGCGAGCGGCTACACGAGCAAGGACCGCGGCCCGCAAGACGACGACGACCACGAGCAGCACCGCGGGCCGGGCGGCGGGGGCAAGCCCAAGGGGTTGGCAGGCCTGGTGAAGAAGGCGCTGCACATGGCGGCCGCCTTCATCCCGCTGGGGCTGTTCCTGGCCGCGCTGCCGCCCACCGTGCTCAACATCAACTCCACGGCGTAAGTGCTGTTGTCCCTGTCACTCTCGACGCTGTTCGCAGAGCATTCTGCCTAGGGTATTACTCGTTCACTTCACATTTGCAGACGGAGCGCTGCGATCTGTTTACATGAGGTCACCGCCGACTGAATGAGAAACGCGCGTCCGCAGTAGATACTGACCGTTTAATATTATATAGATGGCGGTGAGCAGCACACAGAACCCCGGCGGGGCAAGAACATAACCATTAAGCAGTAGATAAGTGCAAAGAAGAAATAAAAATATTGTACGTGAATGTTGTCAATAGGGTGTGGTGTGATCAATTTTATTGTAGTATTTACCTTAATCATTTAAGGGCGCGACTCCTAGCTCACTGGCAGAAAGGCATAATTCGTCAGCTGTGTCCATAGCGCTTGTGCTGCCTTCGGAGACAGCTGATTGGTCAGATTCTGATTGACATCGGGACCATTCGTGTATTCTCGGTTGTGTGTTGGGGCCTTTGCTTTCAAAACAACACTAGTTCCTAATTCTGCCGTCTGCAAATGTAAAGTGAACGATTAATACCTATTTTGATATTTGATATTTATTTGGTCAAAAAACCAGTAAAAACTGTATATGAGGTATGGGGGAGGAGATAATCTGCGCACATTTTCTTGAGATCCAGAAACAAAACGCGTGAGATTAGCAACACTATTTCAAAAACTAAACATTTTGACATCCAAAACATCTAGTTTCATACGGTAATTTTTACGACTTTTATAAGTTACACTTTTACAATGAATAGTTTCGTGGCAGTTGATTCAGCCAAGACCACTTAGCAGACAGCTACCTAAATCTACCCTCGCATGCTGCCGCAGGTGGCTGTAGTTACCTGTCCGCATGCTAGGGAGTATGCGAGATATGCGCAGATACATCTCTTTCCCCACACGTCATATACAGTTTTTACTGTTTTTTGACAAATAAATAAATAAATAGAGTACTGCGCTAGCCAAATAGGATCAAAATGAAATTACGGTCCAATTTATTTGAAATTATATACTACGAAAAATACTAAAAATAAAAGAAATTAAAACTATTGAGCATAATATAATATCAAATACAATTTTAATGTACACAATCGAACGAAACATCTGCTAAAAACATTTTCAATGACTAAGTGTCAATACTTTATTTGTAAACTTCTCTGTGATTGGTCAAGAACCTGTATCATAATGGAAACTATATCGAAATGACTATCATTATGCAACTGGTTGCAAATTTTTTTGTATTCCAGCATTATAAACGACCTTTTCTGTTGTAAGAAATCGTTCATAATTAGGCGTTTTATCGCACAAATAATGACGTATTAGATTTTACGGCACGAATGATTGCGTCATCACGCATTCAGCCAATCGCAGCGAGAGAATTAGGGGAAGGTAGAGGTAAACAGAACAGCCGACGACAGTTTTCTCGCACAGATGTCAAATACCCGCGACATCACAGGAAAGTTGTTCGCAAAATTAAGTTTCCATCTCCAAATTTATAATGCTGTCATACAAAAACACAGCGCATGCAACTCGTTTATAATATTGCTTTATTGCATTCGTACAAATTTGAAAACTCGCTCCTAGCGTCGCTCGTTTTCAAAACATGTACTCATGCATTAAAGCTTAACATTATAAACTACTACTATTATTATTATTATTATATTATTGTTATTATTATTATTAATTACTGTTATCGTCATTAGTATTGTAATAATTATTAAATGCATTACTTTATTTTAACTTGCATTACTTTACTTTTATTAAATATATAATTATATTTTAAGTAGTATTCGTATTGAAGTATGGTGATGTGTTGTGAAGTGAAGTGAAGTGGACGTCAGTGTAAGAAAAATTCGTGTATTTATTGATGTAAAATATCTGTAGAAGACCACCATAAAATGTAGAATTAATGCCGTTATTATTGTTAAAGCCTTTATTGTCTTCATAGTTATCATATTATTATTAATATTACTGTCTTAAAATTATTTTAAGTTACATTGTATTCAATTCTTAATTAAAATATATAAACTTTAGTGTTCTGCCACCAGGTTGCATAAACCTATCTGCGGAAATAAATATCTATCTACCAGTGGCGTAGCGTGACTCGCGTGTTTGGGGATGCTCAACAATAACGCCAAATGAACACTTCATGGTCTTTAATGTTCTCTAGAATCTATGTTATCAAAACAAATGTTACAGTACTTCAAGAGATTTATGTCAGGAGACTTCTTGAAAGTAAATTATGCAATGGCTCAGCTTTATTTCTAATGCGCGATTGGCAATGAGATCACTTGTGAATTTGTACATTTCCGATCAAAATAATATTTAATATAGTTAAGGAAGAATTCATCTTCTTCGATATTAATTAAGAATTAGTAGGCAAGCACTATTTCTCCTGTTTGTGCCCACGACCAAGCAGAGAATCCCAAGTGAGAAAGAAAATATTTCACTGACGTCGAGTGTGCTGTGCTCTCGTGCACAAACGAGCAACTCTCATACGCCACTTTGCTCAGTCGTACGCTAGCGTACAAAACTGGCGAATCTCTAGGGGAGGAGTGAGGAGGGGAGGGGGGAACCTCGCCGTCTGCGCATGCGTCATTGTCCGTCGCAATCTCGTGGCAGACGCTAGAAGCATTTTAGCATCCAAGCAATCGGAGGCCAGCTTGTAATAACGCGCCGAATTCAATCATAGGAAATTACATAAAATTAATAAATGTACTGAACTATGTACTACCAACATAATCAATAAAAAAAACATAAAATTAATACAAAACGTGTTTCGCTCAACGGACCACTTGTAAGTTTATCGAAACAATATTTAGCGTTCTTTGATTAATATTTTACGTGGGGATGCTCAGCGTCTTAGCGTCCCCTGACGCTACGCCACTGCTAAAGAGAGATTCATGTAAGAACACGCAATTTTGACAGCTAGTGCTGGCAACATAACCGAAGGTTCTGTGGCCGTTGAGTCCTTGATCCCATTGAACTCTCCTTCCTCGATTGGTTCGTTTGCAGTTGGCTAACTTGTAAATGATTTCGACGCTTCCTTTTGTGATGTCCTCGTCCGACGAAATTATAGTGCGCCACGAGAAATAATTGAAATGAGGAAGTGCAGAGCTATGTGCTCTTCTGTAAAAATTTATTTCTTTTATACACATTACATGGAATTTACTCTTTGCGTGATAAGTATTATTTTTATATTAAAACCGTGTCTTGAATGTACGGTGCGTACTGGTGCACGTGTTTCTGAACAGCTGCCGCGGCGGAGGGGTACTTCTCTGAATAACATGTGATGTTCACTTGTTTAGCGAACTGTCACTTTTGCTTGTTCTAACGTGAATTCTTCTATATCTACTGTTCGTCACCAAGCAGGCGCTGAGTGTGCGCGCTGCGCTGGCGTGTTGCAGGTCTGCGCCCGGGCCGAGCCCGCCGGGCGGCCGCCAACGCTCGCTGGAGGCGGGGGCGGGGGTGGCGGAGGCGCAGGCGGGGGCGTGGCTGGAGGACGCGCTGCTGGCGCGGTGGGGCCCGCGCGCGCTGGAGGACGCGGCGTGCGAGGCGCGGCTGCTCTGCGAGCTGGCGCGCGCCGGCGCCCGCCCGCACGCGCCCGCGCTCTCCGCCGCGCTCTGGGCGCTCGCGCAGGACGCGTGAGTTCATTTCGATTGTGCTTTGTTTATGCGCGCAATTGCGTTTTTTTTTCTGCTCTCGATTGTGTTTTTTTTCTGCTCTCGATTGTGTTTTTTTCTGCTCTCGATTGTGTTTTTTTTCTGCTCTCGATTGTGTTTTTTTTTTATGCGGGCGATTGTGCTTTGTTGGTCTCGTTTGCCTTTTTGCACTCGCTTGTGTTTTTTTCTGCGCTTGCTGCCGTTTTCTATGGTTGTTTGTGCTTTTTTCCTGCGTTTCCTTATGATTCTGTGATGGTGCGTTTGTGCCACCGCGCTCTCCGCCGCGCTCTGGGCGCTCGCGCAGGGCGCGTGAGTCATCGATGCTTTTTACTTTCCCGTATACGTACTTATACACGGAATGATATACGTAGTATAGGGAAAGTTATGTAATGCTGCGCGAAAAAATGGCCAATTTTCGGCGGAAAAAAATTCATTGCCCGGCCGTGAAAACGAAGAACTGGATAAAACCAGTTGCTAAATTAAGAAAAAAAATCCCCTAACACGTGGTGTAACCAGAACCTCTCTTTTGTGGGTCTGTCCTTCCTCCGTCCGTCCTTCTATCTGTCTGTCCGTCTGGGAACACTGCTAGCGCCTAAACCATACGTACAACTTCTTCCAAAATGGATATTCCCCGGTCGATCTGGTTCGAATCGAAGCTTTGAGATTTTGAAAAAGATTCTGTAAAATTTGGGGGTACTTTACACGGACATTTTAAAAATTTTCTCAAAAACGGCTCCAAATTTTTCCTTTAAATTTCTTGTAAGAATAGAGTAAAATACACTTGTAAAGGTGGCTTAGGTCCGGTTTTCAGGAATAACTTTAAATTTTCGAAAATTGCAAAATTTAAAAAATTTTTCGGCTTCTTTCTGGAACTACAAAATTGAAGATAGATATTTTTCTTTTAAATAAAATTTGTTGTCCAAAGTGAGTTCTTTCATTAAGGTCATGCACATTTTTTGAAAAATTTACTAGTTTTTTTTATCCCAGGAGTGCTTGCAATTGGTAGACTCACGCCAGTGTCCGCAATGCATCTCTCAGATATAGCTGTAACTTTTTGTGAATGCGGATGATATTACGTTTTACTTTTTGAAATACGCATTTTATTTAGTTTGTACATTTCCTCTCATGCAGCTAATGAATCTTACACTGCAAAATTCTTGTCTGAACACTTATGGAGAAATATGCCATCATATATACCTCTCAGGAGCTCACAATGCACTGGCGCCATTGCACCGAACGTGTGTGACAAATATTGCGCAACGATCAGGTTTCAACATTCTCACGGGAAATTATTCAGCAAAATGATAAAAATAAAAGGCACGACGATCTCAGAAAAGTGCAATGAAGGAATATATGAAATATCGGACGGGTAATGCAACGCAATAATTCAGAAACATAAAATTACCGTGGCTTGGGTCACACAGATCTATTGCGAGAACTCCCGGGTTACTCGCGCGATTGTGTTTTTTTCTGTGGTCGATTGTCGTCTTCTCTGAGCTCTATTGTCCTTTTCTTTCTGCGCTACCTGGTGCTTTTTTCTGCTCTTGCTTGCGTTTTTCTCCTCTCGATTGTGCTTTCTTCTGCGGTCTATTATGCTTGGTTGGGCTTGCTTATGGGTTTTCTTTTGCACTCGGTTGTGCTTTTCTCTGCGCTCGATTGTGCTTTTTTTATGCGCGCGGTAGTCCTTTTTTTCTGTGGTCGACTGTGCTTTGTTTGTCTCCCTTGTTGTTTTTTTCACTAGCTTGTGTTTTTTCTGCACTCGATTGTGCTCTTTTTCTCTGCGCTCGCTTGTGCTTTTTTCTGCGCTCGCTTGTGCTTTTTTCTGCGCTCGCTTGTGCTTTTTTCTGCGCTCGCTTGTGCTTTTTTCTGCGCTCGATTGTGCTTTGGTGGTATCGCTTGTGTTTTTGTTTTGCACTCACTTGTGCTTTTTCTGCGCTCGATTGTGCTTTTTTTGGCCATTGATTGCCTTTTTTCTGCGTTCGATTGTGCCACTTTTTGTCCTCTATTCCGCTCTTTTTTCTACGGTCGCTTGTGCTTTTTCGTGCGTTTCCTTATGATTTGGTGATTGTGCGTTTGTGCGCCCGCGCTCATCGCAGCGCGCTGGGCGCTCGCGCAAGGCGAGTGAGTCATTTCCGCTGGGTGATTTTTTTATTCGCGCGAGTGTGTTTTTGTCTGTGGTCGATTGTGGTCTTCTCTGTGCTCTATTTCTGTGCTCATTTCTTTCTGCGCTACCTTGTGCTTTTTTTCTGCGCTCGATTGTGCTTTTCCTGCTCTCGACTGTGGGTTTTTCTTTTAGGCACTCAGTTGTGCTTTTTCTGCACTCTTTTTTTTTTCGCTCGATTGTGATCATGTATCAGACAGTAAGCGCTTTCACGGGTGAAACACACCCAATGTGGTTACTCTTCCGTGCAGGAGTCAGGACAAGATCTCTGAGGCGCTCCAGCTACGCGAGGTCTTCAAGGCGGCGCGCACCGACGCTTGCGACATCTACCGCTGCGAAGACGCGGCGCCACCATCGCCGCCGCCTCCTCCCCCGCCGTCAGTGCCGCCAACCCTCGGAACCGTTGCCCCAGAGGTCACTTCCGACCTTCCCCGCGACACACCGCCGTCCTACCCCTAGCGGTGAGCAAGGATTATGTAAGTAGGAATACTGAGTATTGCTTGGCCTCATTATTTGAATAACTGTTTATTTATTTATTGTTTATCTACGTGGTTTTTTTTCACCGAGAAGGCTTATGTGCGATTAATTCTGTTGTAACTCCACTACATGGCGTTGTAGAACAAAACCAAATATTCATGTCAAATTCACCCCGCAACACACTAGGCAGCATTTTGAATCTATATCGCTAAATAACTCCTAAATTATGAGTTCTAGGGCATTTAAAACCAAAACTTTGAGGCCAAACGTTTCTTACACCGTAATCTACAAAATAAGCTCTTCTCAAACATTCTATTACATTTTTGCTGGTCCGGCGCTTCCCGATATTACCTCACCTGCTCAGAGACGTGCAGAATCTGCAATTAAATGTGAATGATAGGAACAGAGAGCGGCAGAAACACAGACACACAGAGATAGATAGACAGGGACAGGGTGAGGGAGGGAGAGACAGACAATGAGAAAGGAAGTTGGGAGGGGAAAGAGGGAGATGAAGGGCAGAACAACGTCTGCCAGATTTTCCTAGTATGCCATAAAGTATTGAAATACACCCGGATGTTATTAAGATATGCAGCATTTGATCACGAAACTCATTTTACAATAGCATTACAACCTTTTGCTACCTAGAGAAACATAAAATAAGCAAGGGAGGGAGGGTTGGAGATGCTTTCTGTGGGTGAAGGTTTGGGGAAGAGGATGTCTTGCCATGCAAGGTCAATCAGTGGATGCCAAAAGAAAGTGTAAGGTGTCAAGTTTTAGCGATAAACCGATGACAACCGATGTCAGCAAATATTACTTCGGCGACCGGCAGTAGTCGAAAATTCCTTGTACTAACGTATTTAAAGCAACAAGAAATTTCATGATTTGCATTAATAATATTTTTACGTGGAAAGTTTTAGTTTAGTGTTGCTTTAGCCAAAAAGTCGAAAAATATGCAACTATAAACATAAACAACGTAATAACGTTCCATTGTGAATGGTTGTAGCAACAACAGTTTTTGACAAAATTCGATGACAAGAAGTATTTGCTCTCATTTAAGAAAACTAAGAAAACTATTTCCATAGCCAAATGACATACCGGTTTTTGGCTTTTATTTGGTATTGCGTCCCACAATAAGGAACCGGCAAAATATCACGAGGACTAGGAACATTCCACGGCAAAGGACCAATGCAAAACGCCCAACTACCAAATTAGCCCAATACGAAAATGTCTCGAAATATGTGTAAATAACTAATGGAGATACGTCAGCACAGATTACTCGTATTCTTTAGACCAGTATTGTCAAGGTCAATGCCACGAGCGGGAATCCGTGGCACAAGTGCCACGACGAAATCGCCCCTCCACGCAGTTCATTACCTCGCCACCAGACACAACGTCATCCCTATTGTAAAGCGCCGGGGTTACTAATAGTTCACTTTCCGGACGCTAGGTGCGCGGAGAAGCTCGTGGTATGGCACTATGCCACAACGCGTGTCACTGCCACCAGTAGCAGACCTTGACACCACTGCTTTAGATGGATATGCAATGCAATAAAATATCAGCAATGATTCAATTCACGTACGTCTCTGAATAATCGACAGGATTGACCCCTAACTTTTATAATAACCACTTCAAAAAATATTTTCTAAAATTGTCACCACTATTTATATTACACTATATATTTTTCGTCAATCACACTATATTTTTCGTCAATATAATAATTGCAAAAGAGGTGTGCGGAAAAATTATTCACACCTTCGCCGAAAAGTAATGTTTTTCGCACAAGGAGTCTTTTCTCTCCATCCCGATTACTAAACTGAGTTTTCATTGGCTTTGATACATAACTTTTAATAGTTCTTAAATTCACGACCACACTAATAATAAATGTGATGATGTTTCACGGTTTTTTGGTCAATTGGTAATTTTGGTCGCGAATTCAAGAACTACTACGCACTCAAGATGAAGACAATATGAAGGACGCAGAGGGAGATAACTACACTGGTTTTTAAATTGACCAAAAAACTATGAAACATTCCTAGAAATAATTTTTAATGATATTTTTTTCTTATTTTCTAGGCGCAAGCTATCCTGCGCTCTTAAACAGAATGACTACACTCTTCCTTCAAATGAAAGGTAAAGAGGTTAACGAAGGTTTAATTTTCTGAACCAACCCACAAAAATATTTGAATCATCCCAAAACCAAAGAATGAAATAACATTTGTTTCACAATGTGTGTTAAATCTACTTTTATAGCGCGAACTAGTTTGTGAAATCTGAAAGTTCATTCTGGAAGTATACTTCAGCAATTGGACGAATTGAAGTTCTGTTTCAAAGTTACGTAGAGAGTTAATACTGTTGAAAACTGTTAGCCAGTGATCAAGGGACGGATCCGGAAAGTATTTGAAGGGGGGGTGAGAAAGTTTAGACCACCGCCGCAAATATTTATAAAATAATACATCTTGCTTGGAAAAAAACTGTATGTTTATAAAGAGAAACGTTGTTTGAAATGTGATGTAAAAAATTTGTAAATGTTTTGAGTAAAACTACAAAACTGAGTTGAATTTCACGAGATGGTCTCCATGTCTCCTTTCATGAATGTACCATTCCAGAGACAGAATAATTGTCCTATTTTATTGATCTCCATTTCGTCGTGTGGTGAAAAGAATCCTGCAATATATTTGCTTTATATTGAGACGGAGAGCAAAATACATTGCAATACAATAATTATTATTTTATCCGCAGTAGAGTTGCTATTGAGAATAAAATTTGCAGTTTTTACCAAATGTACTTAGACAGCTCGTTCTGATTGTTTTATTATCTTATTTTAGAGGAGTGTCGAAATTATATAAAAAATAATAGTATTTCAGAATATTTACTTTTGAAGCAAGTGGGTTACTTTACCCAAGGAGTGTTTAAAAATATTATATCTAAATATTCCTGTTAATTGTTAATAAATAAACAAATTAACAGTTTAATTAATTTTATTAATCAATTTAACGAAAAGAGATTTTCACTTTCTGCTTTATTGCCCATTTGAAAAAACATGTGTCGCTTAAGGGTTACATTCTGAAAACAATATAATTATTGTAGATAAGCAGAACCTCCACTGAGTCAAAATGCATTCATATAAAACGTATGTCACTGCTCCCATAGGGGCAGAATTCATGTGTCATGTCTGGAGAACTTTCGGCTAGCGTGTTAAACAAAAGAAGAGCATGAGAATTCAAAGGTCCTCGAAATGAACGATTATTTTGAAAGCATTGTCGATATGGATATAATTAAAAATATTAATGAGCAATGCCCTGGGTCATTTTCTGAAGATCAGCATGAGACGGCAAATTGATAACAAAAATGTTTCATTTTAGATTCTGCTGTTCTGAAATTAGTAACAACCCGATCATATTTTACTCTAGAAATTTCAACTTGGGAATAAAAACCTTTGAGTTGACCGCATTAAGAAGTGGTTTGCTGTAGACGCAATAAGATGAAGTGCAAAAGATAAGAAAGGATATTTCTAATCTTTTCTTGCGTAACCAATCTGTCGAGGTGAATGACATTTGAAGATGAAGATACCACAGTGTAGAAAATATGTATGTCACGAAATTTTTATAGAAACATGTTCTGTGAATTGGTGGAATGATTTCACATAATGATTTACCATAATGTTCTGTGCTGACGGTAACTGATGTAAACAAAATAGAACAATTATTTTGAGGGCCTATAAGCGAGAATACATACTACAGAAATTATTCTGTGTAGTATTATTCACTAAATTATTTTCACTAAATCATATTCATTATCATATTTCATCATATTCATTAAAGTATTTTTAATGAATACCAACGTTGAAGAGTATCGGATCATTATTGGTAATTCACGTGATTCATTCAAAATTTTTTATTTTCAAAAATAAAAATTATTTATCATTAGTATTTTTGAACCCTTTAGTAAGCATTGAGCTGTGTTGTTTGTGAAATGGTTTTTATAACCTGAATACATGTATTTGGAAAATATAAATTTCACTGAAGTGTAATTATATTTCAGACTTTGCATATGTGAAAATTAGTAAATACTAACACTCAAAATTTCATGCATAAGCGTTAATAAATGTATTTATATTTTATTAACGTTAATAACGTTTAATAAATATATTTATAACAAACGTTACAATGGATAATGAAAGGATAAACTACATGATTAATTTTATTTTTTTAGTGTTTTTGTCAGAGCAAGTTACAATAAATAAGTTGTATTTATGAATTTGGAATAAAACTTTTCCTTCAAACTATGCCATTTACATTGCATTTTTTAACCATTTTGATGCATGTTTCTTCTTGTCAACCATTGGGTTTTGCGTCTAGAAGTTATTCCCTTCAAATCTGAAAATACAATGTTGAAAATATTTCAAATTTGTAAAAATATTTTTCATTTATTTGCATTTGTTGATTAGATAGGCAAGGATATTTACAAGATGTTTGAGAACATTTTCATAAGTTTATTTTGTATCCTGATTGGACTTTAGGATCAAATGGTCATTTTCAATTGCAAAATCGATACGGTTTAAACCTACCACTTTCCGATTCTTTTAACATTAAAAAAAGTGCAAAAAATTTTTTTTGTTATTTACGTTGGTAAACACGCACTTAGCCCCTTAGCAATCAACCATCTAAACAACTTTTTAAGGACGCGTCCATAGCAACGGCCATTAAAATGCTCGGAGTCCATTATAGTTATTTATGTATCAAGGGCGTTAAGTAGATGTTTTTGCCCCGAGGGCGACTTCCAAATACGAGGGCCTCTGACCCGAGGGGTTGGAAGTCGCCTGAGGGGTAAAAACATCTAGTAACGCCCGTATGCATACACAACTTTATGGTTTACTAGTTCGTTGCTGAATAAAACGAGAAATCGAAACATTTTTTTTTTGCGTCTTAAGTGAAAAGACGCATTGTAATAGTAATTTGTCAATACGACGTCAGATAAATAAAACAGAGTGCAATTTCTATTGCATAATAGTTATTGGACTGATTTGTTCGTACAAAATGAAAGAATATTGTGAAGTTCCTGCGGAAAATCTCGCAAAAGCTAACAAAACTACGGACAATGGTCCATTAAAATCTTGAAAAATATATGAAACTGTTTATGGTGTATTTGAGATTTACTAGTGTGAATAGCAGTGTAAATTGCGCTGATCTCATAGTACTTTTAGGTTATTAGCGTCTCTTGTCAAACGTTATTTAGAATATGTCATAACATAAAAAAATAACATTTCGAGGATGTTACCCGATGTGCCTTGTGTATGTTATTACTACTACTAGTACTGCTACTGAAGAAGAATATAATTATGTGTCTAAAAACCGGTGATACGTAACAGTGAAATGCGAGTGATTGATGGCAATTATAAATTCATGGGAACATTCCAAAATTGCAATTTTCATATCAATTAAGCAAAATAAGGTTTATAACAAATTATTTTATTTATTTGAGCATTATGCCATTAATTTATTGTATTTTCTTGCATCTTAATTTTAAAAAATCGAATTCATAACTATGTTCTGTGTGTTGTGTTGTTATTAGAGCGGGCCGTAAAGTATTCAAAAGGCCCAAGGGCATAAAGAATCAGAAAGGCCCGCAAGGGTCTTTAGGGTATACCATTACGTGTTTTGTTTCAGGTCTGTAAACACACAGCAATGAACTAGTAAACCATAAAAAATATTTTAGCGGAATGCTCGTAAATCTTGGGATAAATATGACTTTGACACAAAACACTATGTTTGGGAATAAATGTAAATTATTTTCAGAGGAATATGTACCTGGTAGTATGTTACTTTCTCTTGTGTATTGTTCACGGTCAAGTCTGCAAGTTCTTATCCCCGGCAAGCACCAAATACTCCAAATATAAGAATGACCTTCAAAAGCAGGTATATGTGATCGTCAACCTCTTGTAAGAACTTGCTCTTTTGATACATTTTTTCAGCATACTAAAGTTTGACTAGAGAGTAGTTGGTTTTAGTGTTTCTGATTCGTTCAAAAATGCTATCATAATCTTTTCGTTCGAACATTCCCTTTCATTCGTCAATCACAAAATAAATCATAAGCTTCTTCATAAGTAGTTGAAGATTTAGAAGGCATGAAACTATATCTTGCATCGTCTGCTTCCTCTAGAATATGATTGATAGTTATTAATTCCCGGATTTTTTTCTCAATCAGCTTGCATTACCGAAAAAAGTATGTTAGATCACAAACAAATCATCTAATCAACTAAACTAAGCATCTAAGCAACAAAACAACTAATCCTTGCTACAGAAAATCGAGAGTAATTACAACTTTTTCTTAACTCATGAAAGTGATAAAAGTTTATTTTGAATAAGCAATAAACTAGAAATAACAAACAACATTGTAAGTAACTCGTCCTCTATTAGTCTTTAAAGGACTCGGCCTTAAGGTTATCTACTCGTCTTCGCTATGGCCCGCCTCGCAGACCCATTTAGAGGACTCGTGACATAAATAACGATTACACAGACTTGAGTAAAAACAATTACTTTCACCATTGCATGTTAAAAGATTTTAACACAAATGTTCAGAAGAAATTATGAATGCAACAAAGAAAACAAAATATTTTGTCTGACCGCATCAAGTGCAGTTAAAAAAATCATTTTAGCTTGCAAAATGTGAGGTAGAAGATTTTATTTTTGTTATTTTGTTTCTATTGTTTTTATTAAGAAACAGTAAGTTTTCATTCTCGAAATACTGCGCGAAAAGTTTCGGTTACGAAAAAATATGAAATTGTTGGTAATTTTTGGTTTTACTTAATTACTTTTTAATGGTTGATTTTAGTGCACAAAATTCTGCAAAATAGCTAGAAAGTTCTCTACATATTTGCTTTATAAATTATTTTTAAGTAAAACGTAAGGAATCTGCAAGGTTGCTCTACTGAATCGCGAGAAACAGTGTTACTACATAATATTTAATTTTTACTCCTTTTGATTGTTTGACGTTAGTTGCACAAATCCGCCAGATGTAGCTGGTGACTTATATCGCATTCATCATAGCAAGTTTGCCCGAAACTTCTTTCTCGACTACACATGATATTGATATCGACATTGCGGTAGATCGTTCAACGCTACGCCATGCTTAATGTCGGGGGGGGGGCGGCTTAGCGCATCATATCTGACTTCAGCCAATGAGCTTCAGATACCAGTTTGCGTCACAATATTAGCGCGAATTTTAAATGGAGCCAGACACCAACATAATCACCTTGTTACAAGCCATTGAAACAGGTACACGAAGAACTTTGTTTTTTGCGTTTTTTATTTCAATTACACCTTCGTGTAATTTTTTGCTGGCCTCCGTTGAAACTGATCACTTAATGCTACTTTCAGAATGTTTCTCAACACTTGTCGCTCTGCATGCAACATGGCGACCAGCGACCAGCTCTCTATGCCGTGGCGATTTGGACCGAAGAATCGTGGATTCGAATCCCGCCTCGGGCATCGTTGGGTGTGTTTCCTGATTGTGTGTGTTGTCTATGTGTATTGTGCTTGTGAGTCCCTAGTGGCTGGCGTCAGGAAGGGCATCCGACCGTAAAAATATTGCCAAATCTGTATAAAAGTGGAGTGACGGAAAAAATAAAAAAAAATTGAGCCCGGGGCCATTATAGAGGTAGTTATAGAGAAAGTTATGTAATGCGGGGAAAAATAGAGTTGGAGATTCCTACGTGAGTACACGTTTTGGGGTTCCCCGATACCGAAAAGGGATTGAACGTCTGTCTGTCTGTCTGTTCATCTGCCCCTGGCCCCAGTGCCACAAGCGTTCAGTCTCTGATTAAGCCATAGACGCTTTCTTTAAGTACCCCGGATTGAGTGTATACCTTTCGGGGGACTAGTTCCTAGCGCAATGTCGGATTCAGATGACATTGAGCAAACTCCGCTAGCGCAGCTCGTGAAAACTGACGCTACGACAAGTGGTCGGCTCCCACCTCCTCGCGGTCTGGGGCCGGGCAACGTCTTGCCTCAAGGGATAAGCCGGCAAAGAGGAGCCAATGATGGGTCCAGAAAGGACTCTGAGTCTAGTAAAGACTCTGATAAAGAGGCCAAAGAGAGTGAGATAGAGGGAGGAATCTCATTGTGTGGAAATGTAATCTCCTTAATTAAAGGAAAGAGCAAACTTAACTCTGGCGACAGAGCAGAGATCATTGATGCTTTTGAGACCCTAAAAGGCATACTCCAAAGAACATGAGTTAAAATCCATGACAACTATAGTACGTACGTTAGCACCGTTAAAGATGCTATTCGAGATACAGTGCAAGAGATAATAAAGCCAATTGAAAACAAAATTGAAACTATGGTTTTTACAAACAGTAGTTACGCAACAGCTGTTAAACAGCCTGTGCTACCTAAAGCCGAAGATGTTCTGAAGAAACCTAGAAAAGTGATAGAGAAAAGAGACTCGGCGAAGACAGTGGTCCTCAAAACCAAAGGTGATGGCGACCCACTCAGTCAGCATGCAATCGTTACTGAAATATCTAAAGTAATGAAAAACAAGGTACCCAGAGTAAGAAGCACCAGATATATTAACAAACCTGGACTACTTATTGTCGAAACTGGGAATGAGGAGACTGCTGAAGAAATCAAGCAAGCAGTTAAGGCATCTAACTTAATAGAAGAAAAAGAGGACAAGAAATATGCCCCTAAGTTAATAGTACACGGCATTCCTAAGGGCATGGAGGAAGTGGACTGGTTAGAGGCATTAAAAAGAAATAACAAGGATACCCCACTCGAGAAAGACTTCTCACAAATTAAAATATTGTTCGAAATGGGAAGAGACAGTGAGACCAAGCAGTTCAGGAGCTGGGTGCTGCGAGTCATGCCTGCGCTCTGGAAGTATTTCAGCACGCAAGGGCATAGCTATGGAGACTTTACTTCGTACACGTGTGCCACTTATATTGCAGCCATGCGCTGTCTGAAGTGTCTCAGATTTGGTCACCGCAAAGCGGTGTGTAAAGAAGAAAGAGAGTGTGGCAAATGCGCGGAGAAACACGAGGGAGAGTGCAAGAAAGACGCGCCCAAGAAATGTATCTGTTGTGTAAGGGCCAAGAGGAAAGCAGATAACCAACAAGCGTTCCATGAAAAATGTCCGGAGTTGTTAAAAGCATTGGAGATTGAAATCACAAGAACTGATTATGGGGATTAATCTCCTACAAATCAATCTAGCGAGGGCGAAGTCAGCAATGGCTACGTTAGAAAAATATATAAGTACCAACTCTCCGGACATTTTTCTTGTACAGGAACTTTACACTGTGAACAATTAGGTGTGTGGAATACACAAATCGATCAGAATAGTGGAAGCTAAAAGTGACTGCAGCACAAGAGTCGCTGTGTTGATTGTTAACCCACCAATCAGGGCTCTAGCTCTTGCCAGTCACGTAACTCGTGATATTGCAGTGTGTGAGCTCAAGGCACCAGGACATGAACTTTTGATTGGCATCTCTGCGTATATGTCGCCACTCGAAAGTATTGAACCAGTTGCAGACAAGTTAGAGGCGATTATCCGTTCAATTGATCGGCATATGCCGATACTTATTGGAATGGACTCTAATGCCAAATCTCAAGTCTGGCACAGTGACACTCTGGACACACGTGGAGAACGCATTCAAGATCTGCTACTGCGGAACGGGCTAAACGTGGCGAATGAGGTCTCCGAGTATCGAACATTTTGTAGAATCATGAGAGTAGGCACAAGCTTTAAGCAGATTGGGTCCAACATTGACCTGACCGTGGTGAATGACAAAGCGGCTGAACTGGGCGGTCCGTGATGGAATCATATTAAGTGACCACCGGGCCATAACATTTAACTTTGACACGGAATATTCCGAAGGTGATGTGTGTAGTGTATGGCCGGCAATTCGAAATTGCCGCGGCAAAAAGCGCCGGCGGCGTGCAGCACACAGCACAGAGCGTCGGCAGCAGGAGCACCGAGTTTCGCCGAACGCGCCAAAAAGCGCGCTCAGAACAGCAATGACTACTCCTTGGACTTCGCGCACCATCGAGCCAGCCAATTAGGAGGAGCCGCAGGAAGCCTTACGCGGGAGCTGGCCGACATAAAAGGGCGCCGGCGGCAGATCTCGACAGAGAGAAGAGCGCGCTGCGTAGTCAGTCAGATGGCAGAATGTTTCCTTAGAGAGTCTTGTGGCATTTGTACATGGTGGCCGAGTGGGCCAAGATTGTTCAAGTAATAAATCTTCTTTTAAGAAAAGTATGTGTTTCTGAGATACAACAATGTGACACCAGATGAAAAGTTCAGAGTAAGAAGGGCAGACTGGACCAAATTCCAAGAGGCCCTCTCAGATTGGCTACAGACTCATCCGCCTCCTGAGGAGTCGTCAGAACCTGACAAGATAGTTACTTACATTAGCAATGCTATTTTAGCAGCCGCGAAGTCCTCAACAATTCCACATGGCATTGTTAACAGACCCAAAATTGCAAGTTGGTGGAATAGAGAGCTCACTCTATTGGTTAAGCAGAGTAAGTAGTATAGAAAGAGGTATCAAAAACTGAAGCAGAATAACCACCCACTGACAGACATCGCCTTAGTGGAAATGAAAATTCATAAGAATAGGCTAAGACAGACTGTCAGAAAAGTTAAGGCCGTTTCATGGCGAAAGTATGTCAAGAAAGCAACTGAGACCGATCCATGGGGTGTTCCATATAGAATTGCTTCAGAAAAAAGGAGAGTGATGGGAGTACTCTCTGCTGTAACTACCACGCAAGCTGACACTGCCACATGGATGGACTCGTGTAAGGTTTTGTTAGAATTCCTACTACCTGAAGACACTACGGAGGATGATATCCCATATCAGGCAACTCTGAGGGAGCGGATGGGGACGGTGGACAATCATTTTGTATCAGAAAATTTCACCCTACGTGATTTAGAGGCAACAGTGGGCAACCTTAAAAAGGGGAAGGCACCCGGTATTGATTCCATTCATGCTGAAATGGTGCAAGCGGCCATGCCATATCTTAGAGCTTTACTTCTTCGCCTGTTCAATAAGTGTGTGGAACATAGTTATTTTCCAGCCTCCTGGAAAGTTGCGAAAGTCTCTCTTCTTAAAAAGAAATGCGATAAACCAGACAATGATCCTAAAGCATGCAGGCCGATCTGTCTCTTGCCCATTATAGGTAAAGTTCTGGACAAAATGAAGATTTTAGGTCCAGGAGCATATCAGAGAGAAGGGGGACCTATCTCCTGCGCAATTTGGGTTCAGACCTGGAAGGTCTACGGAAGATGCAGTAAATGAGCTCATGAATATGGTGCGAACTGGTGATCAATCTAAGTATACTTTGATAATTTTTGTGGATATACAGGGAACATTTGATAATGCTTGGTGGCCGTTTCTTTGGCATGAGTTAGTCAACTACTGGGAGATACCTCCAACCCTGTTAGAGTTGTACAGAAGCTTCTTTGAAGGCAGAGAAGCAGTTTACAAAGAGATGGACTCTGAGGTAAGGCATCGGTTATCCAAAGGATGCCCGCAAGGGTCAAATTTGGGCCCTATTTTCTGGAATATTATTAAAGAACCACTTCTCAGAACATTGGCAACTGAAGGGTATAACACAGTCGCATATGCCGACGATCTTGCCCTAATAGTCCAAAGAGGCTCTAGATCAGAAGCCGAAAGACACGCAGCACAGGTACTGGAGGTGGTCTCTCAGTGGTGTATGACTGCAAAGCTCAATCTCTCAGTTGAGAAATCAAAATTCATGGTTATGACCAACCACATTAAAACGGCGCCTGGAAGGAAGCATCCCTCTAAAGAAAGGCCTCCCACAGTGGTCTACAGGGGGCAAAAATTAAAGGTCACCTTCTGCCACACATACTTGGGTGTGGATATTGATCCACAATTAAAATTCAACGCTCATGTCAGCAAAGTTTGCACTAGAGCAAAAATCTATTTATGAAACTCAGAAGACTGGCAGGGGTGTATAACGTAGTAAGTCAATCTGCCTTATATACAATTTACAAAGGTGCGTTTTTACCCATGATCACCTACTGTGCATCAGTTTGGGTAAGAGAGACAAGCAAAGTATTAATCCAAAGGGAATTCAACAAGGCCAACAACAGAGATCGGCCCTTCTTCTCCTGACAGGAGCATACAGAACTGCATCCACTGCAGCGCTCCAGATAATTTCCGGGCGAATGCCTCTTGATTTAGTCATTCAAATTGTAGCTGCTAAATGTGATAGAAGGAACCTTGTAAGAGAAGTCTGGATCGACGGGGAACTCCTTGATCTGGATGGTCAAACAGAAGTAATCAAGTTGGTTAAAGCTAAAACAACTGAAATTTGGCAAGAAAGATGGAAGCAGGAAACCACCGGTAAAGATACCTACGCGTGCCTGCCAAATGTCCAAACAAGATTAGGGCTTAAGCATTTTCGCCCTACCCCCGAAATAGCGCAGATTCTTACTGGTCACAGCCCGTTCAGAAGTAAGTTGTTTCATCTTGGGCTTAAGGACTCCCCGAATTGCATCCAAGCAGTAGGAAAATAGTTGCATCTTAAAGATGCATTAAATATTGCAGTTAAAGCCGCAATAGATGGTTTACCGAGCATTTTGATGCAGACATTATTAATACCGTCGATGCCAGGAGATTTTCTTAATTTCAGGAGTTTAATCACTGAGATAGTTTCCGAAGGAGAAATAAATTTAATGGTAAGTGCCACAGTGGAGATATTTGGATATTGAGGTAGCTTTCTATTTCCGTATTTAATTGTATATCGGAAACGGGATGTGGTTTGAAGGTATTCTCTAAATGTAGAGCAAAGATTTTTGATTTTTCTTTGTCAGAGTAAATTGTTTCTGAGCCATGTCGTAAAGGAGGAATTTTTACTTTTTCTTTGGTAAATCTTTTAACAGTAGACCAGAGGTGCCTTGAGTTTGGGTAGATTTCCGCAATACATTTATTGTAGTTCTGTAGATGTAATTTATCAAGACGGTTTTTTATCTTACGCGATATCTGGTAAACTTTTTTCTTAATATCTGGTCGCCTTGAGCGTTGCCAAAACAGTCTTAGATTATTTTTAGTTTTAATTAGATTAGTTATATTTAGAGGTATTGATTGCCTTCTTGGGATTCGATAAGGCGTTGTCGACTGTTTGAAAGACGCAATTATCGCTTTAGAGAATTTATCTATTTCATTATCAATGTCACTCGAGGTATTAAGATTTTTCTGGGTACGTTGACGCATCGGTGAAATTTAGTGAAAAATAGTAAAAAATTCAATTTTTGTTTTTTCACTTCATTATTTAGACAGAGCGTTTAGGATTCATTATCTACTTTCACTTTTAGCCTGACGCCATTTAAATGCCTGCTACGGAAGTTTAAATGGCCGTGCGCGTCAAGAGCCACGCCTTCTTTTACGCCCCTTTTCTAGACGTTTGCGTCGTCCTTTTTTGAGAGAGAAATGTTTGTTTTCCGCGGGCTTTTCTTTATGTTTCTTTGTCTGGGAATCTCCTATTATGTTTGGGAATCTCCTATTCCTAGTTTTATGGTTTAATTTCCATGAAATTAATTATAAATGATAGACAAATGCTTATTTCTACATTTTGACGTTCTTAAATTTTCACTATGCGAGAAACTTTTTTATTATTGCAGAAAAGCACAAACACCCAGCGGATGAAATGACAAGGGAAGTCCAAATTTTGATATGAGACCAAACACATTTCTGTATGAATCATGGTTCTTGAGTTAGACGGTAATAAAAACAATATTTCGTGCGCTCCGAACGAACATTTCATGTCGTTAAGTGATCTTAAATACTTCTCAGCGATTCTCAAGAGGCGATCTGAAAGGAAAAATAGAGTATTTATTTTTGAATTTCACTTATTAAAAACAGTGAAATGCATTTAAACATATATAAAAATGAATTAGAAATTTTACTGTTAATAATATTAATGCCAAAGCCATTCATCCAGTAGTTGTCGTAAAATATGCTTTCAAATGCAGATAGGTGACGAATTATTAGCTGGGTGTTCGAAAAGAATATTACGCATTGTCCGCACAAACCCTTGCAATATTTGATACCATCCATGTCATCTCACCTTTGTGAATGAATTTTCCCTTTATTTTACATAAAAAAGTGGATGTATTGGACGTATAAAATGACTTGGGACTAAAAATTAGCAATATTGATCTTGATATCGATGTCATTCGCGCAAAACAATTCAAGCCTCGTCAGTATGTGATGAATTAACAATGTTCCAACTGGATTTGGACTTGTTTTGCTATTGATATTTCAGTTTTAACTCTCATTTAAAGGCCTGTTTTTAAAATAATAATTCTAATAAAAATAATACATCTTTTTTATCAAAAATCTTTAATTTCTAATATTAAGCCATCTATTTAACATGTTTTGAAATTATTTCCGTTCAAGTGGTATTCAAGGTGCTGAACAAGCTGGCAAAATTTCATGTCAATCCAAGTATTAAGGCGAGTGTTGCGTATAAGCGCCGCTGAGAAGTGACAACGCTGTTCTCCATAAGCTCTGTACTGCAATCAAATGCTTGGACGCTCTTATAGGAATATGTGAGCATCGACTAGCAGGTTAGGCAACCTTTTCCCCAATGCTTTGGATGTTCTTTGGTGTGTTTATCTTGGTGTCTACACGTGAGTACCGTGCGAGTTTGTGACGAATAACTTTGGTGTCGTTTTGTTCATTTACGTTTTCTCCTTCGCACTATACGCCCTTGAAGAGAGTATTAATTTAATCTGTGTTTAATTCTCTTTTTGTATCATAGAGTGTAATTAGGTTATTGTCAAATTTCGTAAAATAGTATAGTATAGTATTAGTTTAGGTTAGGTTGGTTTTCATTATGGATAGAATGAATCGTCCTTCGAGGAAGAGGCCTAGTAAAGTAGTAAATAAGATGAGATTAGTTTATCAACAAAGGAAGAAACTAAAGACAAACTTGGTTGCAGTGGACCAGGTGTCTAGTACTGATAAATGTGATAAACTATTTCAAGAGTCAGCGAGCCACAGAAAGCTTTCAGCTTTTAATTTTCAAGGAGAACACCAGCAGAAAGAATAACTGCAACAAACACAGCAGGAGCAGCAACAGCAACAACAACAACAACAACAACAACATCTACTACAACCTGATGATAATAGTTACATGATTATCCATAACAGTGTGTGGAAAGAAATTTTTAATGGATGTGTTTGTGCGCAGTGTGGGTTGCCAGGTATGTTCACAGAAGTGAAACAGACAATGGGATTTGCTCATAAACTAATTATCAGATGCATTAATTGCCATGTAATTTGCAATGAAGCATTTACAAGTCCCCGTGTTGAATCTTCTGAGTCATGTAGACCCCCATTTGAAATTAACAGAAAAATTGTTAACGCATTTATTGAGATTGGGAAGAGGCATAGTGCCATTGAGCAATTCAGTATGACTGTGGGGTTTCCAGTAATGAGTGCATCCACTTATAGTGCTCATATGAACAATTTAACAGAAGATTATCAAAATGTGAAAGAGGAAGTGTTGAAAAAATCCCATGCTGTCATCCGCAAGGCATACCAAGACATTTATTCAACACTATCCCCTAGTGACACTATTGACATTTCAGTTTCGTATGATGGAACATGGCATAAACGTGGCCATACATCGAATTATGGACTGGGCATTGCTACTGATATGTTGACAGGTCTTGTTGTAGACTTCCATTTGCTTTCAAAGTACTGTGGAGTATGTGAGCAGAAGAAAAAAGTTATGTCCATAAAAACAGAAGAATATGGAGAATGGCAGCAAGTACATAAAGAAAATGCTGAATGTGAAGTTATTTTTAATGGATCTTCCAATGCAATGGAAGTGGCAGCAGCAGAACAAATATGGAAGAGATCAAATAATTATAAATTTAATTACAGTACAATTCTCTCAGATGGCGATGCAAAGACTTTTAACCATCTTAAAACACTCTGTGTTTATGGTCAAGAGAAAGCAATAGAAAAACAAGAATTTATTAATCATGTAGCCAAAAGACTCAAAACTGGTTTAAAAAATATAGTGTCAGAGTGGAGGGTAAAATGTGTTACACTAGGTGGCAAAAAACAAGGAAGCCTAATGGAAGACACGATTGTAAAACTCGCTGGCTACTATCGTAGTGCAATTAAAAAATATATCCCAAATGTACAACAAATGAAGTTTGCCATGTTTGCAACTTTATACCACTGCATGTCCACAGACTCTAAACCTCAGCATTTTAAATGCCCTGGAGGTGAAGACAGTTGGTGTTTCTACAATAGGGCTATTGCTGCTGGAAATGACATACCGAAACACGATAGCTCCACTATGAAAACTGTTTTGTCAGAACAAGTGGTGTGCAAGATTGTGCCTGTTTATAGGAGACTGGCATCTGAGGAACTGCTTCAATGCTGCTCAGAAGGCAAAACTCAGAATTGTAATGAATCGTTGCACAGTGTTATTTGGACTAAGTGTCCAAAGGAAGTTTTTGTGTCTAAGAAGAAATTAGAAATGGCAGTGACATCAGCAATTGCTGAATTTAATATGGGATATGAGGCAACCCAGAAATTAAAAGAAAAAGTAATTGGGAGCAAACTCAGTCCATACAGTGAGAAAATAAGTGCACTCAGGGATAAGCGTCGCTTGCAGCAAAGTGAACATTCCTCACAGCAAAATAAGAAAACTGCCAGGAGAAAACTGAAAATGAAGAAATCTGTTAAAGAAATGCAGAGAAAGAAAGCAGAAGGTCCCATGTATGGTGCTGGGGAGTTTTAGAAGTGTGACAGGTAAAGTAAGAGTTTTATTAACCCTAGGATGCATATGCAGGGCCTCCGAGGCCCTATCGGTTTTTATTTCTCTTGTTACTCTGCAATGCTGGAAATATGAGAACTGGCCGGATGTGTAATCTTCAATTGATTATTCTACTTTCATTTGATCTTCTCGCAAAGGAAGAATTCTTAGAAGTTTTATAGATAGTTACTAAAATACAATTCTACTACGTCAATGCATATGCAGGGCCTTTGAGGCCCTATCGTGAAAAAGTCAGATTTCGAAGCGTGGGGCGATAAGCAGGCTTCTACAATGCGTGGTTCATTCTGAGAAACAAAGTTATCGTGTTTTTCCATTGTTGACAAGCAATCTTGGAGAATCTTGCGTATTGTTAGTAAGATTTCAGCTGCGAAACAGTTTGGCAAGGAGTGGGAATTGCGCCGTGTGCTTTCAATTTGAAGTATGGCTTTTTCACGTGATAGACGTTACGTCTCAGCTTCAGCTGGTGATTTTGAACCTACGGTGGAAGAATGGTTGATTGAGGAGGAAGTTCTTGATGATGTAAACAGTGATGATTCAGATTTAGATCCAGAATATCATCCTTTAGTGACAGATATTGAAAGTGATGATCACAGCACAAGTTCTTGTTCAGAAAGCGACGCTGATATTTCGGTGAGTGTTACTAGCCCCCCTACTGCTGGAACATTTATAAGTAGAAATGGTACTGTTTGGCAACATGATTCTCCAGTTTCTTCTCGTACACTTGCACATAATATTATTACATGGACTTCTGGCCCTAAGAGAGGAATAACTACTTCAACACCTAAACAGGCATGGGACTATTTTGTTACTCAAAATATTATTGATGAAATATTGCTATGTTCGAATTTAGAGGGAAGGCGAATTGCAACAGAAAAGGGTAAAACTTGGAGACAAATTACCGTTGATGAAATCAATGCATTTTTTGGATTATTACTTCTTGCTGGTGTGGAGAAAAGCTGGGATGTACCAGTTAGGGAACTGTTTTTAGATCAAAAGCAAAACCCTCTGTACAGAGCTACTATGTCTGTAAATAGATTTGAAGATATTAGAAGAGTTATTAGATTCGATGATCGGCGCACCAGAGCGTCACGTGCCCAAACAGATAAACTTGCTGCCTTTAGATATGTTTGGGAAATGTTCATTGGGAACTGTCAAAATGTTATGACTCCTAATGCATATCTTACTATTGACGAGCAGTTGCTCTCATTCCGAGGTAGATGCAGTTTCGTACAATACATGCCCAAAAAACCCGCTAAATATGGCATCAAAATTTTTTGGCTTTGTGATTCAAAAAATTCTTACGCAATAAACGGAACCATTTACACTGGAAGAAAGCCAAACGAGCCAGTACAAAAGAACTTGGCAAGAGGAGTTGTAAATGATTTGGCAAAGATTGTTGAAGGTTCATCACGGAACATCACATTTGATAACTTCTTTTGTAGTGTTCCACTTGCTGAAGAAATGCTTCAAAAAGGAATCACAGTTGTCGGGATTCTGAGACATAACAAGCCTGACATACCAAAAGAAATGTTGCCATCTGCACTGAGAGAGATAAAGTCTTCCCTTTTTGGATTCAAGGGAAAAGTAACAATGGTGAGCTATGTGCCTAAAAAGAAAAGAGCGGTAATTCTGATAAGCACAATGCATCACGACAAGGCCATTGATAGCAACAATATGAAAAATAAACCAGAAATTATATGCTTTTACAACGAAACAAAAGGTGGTGTTGATCAAATGGATCAGAAAGTGAAAAATTACACGTGCAAGAGACAAACTCGGCGGTGGCCTTTCGTCTTGTGGATGAACGTTATGGACGTTGCTGCACTAAACAGTCAAATTATATTTTCAGCTCAAAATTTAGAGTTTTATCCAAGAAGAAATGATACAAGAAGATTATTCTTGAAAGACTTGTCGTTTGAGTTAGTTAGAAACCTCATGGAGAGGAGAGCGAATCAACCAAATTTATCCAAATCATTGCAACATGCTCTTTCATTGTGCGGTATAGTGCGTCCAGAACCCACCCCAGAAACATTTAGATGTGTGCAACAAAGAAGAAGATGTTCTTTCTGCCCATATGAAAGACACAGGAAAAGCACAATGGTATGTGAAAAATGTAACAGATCTGTGTGCAAAGAACATAGCCATATTGTTTGTTCCTCATGCTTGTAAAGATATTCTACAAAAATTCACAATGAATAAGTGTAATATTATGTGTTATATTAACAAATATTGCAATAAATAAGCATTTGTTGAATGGTATGGGTTTAATTTTATTTAAATGTATGCTCTAAAGAAACGAATATTAAAAAAATTTGCATTTTTTGAGTGAAAATGTCGCAGGGCCTCGGAGGCCCTGCATATGCATTCGTGTAGTTTCATAGGCCCATGCATCCTAGGGTTAATGAGTTAAATTTTAAAATTGATTTTTCTCTAATACTTTATTTTCAGCATTTTCCTTGTTACAAAAAGCTCCACGTAGTGCATTTTTTAATCAATTTCAATGAAATTTTGTGAGACTGTTCATAAATAGTACAGAATAAATCCTATGTGGGCTTTTTTTTAAAATACTCAAAATTACCTTTTTTATTTGACAATGAGTTGAGCGCTTTACCGTAAAACCAAGAAAAAACACGGCCTAAAAGTTCAAAAATTGATAAAATATTAATGAGTTCGAATTTTTTAAAATCCTCTCATAGTTCTATTTAGAAACTAATTGTGCTTCTATTTTCAAACTTTGGACTGAAAATATCCAAAACCTCGCTACAGGGAGCATTTTTAAAAAGGTTGACAAAATTGTTTAAAAATTCAAAGAAAAATTAATTATTTGTAAATGGTTAAAGATAAAATTATGAAATTAATTATATAGCATTCTAGTATCCCTTACAGTTTGTATTAAAATTTTCATGGTAATAGATGAAAAACTAAAAAATTTAGTAATTTCACAGATGTGTCCCCTTAATTGAGAAGCATTAACTTGGCAAACTTATTCCAGTCGGTATTTCCTTTTAATTCATTGGCGTTGGTTTAGTCAACTGGCAAAGGGAGCGAGATGACCATCGGGCAGTGGTCAGAATCAAGCTCTGGTAATACATTTTGGTATATCGGGAAATTAATATCTTTAGTTAGAACAATATCCAAAATATCAGGGATGATATTGGGGTTAGTAGCATATAGAGTAGGTTCCTGTGGGGAAATAATTTTATATTAGAGGAAGCTATAAATTCCGCCAATATTTTGCCTTGCCAACATACCATATACTATTCTTGCTATTAAAATCTCCATTCATGATTGTTGAGCTATTTACACTAAAAATTGCTTGATATGCTAATAATGGGAAAGCTTTGTTAGGGGGTTTGCATGCTGCTATTATATTTAAAGTTCTGTAGTTTAGGGTTATTATAATTCCAACCGATTCGAGGTTCGCTGATGGCGGAGTCGAAATCTGTTCATGTTTCGATTCCTTAGAAATAAAAATGGCAACGCCACCGGAAGCTGGGACTTTTGTAATTCTATCATTTCTGTACGAAACGTAGCCTGATACGAGTAACCTTTCCCCGGGGGATCAAGTAGGTTTCTGTTACACCAGCGATTTTAATACCATGCTGTTTTAAAAAGAATCTGAACATGTTTTCTTGCCGCTTAAGGCCGTTAGCACTCCAATTTAGGATCTTATTTTCTTCCTGAAGAGCCGCCATTTTTAACATGTAATGAAAACATTTCTTGTATCATGTTGTGGATTTGGGGAACTAGAGCAGACATTACTTGAGAAACGATTGATGAGATAATACCTGACCAGTCCGGGAAATGAGAGGTGCCCTGACGCGGCGTAAATGTTGGTAAAGGGCGCTGTGAGGGTGGAGGAAAGTTGCTGTTTGATAGAGGTACTACTGTTGGCGGGTTTGGTTTGGGGGAGAAAGATTTAGTAGGTGCATTTTGCGAAGTGGTCTGGGAGAAGCCGTTAAGTGACTTTACGTATTCTTTGTAAAACTTGCAGCCTCTGTAATTCGCTGCATGGAACTGCATGTGTGGAGAGGAAGAAACAGCGCTCCATTTACTATGTGATTGTGATTTACAATGTGGTTGCGCCGACATCACTTTGAAACCAAACATGGAATTCAAATTCAGAAGGATACTCTCTCAGTCTGAATCAGTGAAAAACTACTGATTGACCTATTCACTGATGGTGTCAGTTATAACCCTGCCACTGACAATCAGTGAATTGAGCTGAACAAATCAGTAAAAATTGGATCCACTTTTCGAATCAGTGAAACTTCACAGTTTGAATCAGTGAAATGTGTGACACTAATTGAACGTGACGACTGATCGATCAGTGAGCGATGGTGGCGCGGCACTTCTACCACTGACGATCAGTGAAATGCTGGCGGTCATTATGAAAAGGTTCGCATATTCGCTGATTGTCAGCGAAACTACCCATTTCGACTGAAGATATTAGTGACTTCGGCTCTCACTGATTGAATCAGTGACAATTTCACTGATTCAGATTCAGAGAGTACAATAGCAAGATTGTTATCAATAACTAGAATCTATCACGATGTACAAGTATTTCCAAAAGGGATTGTTAATAAACAAAAGCAGTACAATGTGTAAGATAAATAAAATCTCTAAACTGTTAAATTGCTGGATAGTAGGGCCCACCCGGCTCCTCGTGCCAGGGACGGTAACATGGCGGCGAGTATTCACCCGCCCCCATGGCCATGTGGCCATAAAGATAGAATAGGTCTGATTTTCACTGTTAACTCTAACATTTTCGAAATTACAAAAGTTTGATATTTTCCGGCGTCTTTCTACAACTACAATATTGAATTAGTATAACTGGTGGTGATGTAGATACCTTTTTCAATAATGAATGAAAGACGGGTGTTGTCTGGTAACAAATATTTATTTTAAGGCTTAAGATCTTTTCGACAGCATGGCTATCATCCGCAGAGCTATCTTGCAGCGTCTGGGGAGCTTTCTTGCAGACGCTGCAAGATAGCGCTGAGGATGATAGCCATGCTATCGGCAAGATTTAAGCCAAGATCTTTAGCCTTAAATTTTAAGGCAAGATCTTTAGCCTTAAAATTTAAGGCAAGATCTTTAGCCTTAGATTTTAAGGCAAGATCTTTAGCCTTAAAATAAGTATTTGACACCAGATAACACCTGTCTTTCATTCATTACAATATTGAAGATAGCGCTGAGGATGATAGCCATGCTATCGAAAGATCTTAAGCCTTAAAATACGTATTTGACACCAGATAACACCTGTCTTTCATTCATTACAATATTGAAGATAGCGCTGAGATTGATAGCCATGCTATCGAAAGATCTTAAGCCTTAAAATAATTATTTGACATCAGATAATACCTGTCTTTCATTCATTACAATATTGAAGATAGCGCTGAGATTGATAGCCATGCTGTCGAAAAGATCTTAAGCCTTGAAATAAGTATTTGATACCAGATAACACCCGTCTTTCATTCATTACAATATTGAAGATAGAGAATTTTTCGTTAAACTAAAATTTGTTCTCTACAATTAGTTCTTTAATTAATGTCATGTGCATTTTTTAAACATTTTAGTAATTTTTCCGAGTCCTTTCCCATAGAATGAGAAAGTCTGTTCCATTCTGTAACACTACTCGTTATAATTACATGTGATGCTTAACCTTTAAAACTTAATGTGAGAAACAGAATAATCTGCTACAGTCCACTGCAGTAATACAGGTACCGATTTGGTAAATATATAACATTTGAATTACATTTTAAGAAACGTAACTCAATATTTACTGTAAATAGATATTGTTTTATTAAAAAATTTGTAAATTTCCCTCATTTCATTGGCTTGGAAGGGCATGTACTGAGCAACACGAAACAATATTTGGAAGATTTCTATTTTCTTTATGGTGCATATGTTAAACTTTTCTGTAGTAACTTTTCTACGATACTTTCTTTTGTTAGATGTAATCACAAGGATTTATCTTGTGATTAAATAGTGCTTTTTTACTTTCTCGCCTTACGAATACTTCGTAAGAAGAAAAAGTTTTTTAATCGTGCCCCGGAAAACTGCGAATTTTCGCCAGAAAAAATCTTATAGCTTAAAGAAAAAAGTGGATAAAACCTATTACTAAATTCAGAGAAAAAATCATCTATCTCGTGGTGTATTCAAAATCCATGTTTTGTTGTTTCTTGATCCTACAAAATCGATTGACGGTAAAACGTCCATCTGTCTGTCCGTCTGTGGTCAATGCTAGCGCCTAAACCGTTCAGCCGATTTTCTTCAAAATCGATATTCCTCAGTTGTTTTCTGTAATGTCAAGGCTCCTGAAATTTGAAACCGGTATTTTAATTTTGTGGGGTACTTTACATGAAGCCCGTCGGAGATTTTTAGTTTTAAAAAAATGGCTCCAAATTTTTGGATTAAATTTTGTTTAATAGTGCGACGGAAGTTTAAGAGAATAATGTAGGTGTCATTTTCGTAAATATCCCTAATTTTTGGAAAATTGCAAAAAACAACTTCAAAACTGCAAAATTGAAGATAGAGATTTTTCCCTCAAAGTCGGTTGTACTACATTGGCACTTTAAATAAGGTCATGTATATTTTTTTGGAAAAACGATTACTTTTTGCGTGAATTGCGCTTGATATTTACCAATTTTTTTGAGTTATTAAATCGTTAGGTTTATATGCTATTCAAGATCCGATCACTGGGGTGGCTAGAAAGGAGAATCACTTCTATGAATAAATGCCTGCCTTCATGCTGCTCTTTACCAATTCGGTTTTGTCGCTCTGCAATATGTCCACGCTTGTTTCTTTTTGTAACCAAAGTCTGAAAACTGAACATATAGTCAATAATAAAAGAAACTTTTGTCATTCTTTCATGCTCTTAAATTGAACGTGAATTGTGTTTCAAAATTTTTTTCAAGTCATGCTGTAACACAAAATGACAAGATTTCTGAATAGGAAATGTAATTGTAGTAGACTTAAATATTATAAATATTATTATGTTTAAAATGATTCAATATATATATCGCGTATACCTCCCTTGTTAGGCCAGTAATGGAATACGGAGCTAGTTGTTGGGATCCCTACAGAATAGGACTTAAGAAGAGCTTAGAGAGGATACAAAACAGAGCGGCAAAATACACTTTTTGGAGGAACATACCTGCTCAGTGGGAATCATTAGAACATCGGAGGAAAAGGACTCGACTTTGCGAAATGTACAAATCTTACACCGGTGGCTCTGCATGGCAGGAAATACAGGGAAGGCTCGATAAACCAGATTATTTTAATAGATTTGATCATGAATATAAAATTACAACTAGTATGCAAAGAACGGACGTAGGCAAATTCTCCTTTGAGAGCGTAGGCTTCCGCGGCCGGAGTCAATATTAAGTTGGCTGTCCGGGTGACGCCGCGTCCATGGCAAAGGTGCCGACGTTTCGGTCGCCATTCTGCGACCTTCCTCAGGGCGTAATGCATTACGGACAGCCACCCGGACAGCCAACTTAATAAATTCTCCTTTGTAAACAGAACAATCGTAGATTGGAACGATTTACCTGCAGCAGTTTTTGAGCCCTTTCCTTGCTCAGCGCGTGGTTTTAGAAAAAAAGTATAGGAAATTAATCAATAGGGTGACGCGTAGTGAAGTGAAGTGAAAAGTACTATTATGGGTAGTCTACTAAAAAGTATTGAGCTGTTAGTATTTAGGTAAAGTGAAATGAGGTGCAGTGAAGTGAAGTGAAGTGATTTCATTTCGTTCTGTTTATTTCGCTAATCTAAAGCTTCTTTTATAGGCTATAGTGACAAAAGTTGGTATTTATTGATTTATGTTAACGAGTGTTTTACGTGTTAGAAATGTAAAAATTATTGTAAGTATTGTATATTATTATGTTGTAGGTAAAAATATTTATCCAAATTTGTCTGAATATGATTGTGAGTGAATACGTGCAAGATGGTGTGTATGCGAGTGTTCCTATGTCTTTGTATGATATGTATGTAAGCGTGTATGTTTGTATGTATGAATGTTGGTGTAGGTAATAGTAGTTCTAGGTAATGACGAAGATAATTTGCTTTTATATTTATTTTTTATATATTGTTTTTATTGTGAATTGTGTTTTGTGATTGTAAATGTACTTTTATGTTTCTGTATTCTGCCACCGGGCAACATCAGCCCAATTGTAGAATAAACCTTATCTCTCTCTCTCTCTCTCTCTCTCTCTCTATATATATATATATATATATATATATATATATATATATGTATATATTGTATTTTTAATGATGAAAATCCTAGGTACTGAATTACTGTATTGGAGAACACACAATCAGAAAATTCCTGGGACAATGCCGCTGTCTACCCAGTTGATTCTTTCGTACCATACTTCGGTTTTTCTTTCTTATAGCGTGGGGGGGATGTCATCTAAATGGAATATCTCACGGTATTTCGCGTCGATCTCGGTTGTGCAGCTATGAGTCGCATGCTCGCCCGCACTGCTCGATATAGTCGCGATCATGCGAATCCTAGCGGCACAACCGAGAACGACGCGAAATACCGTGAGATATTGCATTCTGATGACACGCTCCCACGCGCCAAGAAAGAAAAACCGATTTATAAACTTTTGCACTCCAATAACAGGTAACTGTTACGTCAATTGGCGGTTATTGTAAAAGTGTCTTGCGCCTTCTTCCTGAAAATACTCCAATTAGTTTCGCTAACCTGCGTCTGGGCGTGCAGCACCGTCGAGAACGAATGTACTTTTTGCTTGTTTATGTCAAAACTGAATAATTATTCGGTGTTTGATTTATAAAATTTTAAGTACCAGAACGCGTCCCAAATTAATTATGAATTTAATAGAAAAAGTTATATATTTACAATATAATTCAATAATATATTTCAGTGGTACCGAAACGCCGTTCCGTCGCGTTCTGCCAGAGATCAAGCCCTGATTATACATGAAACTGCGATAGCGAATTCTCAAGAATGTTTTTATTAGTCGTTGGGAGGTGTGAGTGGCACTATGCCATGTGATGACGTAAGTAGTTCGTAGATGTTTTATGCACTGACACAGAAGGGCTACAGAGCGCGAAAAACCGGGTTTGAGCTGTGGCACTCGTTTCAGAATCTGGGAGACCTTTAGTTTTATCATAAAATCAGGGCCGCATAAATGGATTCAGGTGTTTCTGTGGATTGATTGATTGATGGATGGAATAGTGATTCCGGGCTCGTCAACTGCAATCATATCCACTGGAGAATATTCACTTTGGAGAGAATCCACCGGGAGAGGTGGTGGCTCAGGGCATCAACCTGATGCCATTGCAGTCCCTCTGACCGGGAGGTCCTAGGTTCGGGTCCCGACGGCGGCAGGGTTTTCGACACTGGCTTGTCAGCTAGGTCGAATTCAGTCACTGTCTGGAGGAGAATTTTGGAGGCCGGCTGCTCTGATAGTTTTCCGTGGTTTCTCCGATCAATACCAGGCGAATGCCGGAGCAGTACCCTACCAAACGGACCATGAACCGCGCGTGATCTTTCCTTCCTCTTCCTTGTCCTATCCTCTCCCCTTACACACACACTTACATCCACCACACTAGCACACATGTCAGGAGACCGGTCGGGAACTTAGAGCTTGTTTCGGCTGGGGCGGTGCCACGCTGGTGCGTGATACCTGGATGGGGAAAACTCTGTTAGCCGACGATAGGTCTTCTCCGGAAGTCGCCATTCAGCGGGACAAGATCACCGCCACCTACCGACCAAAACAAGTACTACATTTTCGGGATTAATGTCCTTATTTGACGCGCCCGGAATCAATAATAATCAATCGTTTGGAAGGGATCCTACAAATAGTTTAGGGTGTTGTTCATAGCCGGACAGACAGACGGATGGACTGACGGACGTTTTGAAGAAAACAAACAATTTTGAGCGTCAGGAAACCACAAAATGTACATTTCCGTTGAAATCTACAATCACCCAAGAAATTTGACCAAAAATACCGTGTAGTTTTTGCGCATCAGTTCATGATTCCACTTCTAATAATTTCTCCTGGAATGTTTTCACACAAGTACGGAGATTTTATCAAGAAAATGCATTCAGAATATTTCATTTATATTCTAAAAATATTTAGCAACAAGAATTATAATTGAAACTTTACACGCAACTTCCCGAGAAATACACAAAAGAGAATTAATTAATTAATTATACAAATATTAAAATCACAATTAACATTAGAACTGGCAATAAAAAATGCATTGCCATTTAATGTTACATTTTTTAATTAAGCACTTAATGTTTGACTTCTCATTTGAGGTTTGTTTTGGAAGTTCGCGATTTGTTGCATAGCTGATCCATTAGTATTCTTTCAAAATGCTTTCCCTTTTTTAAAAACTATTTTGGGGCATTAAATTGTATCCATTAGTATTCTTTCAAAATCCTTTCCCTTTTTTAAAAACTATTTTGGGGCATTAAATTGTTGACTTTTCATGTAAAACTACATGAGATGTTTCACTATAATGTTTCGATGGATTAACCCTAGTGTTTCTGTGGTTCCACAGAATTGTGAAAACAAGGTACACATTCTCGGAGTAATGCAAGAAAGAGAGGTGCTCATAACTTGATTTACAATGCCGGCAACATTTCTTGTCAATAGTTGGAATTAAATGAAGATTTGACAATAAAATCATTCATTCACATACAACCAGAAGGTTTAAAAAAAATTTTATTTAAGGTCGCATCAACATCTAGGTCATTAGTGACGTTAGGGTAACTTTATGGATTTAACGTTCTTGATATGGTGATGATAGGGGGGTGAAAGGACGAACACAAATACAATAATGCCCGAACCGGAACTCGAACCCGCGATCCTTCGGTCCGAGATCGCTAAGACATTATTGGCTCTCGGCCACCGGGGATCGGCAATCAGAAGGTTTAGAAACTAGCATCGTAACAAATAATCGCCACTGGCGACACCATTGACTACCATTTTCGTTTAAAATCTGGCCCGACTTTCTACAGACAATCGTACTTTGTAAGTTTCTTTTCCCAGGATTCATAACTTTCTGCGTCAATAATTTTCTTTCTCATAGGCTGTAGCTCCCACCCGCTACGTGCAAGTGGAACAAGGCATCAGGACATGCTCGCATTCTCAGCGTGGCGGTAATAATCAAAATCATTCGAATGATCAGGAATCACTCTTCTACAGCAGAGGTGCTCAAGCGCCTCATTTCAGCCTCCTCTTGTGGCGCCGGGAAGCCCGCGCCCCACCAGAGCAAGGAAAGTTGGCATAATCCCCGACGGCCGAGCTGTCCCTTCGCTTTACTGATCAGAATCGTCGGTTCAAGGCTAAGTGCGAGCACGGATTTTTATTCACGGAGAGAAATGGAGTAACAATGTGTCTCTTATGTCAGAAGATGGTGTTGGAGAAAAAGTAACAGCAAAAAGTAAAATAAACATTTAAAAAGCATGGTCAAGTCTATTACAACCAGATATTTCTGAACTAAATTGATGAAGTGTGTATTATTATTATTATTACATTGAGAAATTGTTAAATTTTCTGTTCTTGCAATGCATATTACAAATATTTTTAAAATCAGTTGCAACAGTAAAGATTGACTGTTAAATGTGTGGAGGTAGTCGAGCAATTTATTCTGAAATAATAGTATACAAAACTTCCCCTCTCCAGAAACTACAGTCGATATTTCAAGTTTTACTTCAACATAATTCAACACATTTCCGTCTTAATAGTCGCAGGGCTTTCCTCCCACCGAGGGCTCGGGCAGCGGTCACTTGCCCCAAAAGTGAAAGTCTCTCACTAGAAGCCGGTAGGACGCGGAAGGGCTGCCATGGCCGTCGTGGGGCGCGTTGCTGGCGTCCTTGTGCAAGCATGTTCTATAGTACCGGCAGTCTAGAAGCGATTATGATAGTTCTCTCGCCGCGTGCTGTGATGCGTTGTGTGACCTACTCCGAAGCAACCAGCTTGCGAGGATTTGTTTACTTTCTCACAGGGTCGTTTTAACAGCTCTGTGGGCGCTTGGGCCTAGGTTAATTTGGGGGCTCCCTATTCTTAATTTCACTGATCGATGCTGAAATTCTTTTGTTCTTACCTTCACCACCAATTTCGATGCTGAAATGTAAAGAAAGTCCTCTCAATTCACATTGTATTTGGTATTTTTTAAAAATATTTTGAAAGCATTTCTTAGTGTTTCAATTTAACATTATTCAAACAAAAAAATTTAACATGTATATAAAAGTAAGTAAGAATAACAGATTTATAATTACATTGAAAACAGTCTACAAATTAGTTATAATTTTTATTGAATTATACAATATAAAATTGAAACGCATCAATCAACAACATTTCATATACATATTATCCAATGATGCAGGACACATCACTCCATTATGCCAATGTTTTGCGTATAGTTTAATCATACATCGCATTTTTTACACGTTTCTTTACTTAATTTTTTTAAATAGTATTAAATATTTTTTTAAAGAAATATCGGGGGCCCTGGGCCCGGACACTTCAGGCCCGTGCGTTAACATGGCTCTGCTTTCTCATAGTCAGGGTTCAGCGTTGATGCTCATCTGACTCGCACGGAGTCGTGGTGGCGATAAAGTTCGGCTGTGGCGAAGGTAATGAACACGATATCAAGATGAGTGATCACCAGTCGGTAAGAGGTAAGGTTTTGAGGTTTCATTTAACTGTCGTTTAGGTGGAGCCATGTTCGTAGTAATATGTGGTAACATCGCTTCGAACTGTTAGAGTCGCTTATACGATGCCGGTACTATAGTTTCCAGGAGCCATTCTTACGGTAACAGTCACTTTGATCGGCGTCCACCGCTACGTCCAGGATTCAGTCACAGTATGTATATAACCCGACGAAGCGAAGTGTAAGTCTGAAGGGGGAACGGCGCATCTGAGAACTAACTACGGCGACAGTTGCGTCGCGCTTTAGTGCCAAAATAATGAAGCATTTTTGCATAACATAGTACCTAACGCTAATTAATGAGCCCAATTAGATGTTTCAGATAATTTCCCATTGAAACATTACTTAAATCACACAGAAAATACATAATCACTTGAAAAATAAATAAATATAACGTTGACAAATACTTGACCAACGCAATCTACACTTTAGTGCGTGTAAATAAGGAAGATGACGTTGACTTGACATGAGCTGTATAACCTGACAGAGCGAAGTGTAGGACTGGCGATGTTGGCAGCACTGCGCTTTGTTTTCCTTCTAAGGGAAAGAGACCGAATTTCCTTTAATTATTGATGATCATTTTTATTCTTATTGAATTGCATTCTTGACAATTTTGGTCTTTCATTAATGTTAAGAATGTTGTTTTGAAAACAAGAGTATTTTTTCCGTACTTGTTCCTGAGATAAAGGCAATTTTGAAAACAAGTTTTTCGCAAAAGTACTCTCTATGTTTTTCTTTATACTTTTTGAATGGAGAGAGGTAAATGCCCAGAATTACACACCACAAATTTTATTTTGACGGACATTTTTAATTTTCCATGAATTGCACAAATGGATGTTCAAGTAGTATTATTATTTATGTAACTGCGTTACAAACCATGCAAAGTATGCTTTGTTGTAGGGCCGTTGGATACGATTGTTTAGCAACCCTTTTAAATATGCTACTATTAGCATACACAGTGAGTGTAAAATATTCGTACATTGAAATTTACGAAAATAATTTAAAGATATTTCCATCTCTATTTACGTAATAGTGACGTCTCCTGGTAATACTTGATAAATTCAACTTAAGAAAATATACAAATGTCACTCCCACACTCACATCTAAAATTTGTTAATTCCGGTGAAAATTATGACCCCAAAAGTGTTCGTGCACTTGCCTCACCCTATTACTCCCGTTGTGTTGGTGGTCAAAACGAACCGAACCGTTGAAGCGACTCTGCCTTGGTTCAAAGTCGTCAAAGTATTCCTGTAGTGAACAGATTTTCTGTTTCCACTGACTACCGCTAAACGGCCCGTCTTTCAAAATGGGCCTCAAAGGCAAAGAAACCACCAGAGATAAGCGAGTTGTAATTATTAGGTTACACAATCAATGCAAAACATTGAGTAAAATTTTGAAAATTATGAACAGACGTCGATCCACTGTCCAAGGAGTAATGGGCAAGTTTGGAGAAAGAAAATGATCACTTCGTTTCGAGCCTCTATCGGGAACAGTCGTCCCCAGTGGATCTCCGAGCAGCGCGCTAACGGAAATATCGCCAGTCGCCTATCACTCAACTCTAGCGGTCTACCCAGTCTAGCAGTGTCTTATGTACTAATGGTGCTTCGTAATTTAGTGCAGTGTTTTTATATTGCTTTAGTCATACTACTTCTTCGCCAAGTGCTAGCAATCTTATATATTATTTCTCAAAGTGCTGTTTGGTCTTTTCAATAAATTGGGCGACATACGAAACCGATCTATGTAAAGAAGCAAAGGATTGAAATATCGTGTTTCTTTTCAGCTGCACATGGGACATTCGTATTGAAAAAGTGCGTTAAAAATACGTAAATATTAAAAAAGTAGTAATTCGGGATCTGTAATTTCAGACTGCCGCGCGATCTTTCGGAAGAAAATTACACTGTCCGACGGTGGCGGGGGGCAAGTGAATGTTGCAATCTCAAGCATTTTTGTTTCAGTTTAGTGTAAGTTGTGTAAGCACGTGAACGTGATTTTCTACATTGAATAGAAATCTTGAAATATGAGAGGTTAGTGATCTTAGTGAGGTTCGGTCGTTTATAATGCTGGAATACAAAAAAAGAATTTAAGCAGAAAACAGTTTGGTTATTTGACTAACCGTGCGATTTAATCGCACGGGTTCTCACTAGTTCAATATAAACAGTGAAGCCGCCTCGGCAGGCCTTGGCCTCGGCCAAGCCGTAGCAGAATCAATCTTCTACAACCCAGAGAGCGCCATGGAGATAAACTTCACCCATCTGCATGAAAGCCAACTCCCTAGCATCGACAGCATGGGACTTCAACACCACAAGGGCCATCTCAACTTGCAGTCTCATAACTACAGCATAGACGGTACAAATTTTTCGTACCTTGGCTTGGCCACAGATGGCCCCCAACAGATTAGTAGCCACCCTCCACGCAATGGCGCAGAGAATGTGACTTCTATCTGAAGTGAAATAGTGTTCGTAAACGGAAACACCGGTAAAAGAGGCCATGCAGACAGGAATCCAACAGAACAACCTCTTAACCCTCGGATGCGAACGTGGGGTCAATCTGACCCTAGAATGTGTTTTTCCGGTTGTGTCTACTACAATTTTTGTCTCCGAGATCTAAGCCTTCGTGACATCTTTTATTATAGTCTTATTTATTGTAAAAAGTAACATTTTTTAACTCTCACTATTTTTACTTCTCCGTATACATACGTATATACGAGTACATAGTAATGTACTCGTATATACAGGGAAAGTTATGTAATACTGCGCGAAAAAACAGCGAATTTTTAAATTCTGATATGAAGCGTTCTTTACAAAAAGAAGGTGGTTACAATTGTGGGGACACTCTTACCTTATCTATCGTATTTCTTCCCGTTTGTTAGGGTGGAATGTGGTATTACTGCAAAACTATTTGTATATCATGATTTTTGATTAGTATGCGTCCAGCATTGTTTGAATATGTACGCTTAGGTTTAGTTTCGTTTGAATTTGATTCTTTGACATTGCATTGTTTGGTTGGATTTGTGTTACATTATCACAGTGTCAACAATGGCGTGGAAATCGCTTAGCGAACAGGAAATAGAAAATGTCTTGATGAATACGGCTCTATTGCAAATGAAAGTGAAGTATCAGTGACGCAGATAATCTCTATGACCCTCGTGATGGCGCAAGATTTTCCGAATCGCCAGGAAGTTCTAGTGAGGAAACTGAGGAAGAGAATACTGAATCTGATAAAGAAGGGAATCACAAAACATGACAATTAATAGATAAGAATGGTCGTTCGTGGTCCCTCCATCCTCATCCTCCTTGTCAGACACAATATCTTGCATACGTCGAGTTGACCGACTCGTGGCATTGACTGTATCCCCAGCACATGCTTCCGAATAATTTGCAAACCTACTTAAATTTGAACAATTATAATAGAATAAATGTTTTGTAAGTTTGATGCTAATACAACAAGTTTCTACTAAATTTGTTGATTAATTCACTCCAGAATCAACATCACACTGATTATAGTGCTCTCTTAACTGGGGATACCTTTTTTAATTTCTAATGCTGCACGGAAAAAAGGTACTTTTTTAAATTTCTAATGCTGCGTGATACTTATTTTAATTTCTAAAAACCGTATTTCTAAACGTCAATAAATGTCATTAAAGGATGGTTTACTATTGTGAAATTATTAATGATTAAATTTCAGAATAATATTCTGAGAAAGAAACCCATAACTATAATTTATAGGGCCGGGGTCACTCTGACCTCACCTTTGTAATGGAGAAGGTAAATTCACGATTGCATCCGAGGGTTCAAAAGCACACCAATAGCGCAGATATCCTATATTCAGTGCCAATTGGTAACAAATTCACACCTCTATAAAATCTGAAGAATCGTGTCAATAGGTTTTACATTCATCGAAGAAAACTCCCCAGAAACTTCCGAAAATGTGAAAATCCCCCAATCTTTGTGAAATTAATCTCAAATATAGCAGAGTTCGATAGGGAAATAAAAAAAAAACAATGTAACTCCTCAGTTTACCTCTGACTACTATAACAACAAATTGAAAATTAAGTTTACAACCGTTACAGACTTTAGAAAAGCCATTAAATATATCTCTTTCAAACAAAAAGGAACTATCACTCATACAAAGACCCGGGGAACAAGAAATTCTCGGTAATATTCAAGAACGTTCGTGTATCCATCACCCAAGGGGAATTACATCAAGACTCAAGTCGCAACTCCCCTCCCTTTTAAGTGTCGCCAGATTGTTAAAAAACAATTGTCCAATACCGGTGATTGCCGCTGAATTTGACAGCTCACAGAAGGTCATTATTCAGATACTTGCCCCAATAAGGAAAATACTCCTAAGTATAGACTTTCAAAGGGCGGGCATAGGACCGACTAACGTACTCCAGAATGTTCTTGCTACAAGAACTTTGGAAGCTAGCATCGAAAGTCGAACTGCAAACGTATTCTAGTGGTCGCTCGCTCTGATCGGTAGTTTTCATTGGTTTCTTCAATACCAGGCGAATGCCAGAGCAGTTCCTTAACAAATGGGCCACAGACCCCGCTGGGAAACGGAACTTTTCTCCCTCATTGGCAGCCCCTTCCACTCCTCTTACACACACTCACACACACACACACACACACACACACACATCCATTTCACTTTTCCAAGCACCTTTCCTGTAGGGTGCTTGTACTTTATCCTGGCTCGGGCGGTGCCCTTCAGGAAGGGACTATTTTGCACCCAAAATACGAAGTTTAGACCTCCGCAAGATTTCATGCTTTTAGGGGAAGGAACATTTCCACGTCCCAGCTGTAACACACACTACACATACGAGTCGAGATCTACGAAGCATAAAACTATTTTTCCGGCCCCTATTTTTACTTTTTATTTACGATTTTCCTTGTTCAACAATTTTTCGGTATATTTTTCAAATGTATTAGGGGCTAATTTGTAGGAGGAGACGACTGCGACTTAACATGTTTTCGGGATAGTTTTGAACCTTTTTTTTAGCCGGCCAAATTTGACGCGGAGTTTACACGGGGATATTTTTGAGGTATTATTCAGGGAAAGCGAGTAAAACTTTGCAACCTTTCATAGGTAGAATCAAAAGTGTCTTTGAATCTTAAGTTGTTACCCCGAACTCTTCCATTCCACTTTAGTATACAATGCAGAGTTTTCAATTTTTTCATAGTTTGGACAAAAATTAGGATTTTTCTACATATTTTTATGTAATATGTTTAATATGGTTTCATAAAATTTATAAAATATGCTGTTTTGAGCATTACGGCATATATTATTACTTTTTCTTCTAACACATATAATAACACACGGACCCACCAATTAGTCATCATGACTGTAGATTTTGAGTTGTATCTCCACGTGATGTACGTAATTTTTAAAAAAGAATTTAACGTAACTTAAATAAAATGTATTACGCAAGGCTACGAAAGCCCTAGCTTTTCAGGAGACCTCTGGCTCCCCTATGCGCACGCGTATGTTTACGGGACGATTTGATTGCTTAAGGATTTCGGGTGCGTCATCTGCTAAGATCATTAGTTCTGTAAGAGTAGTGCACGTTTTATCGCCTGAGGTGGCGGTGATCTTCCCTCATTGGCTGACGAGATCCGGAGCCGACCTACGTTGGCTTGATGGCATTTCCCCATCCAGGTATCTCTCACCGGTTGGGCACCGTCCCAGCCGGGTCAAGCTCAAAGCACCCGATCGGTCTCCTGACGTGTGTGGAAGTATAGTGTATGTAAGTGTGTGTTTGTGTATGTGTGGAAGAAAGGGTGAGGATAAAACAAGGAAGAGAAACAAAAGATAGCGCGCTGTCAGTAGCCCGTTTGTTAAGGTACTGCTCCGGCATTCGCCTGGTGTTGATCAGAGAAACCTTGGAAAACATTCGATCAAAGTAGCCGGCCACTAGAATTCTCCTCGAGACAGCGATTGAACTCGACCTAGTGTCGTAAGTAACTAGGGTTGAAAACCCAGCCACCGTCTGGACTGGAGTCTACGACCACCTTGTCAGACGCGCTGCGTCAACTGATGTCACTGCTGTCCCTCTGACCGGGAGGTCCTAGGTTCGAGTCCCGACGGCGGCGGGACTTTCGACACTAGCTTGTCAGCTAGGTCGAATCCAGTCGCTGTCTGGAGGGGAATTCTAACGACCGGCTACTCAGATCGGTATTGGTTCAGATTCAACACCAGGCGAATGCCGGAGTACTACCTAACAAACGGGCCACGGACCGCTCGCGATCTTTCCTGCGTCTTCCTTGTCCTATTCTCACCCCTTACACACTTACACACTAACATGCACTACATTATCACACATGCAGGGAGACCGGTCGGGAGCTTAGAGCTTGTCCCGGCTGGGGCAGTGCCCCTCTGGAGGGAGATACCTGATTAGGGAAAAACCCGCGAGTCGACGGTAGGTCGGCCCCGGATCTCACCATCCAGCGAGGAAAGATCACCGCCACATCCCGATGAAAAACCACGCACTACACTTACGGGACTAATGACCTCAGTAGTTGACGCTCCCGGAATCCGTAACAATCAATCAATCACTCCAACGGCCAAAATAGTTGACATGCCGGGGATCACGAAATACTCACTCACTTTCTCATTGTGCTTCTCTGCCTCCTCTATGCGGCCGGATTCCAATCTGACAGCTTCTCCCCACGTCCTCATTCCCCCGGCAGCCCCACTTGCGAGCTGCGGGTCCGGTTCTGCCCAGTGCACAGCCTGCCCCTCTTACTCTGCTACCTCAGCCAAGTCTTTTACTATTAGTTTTTAGCACAACCGACCAATTTTCCTCCTCCCCTTAGCGTACTCCGAATAAAAGAGTCCCTTCAATGTCACGGGAGGGGGACACTGTCATCCAATTGCAACATTCGGTGGGACTTATTTCTTTTTTTGGTATTGAAACTCCCGATTGGATGACAGTGTCCCGTTCTCTTTTCAACTTGTGACAATTCAACGGCGTAACGTCAGCTGGTGTCACCTGGGGCAAATCTAATGGTGTCACCCCCCATAAATGAAGTATAAAAATATCTATTGCTGCATATAGTGTACATTATTTTATTAATAATACAAACATATTTGCACATGATAGTTATTTATGGTATGTTAAAAAAATGTATGTAATTAAGAATAATTGCAATATAATATTAAATAATTATTTTAAAATGAAACATAAATTATCCACAAATGTAAGTTATTTATAAAATCTCTTTATGAGATTTTAGGGCCGCAAACTTATTTATAATTTTATTAAAATCGATGCCTATTGCAATGTCATTTTCTATTGACAATAGAGCCAAATCAAATAGTATTGATTAATACATACAATTTTTAATAAATGATTTAAATTGTATAATTCCAACTATAAAATATTTTAATTTATGTCACCCCTAGAATGGTGTCACTCGGAGCGCGCCGCCCCCCTTGCCCCCCCCCTAGCTACGCCACTGTGACCATGAAAGGACTTACTGTTTTAATCGAGGGATATGTACCGGTTAAGGGGAATCGCAAAGCATTATCTCTTCCTTGTTAATTTGATTTTAAAAGAGACCCATCATTTCAGAGAATATTTTCATCTAGTTCTATAAAATTTTAGAAGAACTTGGAGCAAATGTTTTCATTGATTGTCAACAAATTTGTAGTTTTTGTATTTTCATTGAGAAAAATGTATGTTAATTTGTATTTTCAATATTTTTAAATACGGAGGTCGCCGAAAATGTGACCTGCGCCATTTTTTAAAGCGCTCCTTGCATTATCCGAAAAAATGTTCTAAATAAAGAATTTTGAGCCGTTTTTGAGAAAAAAAAATTTTATAAATTGCAATGTCTTGAAGTAAATATTAGGCGAAAAATACTCGATTTTTCTAAAAATAAATATAGATGATTGCGTTTAAAGAAAAATGTCATTTAGGGAAACAATCTCTATCTTTAATATTTTAATTGTATAGAAAGACGCCGAAAAAATTTTGAACATTTTCAATTTTTGAAAAATCAGGGACTTTAACAAACATGAGATCTACACGTTCTTTACACTATTCAACAACAAAATTTAATAAAAAACGGAGCCTTTTCTTAATTTGGAAAAAGACCCAGGGTCTGCGTATAAAGTACACCCGAAAATTAAAATATCGGAGGGGTAGTGACATCAGCCAGATCGATTGGGGAATATAAATTTTGGAGAAAATCGGCTGAACGGTTTAGCCACTAATGTTGTTGAGAGAGGAACGGACGGACAGACGGTTTGCTATCAATCGATTTTTCGGTTTCAAGAACCCGCAAAACTTGGATTTTGGAAACATCACATGTTAGCAAATTTAGCAACGGGATTCATCCACTTTTGCCTTACCAGGGCACGGGAATAAGATTTTGCTGCCGAAAATTCACCGCTTTTCCTATAGCGTTACATAACTTTGTCTCTACTGCGTAAGCGCTAGTGAGAAAGTAAAAAAATACGTTTTTGACTCTAGAGGGGTACGGGAAATGGGTCGGGGGCAGAAAATATTTTCAAAAATCTTATTTTTATGTTACAGTTATAGTGTAACTATGCATATGTCATTTGGTTTAGGAGAAATTTTTACCATCTTATCCGGTAGAACCCTTTCCTGTCTTATACTTCTCCGACTTCGACTTCTTTGCACTTCCATCTCCTATTGCAGACTCTTCTTTCTCATACACCGGGAGGGGATGCTCAGGGTATCAACTGATGTCACTGCAGTGCCTCTGACCCAGAGGGTTTAGATTCGAGTTCCGACGGAGGTAGTATTTTCGACTCTAACGAGATACCTGCGTCGAATTCAATCGCAGTCAAGAAGAGAATTCTAGCGCTGGCTGATTCGGCTGAATGGATTAGGAGCTACAGTTGTTCACAGAAGGGCTGAGAGCTGTTAAGCTGATTGATTGATAGTGATTCCGAGCGCGTCGACTGCTAAGGTCATTAGTCCCGTAAGTGCAGTGCATGTTTTGCTCGGGCTGTAGCGGTAAGATCTCCCCCCCCACTTTTTCACTTTTTCATTACCATAGCTCGTCAATAAGAGTTTTTGTGGCAAATATTCGCCTATTTCCGGCGCACGATTACATTACTATCTCTTCTTAAAAAGAACTTCGTAAGGCAGGAAAGTAAAAAGAAGGAAATTTTGAAGTCCTTTAAAACGTGTTGAAGTAAAATAACATAGTAGCGTGTGTCATTTTATCTCTGTAGCAGGTACGCCATTTTCCAATTAGTTCATACGTTAAGTATTAATAGCAAGCACCTAGACGTGAAGATTAGGAAATGTGCTCAAAGAAATCAGAAATGATTTATTTATTTACCTTATGTACAAGATGTGTGTTGAATTACTCTGAAACGATATAAATTGTAACGAACACTTGCCGCAACTTTCTGATCCTCGATATTTTGGATTTTGTGATAAGAAAATTTCGCTCAGGAGAACTACACCATTTCGTGTGAATAACTTATAACCACAATAAAACCTATCCTCTTCTAGTAAAGTGCTCCTTTTGGCAGCAATCGGAAAACATTGAAGGTGTGTCGTTTTACATGTAAAATTGTACTACTCGTCAATAAGAGTCAATAAGACAGAAATTTCAAAAACACAAGAACAAAAACAAAAAGCTTTATAATTATGGTGTCGACAGTCAGGTGTTCTATACATTCTTAGGTATTGTTGATACACCCTTCCTCTTCCGTGCTGCTGATATTGTTCTGATAAAAATGTATGTAATCATTTCATGTAAGAGTGATGTTAATAACTTGCATATAACAGTGAGATATGCCACTGTCCTGTTTCTAGGATCTAATTAATTATAATTTTTCGGTAGCAACTAATTAATAACTTACATTAGGAATTTTGCTCACTAATCAGGCGTCTGAAATATCTCATTAACAATACCTTGATATGCAGTAGAACAGGGAAACAAATGCTTCAACCAAATGTTTTGAAGTTTATCAGATCCTGATGATTTCTAATTTAGACATATATCGAGATTGTCTTCAATATTCTCAGTAGTAATGTAAATATCAGAAATATCTGAAAGGTTGAGCATCTGTTCTTGAATATGGGAAACCCAGGTTCCATTGCAGAGTCACATACTTGCTTCCAAATTATTTTACGTGAAAAATACGAAACTCTTCATCGGAGCCGATTTTTATTTCCGTTTAGACGGAGAAGATAAAGCGATGGTGCTGCTTCCTAGTGTTGAAATTCTGCCGGAAATCTCGAGGTCATCAGTTTTCTGAGCTTTCTAAAGCCTGTACTGCATGTTTTTTTTTTTTTTCTCGTGCCGTTTCCTCTTCAACAAAACGAACACTACCCATGTACAACATGCTTCCTGCGTTCAATACAAGGTAGTATCAGTACTTGTTAGGTGTCGTAACAATGTTTCTCTGTGTGTAAGTTTTTGATTGTGTTTTGTTTTCTGGTGTCATGCGTAGTTTCATTCCAAGGTGATTGGCAGCAAAGGTGGCACAGGGCATCAACTGATGTCACTGCAGTGCCTGTGGAACTCCTAGGGTTCAAATCCCAAGGTGGCAGGATTTTCGACATAGCTAGACAGGATTTCAGGTCGTTAGGTTTACGGACAGAAGGTCTAATACTCGTTAGTTCTAATGAACAGAAAGTTTTTTGTGAACCAGGTGTAATGTGACATAAGGTCTTTGCGACAGAGCATCTAATACCAAAAGAGGTCTACAATTAGAAGGTTAGATGAATAACGTCCAATAGATATAAACACTGAAGGTCTAACAGATATAAATGTAATAGCAAAGTGTCTATTTCTTCATTTGCAAACGCCTGGAAACCAAAAGTCTTTATTTTAACAGTGTCATATCAATTTTCAAAATTTTCGAGTGGTAGCAAATTATCAAACTTACAATGATTGTGGTGACATCGACTTATCCTTCGTTCTTTGAGCTACAGACTGAATAACACCTCTATCATTTTAACACCTCTATCATTTTATCTACATTACGTACTTCCTGAATTAAAGTGTATCATTCCTATTGTGATTTCATTTCAGAATATAACATACTGACGTAATGATATGGGAACCACATTTTGTTAAGTATTTCTGTTACAGCATAATAGATTCGGCATTCATGTGCGATAGATCGAAGTTTATTAGGCGTTTTTGACAATTACACCAAATATTACTAGACATTTTAAAAATTTGGACCAAATTTTCATTAGACTTGCTTCATAGACCTGACATTAGACTTTAAAAATTAGACCATCATTAGACCTAATATCTTTAGATCTAACCCTACCCTAGTTTTCCGTGGTTTCTCCGACCAGGCGAATGCCGGAGCAGTACCGTAAAAAACGGGCCGCGGACCACACGCGATCTTTCCATCCTCTTTATTGTCATTCCTCACCCCTTCTTATACACACGCAGACATGCATTGCACTACTATACTTGTCGAGAAACCAGTCGGGAGCTTAGAGTTTGTCCCAGCCGGTGTACCGCAAGTGCGAGATACCTGCTTGGAGAAAACCCGTTCGCCGACGGGTAGGTCGGCGCCAGATCTCACCATTTAGCGAGAGATCATCGCCACCTCCTGCGATTAAAAAACATGTACTACACTTAAGTGAATAATGGCAGCAGTAGACGTGCTTGGCATCACTAATCAATCAATCAATCGGAGGTAATTAAGTGGGTGAAATGTTGCTGGGAATGAACAGGTAAGCCACAGACTTAGTCGACTACCAGTGCTATTACTAAATATAACTGAATATTGCACACGAATACTAAACCGTAGGAAGGAAAATAATTAATTTCAGCTCAACAATACGATCTAAAAATTTACTCGTAAAATACACATTTATGATTGTTTGAATCTGTACCTTCACACACACACCTCAAGATTAGGAGTGCTGTCCTGAAGATAGTTAAAATTAGTGCAGGAGGCGAGATTACGCAATTTACGCGGTTTAGGCAATTTTGAACCTGAAAATTGGAATGTCTGTATATATGGATGGAAGTATGAGTCAATCCTAGTAATACGTAAGAATTATCTAGATCAGTGTTGCCAGACGTCCCGCTTTTGGCAGTATGTCCCGCTTTTTAAGACCAAAATTGAATGTCCCGCGCGGTACAGCCAAAAATCACGCTTTTGCAAAATCTTTCGATTCGAATGGCCCAACGCAGATAAAAGCACGCGAAAGAAATCTCAGAGATCGTAGCGGGTGAGTCGAAGTCGTATGATGCAAAGGAGTGAGTCGGATCGTCTGGTGAGTAGGTTGTCGCTTTATTGATTGATTCGTTCGTGTTTCCGGGCGCGTTAACTACTTAGGCAATTAGTCCCGTAAGTGTAGTGCGTGTTTTTTTCTCGGGAGGTGGCGGTAATCTTTTCCCCGCTGAATGGCGAGATCTGTCGCCGACCTACCGTCGACTAGCGGGATTTCCCTCAACCAGGTATCTCCCACCAGCGGGGCACCGCCCCAGCCGGGACAAGCTCTCATACCCCGACCGGTCTCCCGGCATGTGTGGTAGTGTAGTGCATGTTAGTGTAAGTGTGTGTGTGTAAGGGGAGAGGATAAGACAAGGAAGAGGAGGGAAAGATCGGGTGCGGTCCGTAGCCCGTTTGTTAGGACATTTCTCCGGCCTTCGCCTGGTGTTGATCGGAGAAACCACTGCAAACTACCGATCAGAGCAGGCGACCGCTAGAATTCTCCTCCAGACAGTAGGTCGTCGAGATAGCGGTGTCGAAACCATCGCAGATCGCAACGCACTGTTGATTTTTTAACGAAAGGTTGTGTGCTGGCTTAGCATATTGGATATCTCAAACACACTACTTGGAAAATATACTGTACTTTACTTTTGTGCTGTTATTTCTTCACGCTTTATTTGAAGATAAGTAAAGAAGATGATAGTTCTCCGGACAGTTTGGATTTGTCGGCCCTTTAAGGAAATTAAACTAGGAAAACGACGGTTTACAAAATACAACATTAAATGAGAATGTGATTATAACTGACTGTGCGAGGTAAAGTCAAACGAATAAAAAGCATGTTATCAACTCTGTAAGGAAAGAGTGGAGTGTTTCTTATGGTGGACTAAATGATATCGCAAAGCATCTTGCGAGAAGATCGCAAATCCGCACGCTGCAAAAAATTTACGATAATTTCGCAAACCAGGTACATCTTCTGATAACAAAAATAGCTATTGAAATTTGATAACCTACTGATTACGTTGTTTGTGATTGAAATCTGTGTAAATGTATCTATTTTGATACTTACAACTAAATTATTTCTTAATATTACTTTTTTATTTTGTCCCGCCTTTTCCAAACAAATCACGGTTTTTTCACCATGATTTGTTCAAAATCACGACTTCGACGAACAATAATCTGGCAACGCTGATCTAGATGCATACGAGATCATTAAGGTATTTTAATTTTGGGTGGTTCTTTTCCAGAAACCCAAGTAACTTTTCAATTTTTGGGGGGAAAATGAGTGAATATTATTTCTGTAACTGTTTTGCTAGAATAAAAGGGTATATTTACAAATATTGTGCGGCCAATTTTCATTAAAATTCCTGAAATGTTGAAAATTGAAAATTTTAAAACTTCAAATTTATTTTCCAACCTGTTCTATACCTTCAATTTTAAAGTCAAGAGATATCTTTCTAATTGCAGTTTTTCCTCAATTCTAGTTTTTAAATGATGCACTATCCTTTTTTCTTAAAATATGAGTTGATGAGTAATTACACTAAAAGAAGGGAAAAGTTTCGGTATGCTGCATTTTCTCATTGGTTTAATAGCCTCTGACAATCATTGTAACGGTAATGAATTTCGTTAACGTACAAGCAAAAAGGAAGGTGTGTGAAGATGTTTATGCTGTGTAACCGAAGTGACTCTTCGGAATTCTCTAGGTCAAGAGTAACCTCTCTCCATTTTCTCCTTTCTCTCCAATAATTGGCACAAGGAGCTGAATTGCTAAATAAGGTTCTACATTGAACGATGTTATTAATTGTCTAATGAATAGAATTATACCTTCGACAGATGTTAGTGCAACTGAAAACGACTACTAGGCAAATGCAAAACTTTGATCACGGGGTGAAGGAAGAGATTTAATCAGCTTTCGAATTCTTGTCCCTGGAGTAGAACCAATGCCAGGAGAGGGATGGAGACAATTGAAAGGCTTAGGTCAGTAACAAGATAAGCCGTATCTGCCACAGAGTACCGTTCTTGCTGTATCTAATTGATAACACCTAGTATTTGGATGGTGTCTAATCCTATTTCTGTGTATGTCTTGTTCATATTGTGGCTTGTTAATAATGTTTCTTATTCCTACTGTGTCTTGTTGATATTGTGTCTTATGAATAATGTGTCTTGTTCAAAACGTGACCTGTTCATGTTGTGTCTTCTTCATATTTTGTCTTGTTAATAATGGGTCTTCTTCATATTGTGCCTTGTTAATAATGCTTCTTGTTCATATTGTGTCTTGTTCATGTCGGGTCTTGTTAATAATGAGTCTTATTCATATTGTGTCTTGTTCATACTGTGCCTTGTTAATAATTGATCTTGTTAATAATACGTTTTGTTCATAGTGTGTCTAGTTCATATTCTGTCTTGTTAATAATGACTTGTTCATATTGCGTTTTGTTAATTATGTGTCTTGTAAATAAAGTGTCTTGTTCATATTGTGCCTTGTTAATAATTTGTCTTGTTAATAACGTGTCTTGCTCATATTGTGTCTTGTTAAGAATGTATCTTGTTCATATTGCATCGTGGTAAAAATGTGTCTTGCTCATATTGTGTCTTGTTAAGAATGTATCTTGTTCATATTGCATCGTGGTAAAAATGTGTCTTGTTCATATTTGGACTTGGTTCACATTGTGTCTTATCAATAATGTGTCTTGTTCACACCCTGTCTTGTTAATAATGTGTCTTGTTCAATTTGTGTTTTGTTCGTATTATATCTTGTTCATATTCAGTCATGTTAATATTGTGTCTTGTTCATTGTCTTGTCTAGTTCATATTCTATCAAGTTCCTATTGTGTCTTGTTAATATTGTCTTGTACATATTGTGTCTTGTTCATATTGTGTATCGCTCGTAGTGTGTCTCGTTCATATGATGTCTTATTCATATAATGTGTTGTTCATATGGTGTCTTCTTCATATTGTGTCTTGTTCGTATCATGTCTTATTCATATAGTGAACTTGTGTCCTTGCGTTAGTAACAAGATGAGACATACTTCTACAGAAATAAAATAATAATTTTTACAACGGAAGGTTTCCTATGCCTGTTGTAGCCAAACATTTACTTAGCTGTACAAAAGAATGCATTTATTTAATTTTAGAAGAAGAGTTTAGAAATTACAGCAACCGTCCTTTCATGAACACTGAAGATTAATCATTATATTTTCATCGTATTTTAAAACGATTTTATTTTATTAGAATTATTGTATAGGAGCTAAAAATGCTTCTTTTTATTTACTACTAGCAAAAAGTAGACTGTAAATATGTATAAATGTTAACTCAATAAAGAATTTAGATGGAAGAACAGACTTTTAGACTATTTATAGCCACAAATTAATATTCATTATTGCCAGCCAGGGGAGCGACTTGCTGACACCATTCAGACAAATGTTCTGCGAAAAGAAAAACATGAGAACTACGACACCTTAATCTACGACACCAGTTTTCATGGCACATGTATGTATGAAATAATGTTTATAAAATGAAAAGAATTATGTAGTATTAAGAACCAAAGAATTCCATACATTCAGAAACTAGTGTTGTCACCTTTGGCAAGTACAATTTTCTGTATACACCAAGGCATTGAATAAAATAATGCCCGGATGGTGTATAGTGAAATAAACAATTATGGTAGTATATTCTTGTTCTACGAATATTCCTCGAGATTTCCGGACAGACATACTGCAGTATTCGACATTTCAACGTTTTCAAAAGGTGGTAGTTTAAGCGATCAGCATGGTTAGGTTGTGTTTTGCAGGAGGGGACACGTGTTGTCACAAGATAAATGTTGGGTATTTTCCTGATCAAATGTAATCTCTACCTTGTTAGAAATAAATTTACAAGATCCCCGGATAATTAGCGAAACATTTTCATACACTAATCTAACCACCTATCAGCCAAGTTCCTAGCAGTTCACTGGTATTATTTCAAGAATCCCGTCTTCTTGTGAAGTAATGGTAAAAGAAATTAAGAAGGTCACTTTCACTGTATGCCTATAAAATGTTCTGACCTAACTTGTTTGTGGTAACCGATTCTCAATAATTCTGGTAGAAACTATCTATTGAGTACACTAATGAAGGCAGTCATTTACCTTCAATTACCTCTAAACGAGCTCGTTAACTTCCTCTAAAATGAGATGCTAAAAAAAGACTTCTATATTCTAGCCTCAAAAAATTGTTTCTACAATACATATAAAATCTGTAAAGATCGAAATAAAATGTAATGTAAAAGATCAGAATTCTTAAGAACGATATCAAAAAGAGAGGAATAATGTAATGAAAAAGGAAAACAGGAATTAAAATAACAGAAATAAGAAGAGTTAAATGGAAAGAAAATGGGTTAAATGAGCTCTTATTGTGGAGACAAATAAGTCTGGAAGTTCACGCAGAAAGAAAATTCCAAATATGCACGTGCTTACTTTTCTCCACAAAAATCTCCATTCTTTTCCTTCTTCAATTATTAAAAAAACATTAGTGTACTCTTCACGCTTCATTAATTCATTTACTACTTAATACATGTTCGTCTAATTAACAATAGGTTAGAGACATAATCAAAGTAAAGACTTGGTATGTTAGATGCATTCGATTAATTGATTAGTAATTTCCGGTGCGTCAACTGGTAAAGTCATTACTCCCGTAAGTGTAGTGCGTGTTATTACCGCGGGAGGTGGCTGTGATTTTTCCCTGCTTGTTAAAGTGATCCAGCGCCGTCATACACATCGGCTTGCGGGCTTTTTTCCCCTACCAGTATCTCCTACCAGCGGAGCACCTCCCCTACCGCTTTCCCGGCATGTGTGGTAATGTATGTGAATGTAGGAGAGCAAGTAAGGGGTGAGAATATGACAAGGAAGAGGAAAGAAAGATCGCGTGGTGTCCGTGGCCCATTTGTTAGGGTATTGCTGGTGTTGATCGGAGAAACCACGGAAAACTACCGATCAGAGCAGCCGACCGTTAGAATTCTCCTCCAGACAGCGGCTGAATTCGATTGATTGATTGTGATGCCGGGAGCGTCAACTACTTAGGTCATGAGTTCTGTTAATGCAGCGCGTGTTTTTTCCTCGTGATGTGGCGGTGATCTTTCCCCGCTGGAGGGTGAGATCCGGCGCTGGCCTACTGTCAACTAGCGGTGTTTTCCCCTAACCTGTTATCTCGCACCAACGGGGCACTGCCCCAGCCGGGACAATCTCTAAGCTCCGGATCGGTCTCCCGGCGTGTGTGGTAGTGGAGTGCATGTTAGTGTGTATGTATAAGGAGTGACGATAGGACAAACAAGAGGGAGGAAAGATCGCGCGCGGTCTGTTTGTGAGGGTACTGATGTTCGAGCCCGTTTGTTAGGGTTCCGGAGAAACCACGAAAAACTACCGATCAGAGCAGCCGGTCGCTGGAATTCTCCTCCAGACAGCGACTGAATTCGACCTAGCTGAAAAGCTAGCGTCGAAAAAACCTGCTGCCGCCGAGACTCGAACCTAGGACCTCTGGTCAGAGGGACTGTTCAGTTGATGCACTGAGCCATCTCTGCCGATACTGAATTCGACCTCACTATGTAGCTAATGACTAAATCCTTCCACCGCTGGGACTCGAACCTAGGACCTCCCGGTCATTGATGCACTGAGCCATCTCTCCCTCTACTGAATTCGACCCAACTACATGTAACTAATGACTAACTCCTGCCACGTGGAGATTCGAATCCTTGGACCGGTCAGAGGCGCTGCGGAGACGTCAGATGATGACCTGAGCCACCTCTCCCGCGTTGACGTTTCGTAACGATCCTCAGTTATCGACGCCGCATCGCTACTCGGGAGGCGGCGGCGGGCGACCGCCGGTGCGTCTTCCGGAGGAAGCGCGATCGCGTCGGCCTCCGGGCGCGGCGGGCCGTCGCGGGGGCGTGGCGTGGAGGGGGAGGGGGAGGGGTGAGGAGGGGGGAGGGGTGGGGAGGCGAAGCGGCGCGGCCTCCACGTGCCGGAACCGGCTTCGCGACCCGCGCCGCTCTCTCCGCCGCCGTTGCCGCCGCCGCCGCCGCCACGCGGTGGGTCGCAACCAGAGAGTCACAACCAGTGGTTACGCGGAAGAGCAGATCCTGAGCCTCGCCATTAATAAAGACATTATTATTATTATTATTATTATTATTATTATTATTCCTCGAAATCACGACTAAAGATGTTATGTATCGGCTGAATATAAAATCTACTCCAGGTTGCAACCAGCTACCTAAGGAGCAGATCCGGTGACTATCAGTGCCTCTACAATACTTTACGCAAAATGTGGGCTGTTCCAAATTTCTTGCACTTCCCATTCTTTTGAATTACCTGGGAGTTTTGGCAAGTTCTTACTCAAATTTTGTGGAACAAATCCCAGAGCTCCGATAACTATCGGGACGACCTGTGCTTTTACGCCCCACATTCGGCTGATCTCGATTTCCAAACTCTTGTATTTAAGACGTTTCTCTGCCTCCTTGGTTACGACGTTTTGATCGTATTATTATTATTATTGTTATTATTATTATTATTATTATTTTTAACTAGGGAAAAAATGCATTAAGCACCGTCAGGGATAAGGTGGGCTATCCCTGGTGTGTGGGACCCTCCCCCACTAAAAAAACCCTCTCCTCTTGTGCCCATGCCTCTCTCCACGGAAACCGTCGCGAGACATTACTTCGTAGCAGAGAGACAGGCGGTTAGCTGGGCTGCAACCGCACTTAACTACGGAGCCTTTCTTCCTTCCGTTTCAGAACGAAAGTGAGGAACTCTTGAATTATGCTCCACTGTTCACTTGATTGGAGCATGAGTTCCACCAAGTTCGATGGGGAAACATCCGCACCCAAGGCTTCGTTTAGGTGTCTTCTCTGGTTATCCCACGCCACGCAATGAAATATAGTGGGCATGGCATCGTCATCTTCATGACCGCAAAATTCACACTTGCAATCTGTCACTCTTTTAAATCTGTACAAATAGGATTTAAAACTGCCGTCTCCTGAGAACACTTGGGAAAGGTAATAATTAACTATCATCCTAGTCATTTCACCCCTCATCATCACACTATCATTTCATTTAGTACCATCAGGGAAAGCTACGGGAAACTATCCTGATTATATCCTCCCACGAAAATCCATCATGTTGTGGAGCAATCTTGATGGGTCTCCTAACATCCTTCTATGGAGGAACCAAAGAAGAAACGTATAAGGAGGAAAAGAATTGGATTCACATCAACTTAGATGTGCCGTTCCAGAGATCACAAAGCTATTTTACTTTTAGAGGGTACCTTATATGAATCTCCTGGGATATTTTCACGTTTTCTTGAAACTGCTGTAATTTTTAAATGTTTTGGCCGAATACAGAAAGGTGCTCTCATCCCAAAGATAGTTACGATTTTCATTAAAACCTCTGAAATTTTTTAAATTGCGAAATTTCAATTATTTTTGTAACATGTCATACATTTGCCATATCAATGCCAGAGATTTCTTTCTCAAATCAACTTAACCCTCAATTGTAGATCTTGTAAATGATCATGATCTTTCTTTAAATTGTTGAGTAAAATTAAGAGGAAATGTTTCGGTATTCCCGACAGTTTAAAAATTAATGTTCTGTATTAATTAACATTACGAAAATAATAATTAACATTAATTAACATGGTTCTTGAGGTCGTCATTATTTGAGTTCTGCTTTAGCAAAGAAACTGAAACAGTGGTAGAAATGGCGTCTTTTAGTTGACAGTACAGTAATCCTTCAGCATTCGCGAGGGTTATGTTCCTGAAAAACATCGCGAATGTCAAAACCGCGAATGTTGAGTCTATCTTTTAATGAAAAAAACATGGGTTAGGTTCCTGGATATCAAAAAAGTGTTTAAAAAAGAAAGAAGAAATGATAAACACTTGCAGTAGAACTGAGTAGGCACTAGTACAAACAAAACTCACAATGAATATCCCAAAAAGGAAAAAGAAAACAATATTTGAAACTTATTTAAAAGTTGAAAGTGATTGGTTAAAGGATTTGGTTATTTTTTGTTTCATCACCCTACTCATTCTAATATCCAAATGTGGAAGAGTGGCTGCTTCTATTTCCCTCCAGGACGTAGCTTCGTTTCCGTTAGTTCATCATTACGTTCGAAGGGGTTTTCTTTGCTAATTATTCCCCGAAGCTACTCTGCAGTGAAATCATTGCAATGACAGATGCACAGATCCTGAATGACTTTTCTGTTCGTGTGGCCAAAATTCAGCTCCAACTTGACGCAACTGAATTGAATTATTTTACAATTTGTTGTTTTCTAATAATGTGAATTGACATTCCAAATTTGAGATTTTTGCAGAACGTGATACATTGAGCTCCGGTGTCTGTCTAGTTACCCAGTTCGGTTCACAAATGACACTGATAAAGGAAATGAAATGTGCTCGCTTAAAATAAAATGTACGACTGAAAGTCGCACTCTCTAATGTTGAAGTCGCGAATGTTAAAACTGGTAGCATTTGTCTAATCGCGAATGTTCGGAACTCGCGAATAGTGAATCCGCGGATGTCGAGGGATTACTGTATTGCTAATGTCAGCTGCAATATTCCATAGAAATCTATGCTATAGCTATTACTTTTCCCGAGTAATCAGAGTCAATGTGACTGTGAGTAACCTAGTTACTCCGAGTGAACGTGCTGCAAGTGAAAGATGTCATGTTTATCATTTCATCCTTTCTCACGGCATGTGCATTGCCTGGAACCTTTTATCTCTGCATTCGTATGTGAAATAAAAACTTATCAGCAGCATAAGCTCCCACAAAGGAATTTGAATTACATTGAGGTGAAAAAAATCTCTTTTTCATCTCAAGTTAAACAAAATAAAACTTTCACCACTTTAGATGACGCTGGAGGATCCGTTATGATCACACCAGCTGTAGCAGCTCAGTGTTAACATCGTTGTTTCCACAGCATCATTAATCGTGAATTCGTAGGGTTCGAATCCCGATGGTGCCAGGGTTTTCGACATTACCTACCGAGCTGATTCGAATTCTGCTGATGTTCGAAGGAGAATTGTAGCGGTTGACTGCTCGAATCGGTTGTATTCCGTTATTTCACTGATTAATGCCAGCCGAATCCGATAGCAGTACCTTAAAAAACGGGCCTGGGGCTGCACGAAATTTTTCGTCCTCTTTCTTTTCCTGTCATCTACCTTTATTTACACACACACTTATAGGTATTACACTACCAAACATGTCGGTACACCAGTCGGGAGCTTAACAGCTTGTCCTGGCCTATAAGCTGCTGCCGGTCGGTCTCCCGACAGGTAGTGTAGTGCATGTAAGTGTGTGTGTATATACTTCGGTTTTTCTTTCTTGGCATGGAATATTTCACGGTATTTCGCGTCGTTCTCAGTTGTGACGCTACGAGTCGCATGATCGCGACTGTATCGAGCAGTGCTGGCGATCATGCGACTCCTGGCGGCACAACCGAGAACGACGTAAAATACCGTGAGATATTCCATTTTGATGACACCCCCCCCCCAATGCTCCAAGAAAGAAAAACTGAAGTGTAAGTAAGGGATGAGGATAGGTCAAGGAAGAGGAAGTCAAGTCGCGCGCGGTCCGTGGCCCGTTAAGTTACTGCTCCGTCATTGATGGGAGAAGTGATGGAAAACACCGATCTGAGCAGCTGCGGGTAGAATTCTCCTCCATAAAACGCAATAAGAGCATCTTCTCTCCGTGCGACCCACTGTTGCCTGCGACCGGATGTGAGCAGCGCCTTGCAACTCTCTCGCGTTGCGCATGCGCCCGGGGGCAGCTTCTCCCACACGCCACCAGAGGCGCTTGCCAACAAATCCACGAAAAATGTGTATCTGTGTGTGTGAAAGAGAGAGACAGGGAGATTAAGGCAGAGAGAGAGAGAGAGAAATGAGAGGGAAAGGGCCGCTGGCGGGGGGAGAAGGAAAATCAAAGGAAGTAAATAAAGAAAAGGAGAAACCAGAAGCGAAAAGGAGTATAGAAAGAAGAAGGAGAATTAATTGTAAAAGAACAGAATGAAGGAAGAAAAGAAATGGATAGAAACGATATGAAGAAAATGTGGAATCACAAGACGATACAAGGAATTAATGAATGAATGGTAACTAGAAAACTGGTAACTGGGAAACAACAATAAGAAGAATGAAAAATAATAATAGAAAGAAGAAAAAGAAAGAAAGAAAGAAAGAAAGAAAGGGCTCGTTACAAACTAAGGACCAGGGAAAAGAGAAAAGGTAAATCAGAGAGAGAGAGAGAGAGAGAGAATTGGACAAAGAAATTAGAATAACGTATCCAATTAAAAAGAAAGTTGCTTGATGTTGCATGATATAAACTCAAGAAGCAAAGGAAAAATAAGATTAGTTAAACAAAAAGAGAGAAGGAAATGGTAATAAAAATAGGAACAACAAGAAACGAAGAGAGGTGCATAATATCGAATCAAAGAACCTACGGTCACCGAGGACGGTTATTCGAACGAAAGTACAAAGTCTTTTCACTCTCGAACGACTAAGGTTGGTAATCATGATTCACTAAGAATACTTAACTTATTTAATCTTTGCAATTTTCGAAATTTAAGTTACATGAAAATGAGATCTACGTAATTTTTTAAGTGTCCTTTGGTCCAGCCGAGAAAGAAAAATTGGGAGCCGTGTTTGAATTTTTTAATAAATTAAATTAACTTCAAGAAGAAATTACAATTTTAAAACTACTTGTTTTAAAAATGTTCATTATATATATATATATATATATATATATATATATATATATATATATTCAATATGTTCAAACTTTTGTAATTTTCTGAAATTTCAGATCAACAGTAAGCATCGGACCTTTGTCATCTTTATATGTGTATCTTTATAAGAGTATTCTATTCTTACAAGACATTTTAAATAATAAATTTAGATCCATTTTTAAGAAAAGTTTGGAAATATCCTAGGAGCACGCCTTTTAGTGGGGCCTGACCGACCAGAGAATATTCATTTCGGAAACAATTCTACGAATAGTTTACGGGAAATATTATAAACTATAAAGCAACATTAAAGATTTTCACAAAACAGCTTCAATTGTTTTCTTTAAACTTTTCCTGTGGATACTGTAAAATGCATTTAATAATATGACTTTTAATTGAACTGAATTCAGTTCGATTCAATTTTATGAGTAATTTGCTTACAGGATTATCCTATTACAATTTGCTGTGTATACTCACATCTCAATAAACAAGTTTCATTACAAATAACTTCTGAAGGGTTATCAATAGGTTTATATTAATACCAGGGAGAGGATTTTGATTACCTAAAACATCGCCAAAAATTATCAATAAAATGCCCTTAAAATGTCTTTAAAATGGTCTAATAGAAAAGAAAAATCACGTAAAAAATCTGATCAAAACCAATTAAACAGTTCAACCTGTTGAATACGTTACTGGTGTAATCGAGGAATCTTGTATTCATTCAACTGAACTCAGCTTGCAAACTTTTGGTTTGGAGTGTTAATTACCAGGAAATCTCTTTCTTTAGTTATCCTAAAATCGACTGAAATGACAATGGCACTGACATGGGTCAGAGGATCCTTATACTGCATACTTACTACGGTTGACATTCAAATTTCTGAGCGAAGAAATCATGTAGGTCACTCAGGAATTCTATGGAGAATATTTGTTGCATCTAATAAATATTATTTGAAGCAAGTACCATTAAAATAATATTAAAATAGATGAAATCAGTGAAAATTACATTGCACTGGCCGTTTGTTATGGTACTGCTCGCCTGCTATTAATAGGAAAAACCACGGGAAACCACCGATTCTGCCCGCCGCTAGAATTCTCCTTCACACATTGGCTGTATTCGACCCAGCTGTCTAGCTAGAGTCGAAAACCCTGCCACCGTCGGTCTCACCCCAGGGACCTCCAGGTTAGAGTCGTTGCAGAGACACCAGAACAGCTGTTTTGGCTTTGAGATTGACTCTGCCGGGGCTACCACTGGGGGCTGTTTTTGTTGTGTTATGAATAACCTGAAGATGCTCTCATTTTGTGTCGTGAACACATTGTAGTTTTTAGTGTGTTTCATGATAATAAAAAATAATTATGTTTTAATATATACGAGAGCCGCCTCCAAGATGAGCAACGTGCTAACTTCCTGTCGTGTGGCCCCGGATTCGGTTCTCGGTCGAGGCAAAAACAGAGTTGTAGCTTTTCTTCAAAATTGTCCTAGTTTCTGTAGCTGTGTGACGACGAATAGCTCAGGCAGGCGGATCTTGTCAGTTACGGTGAAGAGAATACGTCATGTTCGCTGCATGTTGCTCTTACCCGCAAGCATGAGAATTTAACTAGGCGCAAACATCGTTAGCTAGATGGCGAAGTAGGACTGTCAACCCTTAATGCCAAATATTTACCCACAAATCTACGTGTGCTTTGATTATATGTAAATATCCTGAGGATACCAGTTTAGCAAAAACGTATCATATAGACCAGAGGTGGCCAACAAGTCGATCGCGATCGGCCGTTCGATTGTGAGACCAATTTTGGTCGATCGTAGATCGCTTGCAATGTGCTGGACGATATACAAAATTAAAAAAATGTTGTGAACATATATTTGACTTATCGACCAATACCTCGCTGGAATGCACATTATACTGAAACACAGTGTATGACCTTATCATGCATTTCACACCTCTTGTTCCCTCTTAGGCTACACCTATGACAAGTCGCTCGCGACACACTTTGAAGATAAAAAGTAGATCTTATATACAGAAAAGTAGACCAACCCTGATATTGACAATCCTGAGGTCACAGGGTAAAAGTTCTTAAGTCAAAAATCTTATTTTGGAGAAAACAAGGCTTAGATTATTGGGCCAACGCTTTTTCCTCTGCTCAACGCTATTTCCAACGCTTTTTTTTCCTAATTAAGGAGGCAGCATTTGAATTAGGTCGCTTTACTAAAATAAACTATAGATACTTAACTTCTAGTTTCAGTACTTAACCCAATTTCGCTAAAAACTGACTTAAGAACTTATACCCCATGATCATTGATAGGTATCCCCGTGATCATTGACTTTTAACCCAGGTTCATTGATTGGTATTAGGTTACGTGTATTTTTACCTGCCTATTTTAGCCACAATAAATACCAGAACTTCCGGGCCCAAGGCTTAAAGCTCGTGTATGGCGCGTGCGTGCGTGCGTGCGAAGGTCGCGTGCCGGGGGGGTGAGGAAGAGGGGGGGGGCGTGCGAGTGGGTGTGAGGGGGCGTCGCGGCCTCGCGTGCCCGCCTCCCGTCCCGCGTGCGCACGCACGCACGCACGCTCAAGCCGGCGGCGGCAGCAGCGGCGCAGCACACTTGCTAGCCAGCACGTGACCGCCCCTCGCTCCCCCCCCTTCCCACCCTCCCCGCTCGCCCAGCCACGCCGCGCCACGCCACGCCACACCGCGCACCTCCCAACATGCGTACACTCGTTAGCGGCCGGCGGCTCTGATACGTAGTTTTTGGGGGGTTTCCGCGATAAAAAAATGCACTACACTTACGGAAATAATGGCCTTAGCAGTTGAGGCGCCCGGAATCACAAATCAATCAATGAATCGAAGGTAATTTGGTCGGTGGCTTAGGGCATAAACTAATATTACTGCAGTGTCTCTGACCGGGAGGTTTTGGTGCTTGAGACCCGACGGTAGCAGGATTTTCGATACTGGCTTGACAGATTGGTCGAATTCATGCGCTGTCAGGAGGAGAATTCTAGCAGATAGCTGTTCCGATAGGTAGTTTTCCATGGTTTCTTCATGGTTTCGAGTCCCGACGGCAGCAGGATTTTCTACACTAGTTTGTCTGCTAGGTCGAATTCAGTCACTGTCTGGGGGAGAATTCTGGTGGCCGACTGCTCCGATTGGTAGTTTTCCGTGGTTTCTCCGATCAACATTAGACGAATGTTTGGTGTACCCTAACAAACGGGCCACGGACCGCCCGTGACATTTCCTTCCTCTTCCTTGTCCTGTCCTCACCCCTTACACACACACACTTACATGCACCACATTATTACACATGCCGGGAGACCGATCGGGAGATTAGAGCTTGTCCCCGCTGGTGGGAGATACCTAGTTGGCGAAAACCCCGCAAGCCGACAGGTAGATCGGTACCGGATCTCGCCAACCATCGAGGGAAGATCACCGCCGCCTTCCACGATACTCGTAAAAATGCACTACACTAACGAAACAAATGACCTTAGCACTTGACTCGGCCGGAATCATCAGTCAGTCAACTCATTATGCAAATAGTCGCTCTCACTACCAGCAGAACTCTGTTAATAATTAGAGATGCGGCATTAATAGTAAAACATGGATGTTTTAAAATATTGATGTTCAATATTAAATCTGCTAACTTAATGCAGAGTTTTTATTCGGCAAAGCGTTACAACAGTCGACAGCAATCTCGATCTTCTGCGCATGCGCAGCTCGAGTGTCGTATCACTTTTGTGCATCTGCGAATGTGCGGAAGATCGAGATTGCAGTCGATTGCTGAGCGCTCTGCCATGCGAAAACTCCCTAAATAAAACATTGCTCCAAAAACATAAATTATTATCAACATCGATGCTTTTTCAACTTTTGTAACCTCCAACACATGGATTGGTAACAGTTATTTCATATGTTAACTTTCACAAAATTGTGATTGTGAGTCTTTTAACTTCACTAATAAAACGTCGACATTTGAAACACATTGGCTTTAATAAATCGATGTTATTGCTGCTGTGGTTACATTTCTTAATTTTTGGGGGGCTCTACTCTAAATATCATCTTAACATAAGATATTTCATGGTTTTAGGTTTGTAATAATAAAAGCAGATTCCGAAGGAGAGATAAATTTGCTATGTAAAATATCTATGTTTCTAGAAAAACATTGATGTTTTGAAAATGTCGACATCGATGTCACGTCCCTATTAATAATATTGCCACAGCACCACGAATCGCTGTTGTTTGTCAATTGTTTTCGTAGGCACGCCTTTGACGTGCATGCCTTACACTTTTTCGTGTTGAATCGACCTCTGCTTATTGTCTTTCATCTTATTTTCAGCTAGAATACTGATGAAGAAAGGTAGGAAATATATCGGGAAATAAGAAAGAAAAGAAAAATATTGTCAATCATGAATATTGGCCCAGCCCTGCGAATCATCGTCTGTCGTTTTGTTAAGTATCTCTTTGTGATATTCCTTGCATGCTTTTTGTGTTGTAGCGGCCGCTGCATTTTGTCTTTCATGTTATTACCACTTGGAAAAACGAGGAGGAGACTAAAGAGAAGTAGAAGATTGGGAAAGAAGAAAGAAAAGAAAAATATTAGTCGATTAATAATATTAGCTCAGCACTGAAAATCGTTGACGTCTGTCAAGTGTTTCGTTAGGTATCCCTTTGTGGTATGCCTTACATGCTTTCGTGATGTAGCGACCTCTGCTTATTGTCTTTCATGTGTTTATCACCTGTAATTACGTGAAGGCGGAGAAGAAGAGAAGTAGTAGATAGGAAAAGAAGGGTGTTAAGAAAAGTAAGTATCGATCAATAATATTGGCCCAGCACCAAGAATCGCTGTCACTTGTCAAGTGTTTTGTTATGCACCCCTTCGACGTGCATGCCTTACACCAAGCATGTCAAGGTCGCGGGCAAGGTAACTAGCTCTCTAGAATTCGCGGGCACAGCACCCAGAGCACCTGCCGCGATTTTTAAACATAAGGTACATATAGCAGGCGGTGGCTATACATCACTGGATACCTGGCCCATGAAGAAATTATTTCACAGTTATTACCACGAAAAACAACATTAATTCCCATTTCCTTTACTAAAGCAAATGAAAGGTCTATTAAAATGAAATACATCAGTCATATTTCAAATTGTCAACTGAGAATGAAATTAAACATTTTGAATCGAAAGGATCTTGATTTCTTAATCTTATTTACTGGAGAATGCAATAATTGAATTAAAGTCTTATTTTCAGATTATGTTTAACAATGATACTTGTTTGTTAAAATAAATGTCGTAAGATAGTATTATTAATGTATTTACATTATTTTAATGTACAAATACTACAGTATGATTTAATGAAACAAAACAAAAGGAAATCGTACAAATAATTCGCCAATCAAAAATATACCTGCCCTTTGGCAAATATGCTAAAACAAGGAAGAATTTAAAAGTAAAATAAATAATAAGAAGTAAAGTATAAAAAAATAAATCAAATCTCGGTTGTTTGATGGAAAACAATAGGCAAACGTATCTTTCTTTAAAGAACCATTCTACCATTAAAGCAACCAATTAAAGAAATAAAAGTTTTTAACACACAAATACCCGCCGGGAACGGCATGCTAAGCCCATAATTAATAAATCGAAAATCAGCAAGTCATTTTACATTATTTCATCATAAAAGACATTTAATAGATTGCATAATCCTTGAGATCTTTCAAGGTGAGGAAAGTTATAAGACGTTCATGAATTTGTATGAGCAGTAGTTGCATATGAAACGCATAACCTACGGAATTGCGAAGAAAATTTTCATTAACAACTGGTGACTGAGGACAATATTACATCTAAAACGTCTTGAAACAGGGACAATGATTCTTTGATTCTTTCTCAAATGCACTGTTCACATGATTAATGAAATAATTGAGGCAATAACAATTTCCATTGGTGAGAGAGATTAAGATCCCAACAAATCTGTCGACACAGATTTCTCGCATCTCTTTGAAATGGGTACTTCGATTGATTCATAGATGTAGTACTGCTTATTTACGAGTAGAATTACCAGGCCGTTCAACTGCTTTGATCATTAGTCCAGTAAGTATAGTTCAAGTTATATCGAGGGAGGTAGCGGTGATCTTCCACCGATAATACGTGAGATCCTGCGCTAATATACACCTATACATTTAGGATTGCGGGTTTTCCCCCAAAGTATCTCCATAGCGGTGTACCGCCCCAGCCCAGAAAAGCTGTATGCTAATAACTAGTCTCCTGACAGGTGTGGTGGTGTACTACAAGTAAGTGTGTGTAAGTAAGGGATGACAGGACAAGGAAGGGGACGGAAAGATCGCGTGCGGTCCATGACCCGTTTGTTGAGGTATTGCTCTGGCCTTCACATGGTAATTAATCTGAAAAAAGAAAACACGGAAAACTACCCATCAGAAATGCCGTCCGCTATGATCCTCCTCCGAACTGTTTGAATTCCACTCAGCAATGTAACTGTTGTCGTCATTCCGCCATCGACAGGATTTTTAAGCCTGACGCCACCTAAGCCAGGGGTGTCCAACTTGCAAGAACTCAAGAGCCACCACTAAAACCTTTTATATGTTACGAGCCATGCTTTGCCCGGTTGTGGGAGGGGGACGGAGCCATGCTTAATATAAGACCCTCCCATGCATAACGCAAGGAAACTCTTTGGGATGATTTTGAATTTCTGAATGTATTCCAAAACAAGTCATTAAATCTAAACTTAACCAACTTTCACGTTTAGGGGCTGTTGTTCTCGACAGGGTGCGTGAACTATGCTCCGATTAAAATAAGTTGGTGGTTGACAGTTGCGAACGGAAGGTAGTAACGTTGACAGTTTGCGTACCAGTGAGCGTGTGTTCCCGGGACAACAAAATAAACACTTGAAATAAATATTTATTAAAATAACCAAATCATACACTCATATTATCATACAGATTCAGAAGCACAACTGTCAAGCACAAACTTATTTTAATTGGACCTTAGGCCCACAATGTTCGCGCTCGACATGAATGCAAGGGATGAATGCAGCACGCGGCCCGCGGTCACCAGTTGGACAACCTTGCTCCAGGACCTCTAGGTCATCGAGGTTGCGGAAACAATAGGTGCTCTTCGATAGTGAAAAGAAAAGAGTTGGTCATTAGTCCAGTAAGTATAGTTCAAGTTTTATCGAAGGAGATGGCGGTGATCTTCCACCGTTAATACGTGAGGTCCGGCACTCCTACACACGTAGGCTTGCGGGTAGGGTTGGGCAAAATACTTTAAATTTAGTATTTAAATACTTCGCCAAAATACTGTAAATAATAAGTATTTAAGTACATACTCAAAATACATTAGGGTCTTCATCCAAATAAATGGTAAATTTTCTATATTCTTCACAAGTCAGCGCGTTCTAGGCAGATTTTCTTAGCACCTTGTAAGCAGAATTTACACACAGGAAGTTTAAAAAAGTTGACCGGGCAGGATAAGACAAGAGACGAAGGAGTTTAGACTTTCCTCCGACCGTCGAATCCCATTTTCACGGCCGGGGCAGATTTTTTTGCGCCTTCCCCACACGCTATTATCAGGGAAATTGTACTGGGGATTAGGGTCAGGAATAAGAAAGAGACTGTTAACCCCAGAAACATCAAGGGAGGCTCGAGAGGTCCGCGACTTTGATATTGCTTTCAAATTACTTGAGTCATCTGCTCTGTGTTGTTGCGAATTAATGTAATTGTTGAGAGAGTTAAATGCTTCGTTTTCCATAACAGTGCTCGATGATTTGTGCTTTTCTTAATCAGCGTTTTTCTAGTACGGGTTCGACGAGCCTTCTCTTGGTAGAAGACGCAGACTCTTTTTGTTGCGCTTGTAGTTTCGAGTAATTTTTCCCTTAAAATAAAATATTTAATATACAATTTGTAATTCTAAGTGTTCATTAAATATACATTCTTTTGAAAATACAAATACTTTTTATTTTATTTATTTTTTACGAACTAATCGAGGGGAGCTCGACGAGCCCGGCCCCTTGGCAATAGATGTTACTACTAATACGCTGGTATTGGTGGAGGTAACCTATGTCCGCCAAGAACGGACTGGCAATGCCTCCGTTGTCGGCCCTGAGCGGTCTTCCCATGGGCTCTCGAGCGCTGGCCCGTTGTCTTGTACCTGTCAGTTGATTGATTCATTGTTAGTGATTTCGGGCATGTCAACTTCTAAGATTATTGGTCCCGTAAGTGTAGTGCATGCTTTTTTCCTCACTTGGTGGCGATGGTCTTCCTCCGCTGGATGGGGAGATCCGGAGCCGACCTACCGTTGGCTAGCGGGGCTCCCCAACCAGGTTTCTCCCATGAGCAGGGCACTGCTCCAGCTGGGACAAGCTCTAAACTCCCGACCGGCCTTTCAGCATGTGCAGAAGTGTAGAGCATGAAAAAGTTAGTGTGTGTAAGTAGTGGTGAGAATAGGACGAGGAAGAGGAAGGAAAGATCGCGCGTGGTCCGTGACCCGTTGTACGGTAGGCCTAATGCTAGGGTACTGCTCCGGCATTTGTCTGGTGTTGATCGGAGAAATCACAGTGGACTACAGATCAGAGCAGCCTGGCGCTAGAATTCTCCTTCAGACAGCGACTGAATTTCACCTAGCTAGTGTTGAAAATTCTGCCACCGTCGGGACTCGAACCAACGACCTCCCGGTCAGTGACATCAGTTGATGCTCTGAGTCACCTCTCCTGGTCTGTACCCTTCGGGCCAAGCACCCAGACACTCTCAGAACAGAATCGATGAGAGAGCTTAAGAGTTCTGTTAGATTAGAGGCGTTTTGTCACAATGAATCTGTGCCTAGAGAGCTGTCTCTGCCTATTAAAATATGTTCCAAGCGGTCATGAGCAAATAGTTGAGAGCTATGTTTCAAACTAAGTGTCACTGTTGAATTTTCCATGTCTTTCACTGACTGTCAAGGATGATGAAGGCGAAAATTTTCTTCACACTTTCCTGCAATGCGTTCAACAGAGAAAGAATTCACATTTTCTAGTGCTGTTCCTGAAAGGAGCAGTTAAGTATTAGAGCAGTAAAAAATTTATAATTTATAATAATAATTTCACCATTTATAATAATAATAATTATTATTATAATTATTATTGCACTACATACTAGATCTTTTGGTGAACAAGAGCAAGTGATATGTCGTACTTATAAATACTTCAATCCCAAACACTGAAGCAAATTCGCACCTTGTCGATACGCGCCCATTTATGGAGTGAAAAAACGACATAAAAGACTTCGCTTATTCTATAGGAAAAGGTCAGATTTTGGTAACATTTACCAGCAGTCGCGTTCAGGACATATTTTCTTAGCACGAGAAGGACGAACGTTAAGAAGCCCGGATAAAACTCGAGAGCAATTGGAGAGATGTAGACCTTGCTCTCTCCGCTGATGCCAAGTCCCCTCACAAGCACATTTCCGCCTTACTGAAGAGCGTTCGTCCCAGGAAGAACACGAGTTGAGATTCTTCGAAACAATATACTTAATGAATTAAGATAGATGAGGCAAATGGGGAATTTCCGCATCATGCAGATATGCTATTAATTCGGAAAGAATGAAAGAACAAAATATTATACTATATGGAGCAGGAATGAGGCCTTTAACAAAACGCCGTAGAGACAGAATACGGTCAGTAGAGCTCGACTTTATGAGATCTTCGCAGATAACAAGGCTGGACAAGATAAGAAACGAAGTGGTGTGGGAAAGAGCTGGGATTCGAACAACCATAAACAGAATACTAGAAAATAAAGCTCTTGGATGGTACGGACATGTCCAGAGAATGCAAAATGAGAGATGGCCAAATCAAATATTAAACTGGATACCTGAAAGAAGGCGTAGAAGAGGCGGACCTGTTTTGACCTGGAAGGCGTATTTACAGGAAGTAATGGAGGAGAAAGGACTAGAAGAAGGTCAATGGAAGGACAAAAAAATATGGAAATCGAAAATGACAAACTCTTAGGGGTAGAAACCGTCGAAGAAGAATGAAAGGGCTGAAGAGGTTGTTCATCCGAAAGGAACTAATTATTCATTGAAGTTTATTCATTGAAAATAAAATATTGTTCAAGAAGATTCGTTCGTCTGAAAGAAACAACCTTAATAAACAGTCACATCCTGAACATATGTTTGTCGCGAGAAAAATGAATGTTCCAGTCCCGGATAGGCCCCGTTGAACAAGAGAGGAATTAGAGTTATTTAGACCTTGCACTCCCCGCACGTCGTCACCTTCTAGGCAGACTTACTTCGCAACTTCCTGAATCGCGTTCCTAACTGGAAGTATGAAAGTGTTGAAGAATTGGACGAAATAATTAAATTGCGTGGATATTTTGAGAAAAATAATGTTCATTTTAACAAAATAATGATATATAGTGAATTAGTTTACATTTGTATTGTTTAATTTTTAAACTAGTGGTGCTACAACAGCACTTACTTTCCCGTATTAGAGGAAACAGCTAAGTAGTACTGTAATATTGCACTTTATGCGCTACTAACATCTTCGCTTGGAACTCACTATTTCCATTGCAGTATTGTCAGAACTATGTGAATTCTACAACTTCACAAAAATAGAATGCACAAGTTTTGTAACCCTGTATTGGAAAAAGAAGCCTGATACCCTGGAAATATAGAAATGCCTTCCATTGGGCCATGATTAGGGAAGAGTATTTTAAAACCATGCAACAAATTCTCTACTCACTACAAATGGTACAGCATTTGGTGCAAAACTAAATATTTGCCTGCAAATATCAACATAAATTAGACAATTATAACTCCTTTTCATACAGCTCCATTAGGTCACAACAATGACACTAATTCACAGATATTCGCGAGTGCAAAGTGAATTCCATTGTTGCAGACCCTGCATTGTCGCTATTCTGAGAGCTATTAATTCTTTTTACTTATTTCAAATATTTCAAAATAAACAATTTCTAAAATATTAATGTGTAAGTCTATAACAAAGTTCGAATGTAAGAAACGAAGAAAGAAATAATATACAAAATTGCACATTCTAATTTACGACGCATCCAGCTGTCCGAAGCGCAGTAAATTTACAGCGGCCTATTACGTTTGTCACAAAATTAAAGAAAAACTACTCGTATTTTGAAAAAATTAAGCATGACCGTATTTATTTTATTTATTTATTTGTCAAAAAACAGAAACAGAATGGCACAGACTTTCCCGTATTAGTTTTCTATTTTCCTAGGTCTTCGCTAGCTATTCGGAATTGCCACATACTCTTTCTTGCCAGCTACCATCTATCAACGCCAAAAGTACATTTTTTTGTCATTTTCTGAATTTTTCGGTTTCCTATTGGTAGAACAGAAACATTAATTTTAGAATATTAAAGAACACAAAAACCTAGCCGTAAATGGCAATTTTCTTTTAAAAATTATGTGCCGTTTAAGAGAAAATGGCGTTTTAGCACTACTAAAAATGCGAAATTTGAAGCTCATTTTCACAGAAAATTTTTGAGTTTTCAAAATACTTTATTTGAAGTTATTTGAAGCACTTACACTCACAAATATAATCATCTTTACAAATTGCGGATAATGTGCATATTAAAGATGTGAGAGATCTTTCAAAAAATTTACATTTATATAATTTTTGAAAAAAACAAAAAAAAACTCAAAATAAACTTCACGCTATACTAATGAGTGTAATTAGCACTATCCGTTACAAAAGTTTCAAGAAAAAAATTGCAGCCATATACGAGAAAATGACGTTTGAGCATTTCTGAAAATGCCGAAATTTGAGCTACTTTTCACAGAAAACGGTAGTGTTTTCGAGAAACTTTACTTGACATTATTTAAAGCATATATAATCGTAAATATAATAATGTGAAAAAATCGCCGATAATGTAAATATTAACGACGTGAGAGACAAGTAAAAAAATTTACATTTTGGTAATTTTTGAAAAAACCAACCGATAGACCAAAATGGCTTTTATGTCATTGATAGAGTACATTTACCACTATCCCTACCAAAAGTTTAAAGAAAAAATTTGGAGCCGTTTTTGAGAAAATTTTGTTTTTGTAATTTTTTAAAATTGCACATATTGCACGCAATATTGCACGAAAACTACCAAAATTGTGAAAAACATTTACATGACCTTTATTAAAGAACTCAATATGCAGAACAAATTTTATTTGAAGAAAAAATCTTTATCTTCAATTTTGTAGTTGGAGAAAGACGCCGAAAAAAATTCAAACTTTCACAATTTTCGAAAATTCAGAGCTGTACGTGAAAATCGGACCTATGCCATGTTAATAAGTGTATTTTACTCTATTCATACAAGAAATTTAAAGAAAAAATTTGGAGCCGTATTTGAGAAAATGTTGAAAATCCCCGGGGGGCTTCATATAAAGTACCCCCAAATTTTAAAGAATCTTTTTTAAAATCACAAAGCTTCGACTAGAATCAAATCGACTGGGGAATATCAATTTTGAAGAAAATCGACCGAACGGTTTAGGCGCTAGCGTTGACCACAGACGGACAGACGGGCGGAATGCCGTCAATCGATTTTTAAGTATAAAGAAGCAACAAATCATGGATTTTGACCACACCACGAGATAGAGGATGTTTTTTTCTTAATTTAGCAACTGGTTTTATCCACTTATTCGTTTTCACGGCCCGGCAATTAATTTTTTTTTCGCCGAAAATTGGCCATTTTTTCGCGCAGCATTACATAACTTTCCCTAAACTACGTATATCACTCCGTGTATACGTACGTATACGGGAAAGTAAAAAGACTTAATACGCCTGTAACAAGTAATGAACTTCAGCTTCCGGGTCAATGACCGCCATCTCGATCAGGTTTTTATCCAGTTTCCCTGATCCATTGAGCGAATGCTGAGATGGCCCCTTGTTTTGCTTCTGGACGTAAATGTAGCTTCACTGTGCGCACATTTTGTTGAGCACTCCTTTTGCTTTTAGTGGTAGGAGTAGAGCTGAGGGTGAGTTACTATTTCGTTAGCAATGCAGAAACATCGCATCTGCATTTCGTTTACCGTTGCAAATATGTTTTCTATAACTCGAGAATAAAATATCTAGTTTTTCAAATGTAGCTAATCTCACGCTTTTTTCAAATTTTATTATTATATCTTTTTTGTATTTTATTTATCTTGCAACTATCGTGTAGTTTGTAGTTAAAATGTTGAGAAGGGGTTGTGGAACTTAAGAAAACGTGCGCAAATAATCTTCTCCCCCAAACGTCATGTACACTTTTCACTGTTTTTTGACCAAATAAATCAAATCAAATATCCTCGAAATAAGAAGATTATAGAAAAGACAATGGAAATGGCAAATGTTTCGGTTATTCCTGATGATTGTTTAATTCCGAAAAGCGAAAAAGAGTTGAGACAAGAATAATCTACACGAGCAGCTGTATTTGAAACAGATTTTCTTATGCCGAGAAAGATCAGTCAAGACACGGAGTTGAAACAAGAGAGCAATTGGGGTTGCAATATACACGTGACGTCATCACCTACTAGGCAGATTCCCTTCGCACTTCCCTGAAATGCGTTCATCAGGGAAGGATGAAAGGGTTGCAGAACATTTTTGGAATAAGTAATTTGCATAGAAAAGGAGGTAAATAGTGCATTTTTCGCTTATTCTCTATGATTAATTCTGGAAAGCAAAAATGGTTAAGAGATTTCGTTCATTCATAAGGAATTAGTGTGTTTTGTGTAACCTCCATTCGGGCTGTCGCATTCTGTACAGATTTTCTTATCCGCAGAAAAATAAAAAGTTCCAGTCCCAGTGATGCCCCGTTTGAACAAGAGATCAATTGGAGGTATTTAGACCTTACACTCTGCACGTAGCAATGTCATAGGCAGATTTCCTTCGCACTTCCCTGTAACGGGTGTATCACGAAAAGGATTAAAGTGTTGAAGAGCTTCCTGAGAATAAGAAAATTGAAAAGAAGACGAGCCAAATGGTGATTTGTTTGCTTATAATGATTGTTTAATTTCAGAAAGCAAAAAAGAGTTGAGAAACTTCGTTCATTCAAGAGGAATTAGTGAGTTTTGTATAACCTTAACTGGCAGTCGCTTTCTGGACAGATTTTCGTATCTCGAGAAAGATGAAATTCAAGACTCGGCTCAAACAAGAAAGCAATTGGAGTTATTTACGGCTTGAACCTTGCAAGTCGCGACGACATCGCGTCCTAGGCAGATTTCCTTCGCACCGTCTTGAAAAACGTTCATCACGGGAAGGATTAAAGAGTTGAATAGTTTCCTGGAAAAAATCGCTTGGAAGACAAGGAAAATATTGAATTTTTCGCTTATTCCGAAACATTGTTTAATTCGCAAAAGTGAAGGTGTTTGAGGAACTTCATTCATTGAAAAGGAATTAGTGGATTTTGTGTAACCTTCACCAGCAGACGCATTCTGGACAGCTTTTCGTATCTCGAGAAAGATGAAAGTCAAGACTCTCGTCTCAAACAAGAGAGCAATTGGCGTTATTTAGACCTCGCCCTGCCCACCCTCACCTCCTAGGCAGATTTTCTTCGCATCTCCCAGAAACGCGTTCACGACGGGAAGGATGAAAGAGCCGAGCGCCTCCCCCCACCTGCCCCCACTCCTCCATCCGCGACGTTCGCCGAGGAGATGTGGGTCAGGCGGAAGAAAGTATGCCGGCGGCTCAGCGACGGCGGCGGCGGCGGCGGTGGCGGCGGCGGCAGTGGGGGCGGTGGCGGTGGTGGTAGAGGTGGTGACGGTGGCGGCGGTGGCGGTGGCGGTGGCGGCGGTGGTGGTGGCGGTGGTGGCGGTGGCGGCGGCGGCGGCGGTGGCGGTGGCGGTGGCGGTGGCGGTGGCGGTGGCGGTGGCGGTGGCGGTGGTGGTAGAGGTGGTGACGGTGGCGGCGGCGGCGCCGGCGGCGGCGGCGGTGGCGGCGGCGGCGGTGGCGGTGGCGGCGGCGGCGGCGGTGGCGGCGGCGGTGGCGGCGGCGGCGGCGGCGGCGGCGGCGGTGGCGGCGGCAGTGGCGGCGGCGGTGGCGGCGGCGGCGGTGGTGGTGGCGGTGGCGGCGGTGGCGGCGGCGGTGGTGGTGGCGGTGGCGGTGGCGACGGCGTTGGCGGAGGCGTTGGTGGTGGTGGCGGCGGCGGCGGCACCACCGTCAAGGGTGGGGGCCGGCGGGGCGGCTGGCGGGGCATCCGCCGCTCCCAGCCTTCATTCGTCCCCCGGTGGCTGCAGGCGTGGGACCGGAGCAGCCGCTGCATCTCCCGCGACATCCGCGCCACGAGCCTTCGCGGCACCAGAGGGCGCTCGCGGCCACGGGACAGACGGTAAGTCTGGACACACGGCGCCTTAGGGTCGGGCCGGCCAGCCAGCATGATTTGAATTTGCACTAGATTTGTGAATGAGTCTGTCTGTCCGTCCATTTGTTTGTCTGTCCGTGTGTAAACATCATTAGAGCCTAAACCATACGTACGACTTCTTCCAATTTGAAGATAACCTGTCCATTTGGCTCGAGTGAAAGCTTTGAGATTTTGGAAAACATTCTTTAAAATTTGGGGTACTATACATGAATGCCCCCGGACATTTTCAAAATTTTCTCTAAAATGACTCCAAACTTTTGCTTTAAATTTCTTGTAAAAATGTAGTAAAATACGCTCATAAAGATGGCATAGATCTGATTTTCACGGTTTACTTCGAATTTTTGAAAATTGCTAAATGTTGAATTTAATTTTGGCGTCTTCCCACGACTTCAATATTGTAGATAGAGATTTTTCCTTCAAATAAATTTGTTCTCCATAATGAGTTCTTTCGTTAAAGTCATGTACATTTTTTTGAACATTATAGTAGTTTTCGCGCAATACTGCATGCAAAATGTGCAATTTCAAAAAAATTCAAAAAGAAGATTCTCTCAAAAGCCTTAGTTAGAGTTCTCCGATTCGTCTGTGATGGCGTTGCCGGAAACGCAAGTGTCAACTGATAACTCGTCTCGAAAAATATTCCGACCACTTGAGACGCTGTACTTCTAAGAACGTGCATACTTGTGTTGTCTGCGAAGGTCTACTGACGTATAAATGAGTTTTGAGCTAAATTTTGCCGTTTTGTAAACACAAATGTGGATTATGCTAAGGTTACATATGAATTCTCTGATTATAACATGTAGTTATTTCAATGATTGTAATTTTACTGATATTTTTTTTCTCAAAATTAATATTTTGAGTGAGAAAATCTGCTATTTTGTTACCAAAGTGGGGCAAACTCTGAAGAAGCTTCATTCACAAGTCTAGTGCAAATTCGAAGCATGCGGTCGGGCAGGGCGTGGCGGTGCGGAGAGGTGCAACTCGTGTGGATGAAGTGTTGGTGCGCACGTGAAACTCCGCAAGTTCAAATGCTATGTTTTCGGATATAACGGATTGTGGACAATGTTTACTCATTATCTTCTAATTCATTCTCATAAGTATATTTTGCTAAATAAGAGATGCCGGAAAAAATGGATTATTTTAGGACACGTGTTTTGAGATAAATACATTGTTAAATTTTCTACTCAAACTCTCCGATTGAGACGAGGCCTGGATAATTTTTTTCACATGTGTTTTGAAATAAATCAAGTTGAATTTTCTGTTTCTGAATAAATCAGATTGAATTCTATTTTGCTACATGGAAGATCGGAATAAAATCTGTGTACCTACATTGTTAACACACGTGTTTTCAGAACAGTCAAGTTTAAGATTCTGTAAAATTTTCTACTCAGTATCTTTTGCTCTATAGAATATAAAACCTGAATTATTTTTATTACATACTTAAATATGTTAACAGTGAAGATATTAATTAAATCTAGGGTACCAATTTTTCAACAATCTTGTCTAGACTCTTAGCATATACACTTATTTTTCTTAAAAAACAGATTATATATCATTGAATAAAAAAATTGTTATACAATGTCTATAAACAAGCCAATGGAATCCAAATATGTGTTTCTGCACTTTTGCATTGTTCTGTATTTAATTATATAAAAAATAATCCATCATTTATTACACCCAAATACCACGACATCAACGAGTTCACCCATAAAAATAATAAAAAAAGTTAGAGATGTCAGTAACTCGAAAATATGAAAATTGGACTAGTTAAGTTTCACTTGTATACCCACCTAGAGTAATAGTAATTCTCCGTGATACGCTATATGTACGGTAATTCTCCATGTTATCATACACTGCCTTCCGCTCTCAAATGCAAAGTAGCATTTGGATATTGTACGATGCAGAGGTTGAAAGTTCCGTGTGAGGCGTGGTTGTTCACGTGACGTGGTTTTAGTATGGAAACAAGTTCCTAACCCGTTTACGGTTTATACCATTTTCCCACAAATCCTCTTCTTCATTGAAGATCCTTCAAACACCCACATTCACTAGGCCTGAAGCATCGTCCTAAGATACGATGCCGAAGACAGGGTTCTTATATCGCTTAAGCAAGGACGAACTTCTGTAGAGGCAAAGTAGACGGCTGGCTACAGGCCCAACCTCAGGAGGGGGGCCAACTGACTGAGAAGATATAATAAATGCTCCAATAATTTCATAAACAAACAATTGTAGTTCATAAATGTATAATGCAAATTTTAATTATTCCAGTAGTTGCACAACTTGTTAAATATATTTTATTTAATTCAGATTTGAAAGATTTGGATTATTGAAATATTAATTATAAATAAGTGTAAATGATAAAATAGAATTATGTAACAAATAATATCAATAATGTATTGACATTTCTTGCTACTAGAGACCTGGCAGCGCGGTGTGTGGAGGAAAAGCGTCTTTTACACCATGCCTGAGTATAGATTGAAAGCAAATTTGATCTCGTGCGCTGTGTTATCTCCCTCGTGCGAATACTGTTCCTCATATGTATTTTCTGTTCATTTATTAAAAAGAAGGGTGTCCCAATCATTTAATTGCCTTGTGGCTCTAGACCTACAAGTTCGGTCCTGTGCGTAAAGCAGGGGGTGTTGTCACCAAGTGATTGTGATGTTCTTGGCTGCTCGAACCTTGTATCACATGTGAATTGCCTGGATTATTATAATCAACTTTTTCATCATCATTCATCATTTACTTCTCATAACTTCCTCGACATAACTTTTACGACATATTTTTGATTACTTCTATTTTCTTGAAATTATATTTGCCAACTTTAGATCCTACGAATAAGTTCGAAGTAATGAAAGTGAATGTAACGTCTTAGAATTCAATTTCATAAAAAGTGAGTAAGGCCGCCTAGAAAATAGTGTATGAGACTAGGGGTTAAAGTGATCTTATTTTGCTCATAGGATGGCGCCATTCGACCAATGAGCCTCGTGTCACGTCTTCTACTCGCAAAATAAATTGTTACTTTTACCGCTAGAATTATACGTTATTTTTTTTGAAATATTTACTTTTTAGGCTGCTAGTACTTGGGATTGAAATGTTTATAAGTGCGACATATCTCTTGTTCTTGTTCATCAAAATCGATCTATTCTATAGTACAATTTATGTTACACGTGATACAATAATATACAATTGATGTTTCATTGTTGAAAGGATTGACTGCCCGGTAGAGAATAGAACTTAAAATTATGTCAGAGGGGGAATCATTATGATTGTTATTGTTATTATTAATAATGACGGTGTTGATGGTAGTATTGTTTGAATTGTGTCGAGTCCACACGAGAGCTCTTTCCACAACCATATTTTATCACGGTCACGGTACGACACGCACGTCGAGATAAGATGATGCTACATCAGATGACGTGATCAGTACGTAGGTAATGAGGACAGAGATGAGGAGTTAATTAATAGGGTGGGAGAGTGACACGGGAGAACCCTGAGGAAACCACGCGAGAGGACGCGCATTGTCCACCACAATGGAATGAGGTGGGGATCAGGAAGCGCTCGTTCAGTTTTGGTCAGTTTTGCTCATTTTTGCTCATTTTTGCTCATTTTTGCTCAGTTTTGCTCAGTTTTGCTCAGTTTTGCCCAGTTTTGCCCAGTTTCGCTCAGTTTCGCTCAGTTTTGCTCAGTTTTGCTCAGTTTTGCTCAGTTTGACTCAGTTTGGCTCAGCTTGGCTTAGCTTGGCTCCGTTTGGCTCATCTTGGCTCAGCTTAGCTCAGCGTGGCTCAGCTTGGCTCCGTTTGGCTCCGTTTGGCTCCGTTTGGCTCTGTTTGGCTCAGAGTTTGGCAGAGATCTTTGCGGCGACTGACCGGAAGGCTCTAGGGTTAGGGCTCCAACAGTAGTTGTTCTTCGATAGCAGCTAGAGAGCTAGGTCGAATTCAGAAGCAGTTTGGAATGGGATTTTAGAAGTCGGCTGCTCTGATCAGTCTCTTTTTGTGGTTTCTCCGATTCAAATTCAGGTAAATGCCAGAACAGAACCCTAACAAACGTGCCACAATCAGCGCGCGAACTTCTTTCTTCTTCCTTGACCTAACCCCACCTCTTACTTGCACACACACCTACGTGCAGTACACTACAAAACATGCTTGGAGCTTAGAGCTTGTTCTGGTTGGGGCGGTGCCTTGCTGGGGAGATACCCTGATAAGGAAACGCCGCAAGCCGACGGCTAGGTCGACGCTGGATTTCATTATCCAGTGGTGGAGAAACAACGGCACCCCCCCCCAACGAAACGTTCGCCACATTAACGGGACTAACGACCATAGTCCGTAAACATGCAATGGCTGGGCGTAGTGCCCAGGACTTACGGGTCATTATTGGTTAAATGTACAGTCCACTTTTGTGAATTTGTAGTTAGATAATTTGAATTTATGAAAAAAATCAAGAACATTTCTTGGCCTTGAGGCTGAAAATTCTTGCTTTGAATAATATACTGCAAACATAATAATTCTATTTAAATTTCTCGAATTATCGAACGTCAATTATTTAAAAAAAAACTAAAATCGAATTTATTTGTGTTAAAAAACAATTATTTCATAAATAAAAACGTCTCATCATCCTTCAAATCTACCATTTTATACACATTTTAATATTTTATATAAATTAACCAAATGGTTCATTAAAAATTCGAATTAACTCTAATTTTATCGGCATTGTTTTTAAAAAAAATTTAACGGGAAAAAGACTTGTCGTGAGCTCGTCTCTACTCTCGTGTTTGCATTCATACGTTCTGAGATACGTTCTTACGTTTCTCTTGCATGTAATTCATTTTCATTAATCACCGCGTCTACGAACAATGTGTTATTCAGAAAATTCCAACAAATGAATACAAGTAGGGCACCGAGTGTAAAGTTAAAAGTGAGTGCAAGGTATTAGGAAGGATGACCTTCACTTTCTCTTCCTGTAAAATTGAGAAATTAAGCAATGTGTACAAACTTGCACTGCACAAATGAGGGGAGTATGAAGACTGCGTCCTACTTTAACCCTCTTTTGCCAAAACAGACGAGGTACATTGTCTAGTGGGCCTAAATTAGAGAGAAAAGTGAAGTGATAATTTAGACATTCTGAATTGTCTTGCAAAAAGTGAAATCACGGATTAGTAAAGGAATTTCTGTCACTAAAAGCGAAACTAAATTCTGATAGACTATCATTCTGGAGAAATAGATCGTTTTATGCAAAAAGCAAGTTCGAAATATACACTGGTAATTCAAATTGTTGTTTGTTTAAAATCAGAATATATAATTAAATTGTTAGATATGTTAAGTTGTTAGTTGCTAATTATACCCAACGTGTAATGACCATTACCTAAACATGTATAATGATCATTAATTAACCACGTATTTAACGACTAAATTTACTTTCTACGTAACGAAAGATAGCATCACATTTGAGGAGGAAATTACATAATTTCTTGCAAACATCTCGCGAATTCTGCATGCTTATGTGTAAGCCCACAATTTAAAAAAATATATTTCATATATCTTATATGGGTCTTCAACTATTGTAGCCAATCTTTTGGACAACACAACACACTCATTTCAAGACTTTATAAACCACCTGGGAAGTTGATATTAATTTTTAAAAGATAAATAATTTAATTTATAATGGCAATTTCTAATTAATTAGCATAAAATTCATATAATTTAGTCCAGAAAAATGTACAATCTTATCTAATTACAAACAATTGTTAATTATTTTGCAATCATAAAACATTTAATTTTGTATTTAATATTGTGTAACTGTAGCAAACTATTAAAGTTACTTCACTGATTTTAAAATAATTGAAGCTTTTAGCTTATTTAACATATTTAGCTGTCATTTCGCGCGAAATTCGCAACTTGCGAATCAGATCTGAATATTTGGTGATCACACAGATCTGTATCTTCGGTGGTCATACAGATATGCAACCTTGGTGATCATACAGATCTGCATCTTTGGTGAACTACATCTGGCTTGAAAAGAGGCTGCAAGCATGCAGCGTTACTTTGTAGGTCGATTTCTACTACTTCTACAGTTTCTTCTCCAAGGCATACTGCTTTTTAATAAATGATTTTATTTAACTTGCACTGTTTACGCTCATATTGTGACGTCTAAAGTTTATATTTCTAACTCGTTTAGTCCGATAAAATTTTGAGGATGTATGTGTTTCAAAAGTCAATTGAGTACTCCTTGGGCTTTGGAAGTGTTGCCAGCCATCCTCTTTTGCAAATGTTAAAATTCTATTTTTATCCGGCGCCGACCTACCGTAGGCGTCCAGCGGGGAATTATCAGCGTCACCTTGCAAGGGAAAACCTGCACTACACATACAGGACTAATGACCTTAGCAGTTGACGCACGCGTAGTCACTAATTTAATCAAGGAAATATCAATATATACCTAAATCAAGGAAAGGAAAGCTTGCTCGTTGTTCATGATTTGAAGTAACTAAAGCAGGTAGTTGAAGCCTTTTATGATTGGATGACTGTGAGTCAGATCGTTCTTAAGCAGAGAGAAAGTTGAAGAGAAAATGAAAGAACTTTCCTACCTCGCGGTCGTTCATGTTGTTTACGGCACGACCCAAGGTCCTGAGTTCGAGACCAGAGTGTAACTAGACTTTAAGGTCACGATGTTCACATTCTCTCGTGCGAGGAATTTAAAATATTTTTAATGGCAATCAAATTTCCTAATCTTTAGTTATATTAATTTGTGTATTTAAAATATAACTTAATGTAAAGATATTTAAATAATCTATAATGGAATGCTTAAATATGTCGGTTAATCACAATACCCCCCATGGCCTGAAAGTTTAACCAACTTAGTTTTCATAAACCTAGTAACCGGAAATTACGAAATTGTTTATAATGTGTAGCGTTTAATAGTCTAATTTCTTTTAATAGACTATAATGATCTGTGATAATAGAAGTATTATAGGTGGCCTTACAAATCATAATATTAAAATAAGGAAACTCGGTAGTTTCATGGGATTAAGGTTTCATTATGACGATCATTATCGACGAAATATTTGACTAAAGTCAAGGTTTTGAACATTTTTATGGCCGTTTTCGCGGCTTTCTACATAACTCTATACTCATAACTTATCTTAATCACGTAATTAGTGAATATTCTTTAAAACGAGATGCAAAGATTATCATTTCTATTTGTGTGGCTTAAAATGATGGGAAACAAGTGTACTTTAAACAATGGCCATTTTCCTTAATGCTACACGTCATCATGGTTGTCGTCAGGACATCTCGGAATTCCTTGAGCGTTGAAGTACGACGACATCTCACTGTCAAATGATGCCGCGAGTAACAAGCACGAATTCCGTACTCCGCAGCAACTGGGACTAGAGTTCGAGTTCCGAGGCTGGCGATTTTCGGCACTGGTTATAAAGTAGATAAGTTGAATTGTACGTCGTGAAGTTGTACGTCACCTATTTCCGGAGAGAACATTCACTACACTAACAGGAGTAATGACGTTAGCAATTGACATCCCAGGAATCATAAATCAAGTAATTGACGGGCAAAAAGATGGAGTTCATTAGTAGAAAGCAGAAACGGGAGAACACTGCAGAAAATTAATGCAAACTCACTTTATTGACTACGCATTGCAAAGCAAACGGCCTGGATTTGAACCCATAGCACTATCTGGTGGTAAACTGTAATTTTGAGTGCAGCGCTAAGTACAAGTACCACCCTATTGCAAGGGCGAATTGGATAATGTATTTAGAAATTAAAGATAATTTTTTTGACAAAAAAATCACGTAACAATGTTCATTTGCTTCGAAATACGTTCCAAAAACCCAATTCTTTCCAGATATCACGGTTTATGAAGCAATCGTTTCTACGATGACGTATTCTGAAAAACTATTTTAGATTTAATTGTTGCACGGACGATTAATTTTGTAAAAGAGAAATCGAAAATTTAAAAAGCAAATTTCGGTGCAAAACTTCCTCGTTTTCTTTTAAGAATGACACAGATGCAGTGTCCCAGCGGCTCCGAAGCTGGCAGGTCTTTGAACCGGTCTACGTGAGTCCGAATCTCGTTCCAGATAAACAGGCTGAACGTGCTATGTGCTGACTCGGCGACCGCCGGGTTTCTTCCTTTGACTAGATCTCTTTGGCGGTTAGGAAATCGCTTTTATCGTGGATCATGGGTTCTAGCCTCCCGTGGTGTGGTCCCGGATTCCATTCCCGGTCGAGGAAATAATAGAGTTGTAGCTTACCTTTAAAATCGTCCCAGTTTCTGTAGCTGGGTGACGAAGAAAGGCTCAAGCAGGCGGATTTCGCTAGTTCCGGTGAAGGGAATATGTCATGCTCGCCACATATCGCTCTTACACCCCAAGAGAGGGAAACGAGGCTCAAGCGTAGGGAACAAAGTTAGATATCCTGTAAAGTCGAACTATCGACAGAATAAGTGCAAATAACTACAATAATTAAATCGCTTTTATCGATTATAGAGGTGATCGTTAATTCTGTGGTCACAGGGTAAAAGTTCTTAGGTCAATTTATGGCAAAATTGGGTTAAGTATTAAAACTACTAGTTAAGTATCTGTATTTTATTTTAGTAAAACGACCGAATTCAAATGTTGCTTCCTTAACGAGAAAAAAAAGCGTTGGGATGTAACGTTGAGCGTAGGAAAAAGTGTTGGCTCAATAATCTAACCCTCGTTTTCTCCAAACGAAGATTTTGACTTATGAACTTTTACCCCGTGACCACAGAATTATATCGCCGAAAATTATGCAGGTCATTAGCTTTATTTGAGGAAATTGGATTAAGCGGCTTCCCATAGAAAACTAGTTGATGACGCATTTCTTTTAAGCTTCCGGACACACCATTTTCATACTCCGCGCTGCACTCCGAAGATGAAGTGATTAATTGATCGATTATTTGGTCTTTCCGGGAGCCTTAACTGCTACTTTCATCAATCCTGTAAGTGAAGTGCTTCTTTTTTATGTTCGATGTTCTTCCCCCGTGATTAGCTTGTCAGATAGATGAAATTCAGTCGCTGTCTGGAGGAGAATTCTAGCGGCCGGCTGCTCTGATCGGTAGTTTTCCGTGGTTTCTCCGATCAACACTAGGCGAATGCCGGAAAAGTACCCTAACAAACCAACCACGGACCGCGCGCGATATTTCCTTCCTCTTCCTTGACATATCCTCACTCCTTACTTACACACACATACACTAACATGCACGACACTACCATACATGTCAAGAGAGCAGTCTGGAGCTTAGAGCTTGTCCCGGCTGGGGCGGTGCCCCGCTGATGGGAGATACCTGGTTGGGGAAACCCAGCTAGTCGACGGTAGTTCGGCGCCGGATCCATGCAACGGGGAAAGATCACCTCCCGAGGAAAAAAGCATGTAGTACACACCCGGAATCACTAACAATGAATCAATCGAAAATCCGCCCCTGTCCGGAATCGAACCGTAGGACCTGCCAGTCAGAGGTACTCCAGCGATCATGTCAATGGTTGATTGGTTGATTGATCGTGATTCCGGGTGCGTCAACTACTGAAATCATTAGTCCCGAAAGTGTAGTGCGAGTTTTTCATTGCGAGGTGGCAGTGATCTTTCCCCCGCTGGATGGAGAGATCCGACCCCGACCTACCGTTGACTAGCGGGGTTCCCCCAACCAGGTATCTCTCACCAGCGGGGCAAGCTGTAAGCTCCCGACCGGTCTCCCGGCATGTGTGGTAGTGTAGTACATGTTAGTGTACGTTTGTGTAAGGGGTGAGGATAGGAGAAGGAAGAGGAAGGAAAGATCGCGCGCGGTCCGTGGGCCGTTTTTTAGGGTACTGCTCCTGCATTCGCCTGGTGTTGATCGGAGAAACCTCGGAAAACGACCTATCAGAGCAGCCGGCCGTTGGAATTCTCGTCTAGACAGCGACTGAATTCGACGTAGCTGACAAGCTAGTGTCGAAAATCTTTCCGCCGCCGGGACTCGAACCTAGGACCTCCCGGTCAGAGGGACTGCAGTGACATCAGGTTGATGCACTGAGCCACCTCTGCCGGTGGTCATGGCGACGCCGCCTGCGAGCTGCAGTGAGCGCTCGCGAGGTCTTGTTCCTGCATGTCGCTTCCGCGAAGCGCTGCGTGAACCCGCGACCGGCAGGGCCGCCATCGCGCGGGGCCGGCCTCCAACAGGCAGCAGCCTCCTTCCCCTCTGCGCCACTTCGCGACCGCCGCGCCACCACTGCGCAACCGCGCGGCTTGACAGCGCAGGCGAGCACTCTCTGCACGACGACTACACTCCTGAGTAGCCTTTGCCATTGAACTTTTCGTATTTTAACGTTTTAAACCAATGGTATATAATATATAATAATATATTTATTACGCTACAATTGGCTGATTGTCAGGTGGTAACCATACGTCTGTAGCTTTACAATACATCTACATTTGCAATTAACAAAAACCATTTACAATATAACACAATAAAATAAATTACAACTACTACTACGTCAAAGGATGTAACAATACAATAGATTTCTCTAGAGACCCTCAAGACCAACCGTTAACATTATTAATACTTTTAAAAATGTGCACGTACATACACACATTCATGCTTACACGTACATACATACACATACATACACACATACACATACATACATACACATTCTTATACATGAATGCTCACTCACATGTTCACACATAACCGATCACACACCTACTTATTATACATGCCTACATTTACATAAAGAAACAAACACTTAGTTACACATAGTATACATGCAAAGATATACATGTACATAATGATAAACATACATAAACGTAGATACATGATTATACAATTTTTTAAAATTCAGAATCATAATGTGGATTTTCCTAAGTTAGCTCGTTAAACATCCGAATTATTCCCCACAAACTCTCTCACTACACTTCACCTCACTTCACTTCACTTCACTTCATCAAGGTCTTCTACTGGTGGCAGTGCCACGCGACGTGGCACCGTAGCATCCCACGAACTTCTCCGCGCAACTAGCGTCGGGAAAGGGAACTATGGGCGATTTCGTCGTGTCGCTCGTGCCACGGACTCTCGCTCGTGGCATCGCCCTTGATAACACTGTTTTAAACCATCTGTCGTTCCACCAGCTTCGGAAGTGATGATCAGAAAAGGATTTAGAAACTTGTTTCAGTTATACAATAATGATCAATTTTAGAACGTGATTAAATCTTGTTCTATAGTTAACACATAATTAAGTTTTTTGTCGGTAAATTGACGTAATACGAACTATTTGCAACAAAAATATGCATTCTTTTCGGTATTTTAATATTTTTATCAATTATTAAACGATATTTTATGACATGTACTGGACATCTCCTGGAGTATACAAATGTTTACAGCAATACGTAGCAACAATATTGGTAGATGCGATAATCGTATGAAATTGTCGTGGGGGTTGGGGTCTGGCACCACGTGCAGGGGAGTGGAAGGACGGTAAGGGCGGAAGGTGCCCTCTGGGCCGTTCCCTATTCTGTTAAAGGCCTAAAGCGGATGAGAGGGAGCAATCAGAACAGGGATGACCCCAGTCATGGCAAACAGCAGTTTATTGGAGAGGTGTTACTTACACAGGCAGCTGACGTAGCCCAGCCTCGGCGAGGACGGTCCTCCGGAAGAGCGACTTAGCAGCGGCCATGGCGACACTCGAAGTGCACGGTGATCAGGGGCAAGGGCGGGAAGCTGCTAACAGGACCCCGGAGGGTCTGTCTGGACTAGCGGGATTGAGGAGTGTCGGCAGGGCCAGTTAGGGCCGATCTGAACCGACGGGGAGGTGAAGGGAGGTCGGCAGGGCCAGTTAGGGCCGATCTGAACCGACGGGGAGGTGAAGGGAGGTCGGCAGGGCCAGTTAGGGCCGATCTGAACCGACGGGGAGCGGAAGGTCCGTGCACGCGGGCGACGAGCTCACGAGTAGCATTCGTCCCCCCGCTAAGCGGAGGTCAAGCTGTTATATAGGCCTTTTCTGCTGAGACGCTCTCTCCGCGGCGGAGCTACGTCATTATGCTTACGCGGGCGCCAGCCGTCTGCGGCCACGCGACAAAATATAGCATCACGTGCAAGTGAAACAGAATGAGAAGGCTCTCGCCTGCCCGGGTAACGTCGCATCGAGGGCAGTAATGCCGACGTTTCGACCATCATATCGTAGTGTTCTTCAGGGCTGGAGTGCCTAGTGGTCTTCTGCAAAGGTGAATAAGACCATAAAGTAATGGTCGAAACATCGGCATCACTGCCTTCGACACGGTGTCACCTAGACATGCCTTTACATGACGCTGATCGCGGAAGCCCACGACTGCACGAACCAGAATGAGGTTAGGAGGAGCAAGGCGCTGAGGGACACGATGGAGCTGGTTGGGGCGGGGCAGGGCGATACCCAATAGGATGATTCATTGATTGTTTGGTGATTCCGGGAGTGTCAACGGCTACGATAATTAGTGCCGTAAGTGTGGTGTATGCTTTTGCTCGGGAGATAGCGATAATCTTCCCCCGCTCGAGCCTACCGGCGACTAGCCGGGTTGTCCCCAACCAGGTATATCCAACCTGCGGGGCATTGCCCCAGCCGTGTCAAATATCTTGTCACCGACGGGATCGAATCTAGGACCACCTCGTCGGAGAGGTCGAAGAAGGTTTGGGGCAGGGCAGATCAGCGTGTGTTAGGCACTACTTTGCGGGGATGCATGGCGGGGATATATACCCGGGGAACATCGTTGCCAGCTAGTTAAAACTCACGTGAAGGAGAATGAGGGCATGGCATGGTGGTCAGCCTTCCATCGGCTTGGTTCAACACCAGGCGGTTCCAAGTAGAATTTGTGGTGGACAAAGCAAGTTCGCGGCAGGTTTTCTCGGGATACTTCCGTTTCTCCTGACAGTAAGCATTACACCGGCTGACTCCCTCAAACTTTCCCTATCTTACCGCATCATTAACGGTCATTCCGCTACGGATCACAGCGGGGTATATAGGTGATAATCGAGAAACTAGCTAAGAAAAGCGGCGTTTCCTTTGCAAGTTATCTGCCGCCCCCTCACCAGAACCCTACATATGGTTGGTAGAGAGTGGATATAATGCCAGGCAGGGTGAGGAGCACAGCTTCGTTGCAGCTGGCCCCTGGGGGGGAGGGAGCGAAAAGAAGAGTTTCGTTTTACAACAGGAAGAATGAAATTGATGATTGATTGATTCGAGCTTCCGGGCGCGTCAACTAGTCCCGTAAGGTCATTAGTAGCGTAAGTGTAGTGCGTGTTTTACTCGGGAGGTGGCGGTGATCTTTTCCCCACTGGATGGCGAGATCCTGCTTCGACCTACCGTTGACTAGCGGGGTTTTCCCTCAAGCACGTATCTCCCACCAGCGGGGCACCGCCACAGCCGGAACAAGCTCTAAGCTCCTGACTGGTCTCCCGGCATGTGTAGTAGAGTAGTGCATGCTAGTGTAAGTGTGTGTGTAGAGGAAGAGGAAGGAAAGATCGCTCGCGTTCCGTGGCCCGTTTGTTAGGGTACTGCTCCGGCATTCGCCTGGTGTTGATCGGGGAAACCACGGAAAAGTACCGATCAGAGTACCCGGCCGCCAGAATTCTCCTCCACACAGCGACTGAATTCGACGTACCAGACTAGCTAGTGTCGGAAATCCTGCCGCCGTCGGGACTCGAACGTAGGACCTCCCGGTCAGAGGGACTCAATGACATCAGTTGATGCACTGAGCCATCTCTCCCGGTGGAATCGATGTTGAATAATGGGCCTGGAAGAGCAAAAATACGAGGAAAATTCGCAAAAAATGACGCAAGAGAAGCTTTGGGAAAGAACGGACCCAAAAGTCGGCGCGTGTGAAGGATTTGGACAGCGACCTACCTGGGAGGTTCGCCTCGCGTGCACACGGGCAGTGGATCCCGGATAGCGGACGCGCGGCGTCCTTGAGGTGCTAACGGGACCTGGAGTAGCCCGGCGCGGAGCTTTGCGGTCAATGAACAGAGGGCGGTGGCGGTGGCGGAGGCGGCGGCCGACTCCCGTACTGTTCTCCTGGCGGTGCGGCAACGCGGCGCCGAGGAAAGTGCGAGTGCTCGGGGTCACGTCCGATGGGGGCTCGCCAGAGGAAGGGAGCTGGCGTGCCAATTCGCATAAACGGAGGCGGCAAAGTTATTACAACAGACTTAATGAAAGGAGACAAAACAGACGCCCATAGGTCGACCACCAGAGGTTGGTGATGTCGCTACAGAGCCTTCTGACCGGAAGGTCCTGGGCTTCGAGTCCCGACGGTGACAGAATTTCCGACTAGATAGCGAAGTCGTATTCAGTCGCTGTCTGATCTAGCAGCCGGCTGCTCTGACCGGAAGTTTTCCGTGGTTTCTCCGATCAACACCAGGCGAATGCCGGAGCAGTACCCTAATAAACGGACCACGGACCGCGCGCGATCTTTCCTTCCTCTTCCTTGTCGTACCGTTGCCCCTTACCACATACATTTACACTTACATGCACCGCATTACCATACATGTCGAGACACTAGTAAGGAGCTTAAGGCTTGTCCCGTCTGGGGTGGTGCCCCTGTAGAGGGAGATACCTGGTTGGAGAAAATCCCCGTAAGCCACAGTATGTCGGAGCTGGATCTCGCTATCCAGCTATCACGATCACCTCCCGCGATAAAAATGCACTACACTTACGGGGCCTTAGCAGAAATGTCGGCAGAACCACGGCCACGTCCCCTTTACTCACCATTGTATACATTTGAACCGTTGAAGTATTTAGAATTGTAAGATTAAGGCGATACTAGCATCATCCTAAAGGGGAAATTATGCAGAACTTTATTTTAAAAATCTACATTTTTGACTAAACTACCAGGCCCTTAAGCCAAAGAAAAATTATAATAATTCTTATAATTTATTATTAATTATATTTATTAATCTTATAATCTTATAATTTGGCCAGAGTAAGTTATTTCAGTACAAAGTAAGTCATTTCAGGGTAAATGATTACAATCTCTAACTCGGATTTGGCTATCCGATGTTTTCTGAACAGTCGTAGTATGCAAGGATGGCTCTATTGCGCAAGCGCAAGGTCTCGCTCCTCGTGTGAGTCGCTCGCTTTAACGGTCGACGAAAGCCCGGACATCGCGCGTGAAGTCGACTGTTAAACAGCCGCGCGCCCCAAATATGAATGGAATCTCGGATTTATGTGGGCCTTCGGGTACGCGGTAGAAGATGTTCATTCACAACTGCAAACCACATGTCTGAATGGGGTCAGAAAAGATCCGACATATTGAGGTCAGCTTTTAAATTTCAATAAAATTTGTTCTTCATACCCAAGAAGGATGTAGGAAATCGAATCCAGTAATTTTTACAGTGGATATGTGCAAGATTTTACTGAGTGAAGTCGGCTTTGCGACCCTTGAACATGAAATTGACAAAAAAAATTCGCAATATTTTGGGTTAATATTTCTCTGTGTATACCAACTATTATTATAGAGATGTTAATAACGGATATTAAACACCGTTAACATAAACTGATTCATATTTACCTTTTGGAAAGAAAATGCTTGAGAAAGGGAAAGTAAATATAGCATGAAAAAACCGAAAAACCCATTGCATTTGCTGTTTGTTTTTAATTCTTCGAATAATTCAATAATTAATTTGCTTTTTGTTAGTAAAAAATATTAACAAATCATTGTTGCGTCCAATAACACAATAGTCAAGTTGCTTTTGGCAAGTACAAAATATTAACAAATCATTTTTGCGTCACAGTCGACTATATTTCTACGCAAGGAACAACAGATGTCCTCGCATACTTAACATGTCGCCTACTACAGTTGGATCTCAAGGATCCCAAGGAAGACCCAGATGGCCGTGTATGTGGGCAACCCGTACAGGCGACCCTGCGGCACGCCAAGTCCTCTGCGAGACAATGGGACTGATGCAGCGCCGACGTACGAATGGAGCAGGCGCACAGTGGGTTGATGCAGCGTTTTGTACTTTAGAGGACAAGGCTTTCAATTTTCTTTTATTTCACTCTCTCTGTCTTTCACACACGTACACGCATCAGTACAAACGTACACTATTCTTCAACTGTCCCTGGCTGGCTTTGTTGGGCCAGGGACTCGTTCTGTGTCTGTCGCGCCTTCGCTTCGTATCTCATTCTCTCCATCTCCTCCCGTCTTCCTTTCTCTGTTCCTCTCAGGTACTCCTTGTCTCTGAATTCCTCACTCTCCCTGTCCCTGTCTCTATTTTTTCTCTCCGCTCTGTATGTCCTCTTGAATACTTTCGGTCTCTCTCCTACTCTCTATCTCTCTCTCTCCCTCCCTCCCTCCCTCCCTCCCTCCCTCCCTCCCTTCCTCCCTCCTTCCCTCCTTCCATCCTTCCATCCTTCCCTTCTACCTTCCCTTTTCCTGGGACTCCCTTTGCATGAGTCTATCTCTCTGTCTCTCACTTTGCGTAACTCTCTTTGCTTGAGTATCTCTCTTTCTCTCTTTTGCCTGTGTCTCTTTTCATGTCTCAATTTTTGTGACTATATACGTGGGGACTCTCTGTTTCTTCCTCTTTTGCTTGTGCGTCTCTACGCTTGGACCTAGACTGATTCTGTCTACGCCTGATTCTGTCTACGCCTGATTGTCTCTACGTCTGATTCTCTCTACGTCTGATTCTCTCTACGCCTGATTCTCTCTACGCCTGATTCTCTCTACGTCTGATTCTCTCTACGCCTGATTCTCTCTATGTCTGATTCTTTCTATGCCTGATTCTCTCGGCTGAACGCCTGAACGTGTCACTCTCTTTGTCTGTGTGTCTCTTTTACTGTTTCTATTTCATGATGTCCCTCTCCATGACTGGATCTCTCTTTCTTTCTGTCTCTATCCGTCTCTCCCTCTCTCTCTCTATTCGTCTTTTTTATACGTCCGTCTCTCTGTCTCCCTCTCTCTCTGTCGCTCTCTCTATCTCTCTCTCTGTGTCTGTCCCTCGCACCGCTTGGCGCGCGCGCTGGCCCAGTGCGCAGCTGCGGCGGGGTTCCGCGGAGCGCGCCGCGCCAATTACGGGCAGCGCGCGTTGGCCAATGGGCGACCGACCACACCTGCGCCGGCACTCCACGCGGCGGCGGTTGCGCACTCCGGCCGCGCGCACACGTCACCTCTCACACACACACACACACACGCACGCACAGCGCCGCTTCTCCCCCATCGCGCCTCGTGCGAAAGTTTTTTACATCTGCTTTATTTGCAATTTGATCTAATCGATCATTCGGCAAATGCAATAATTGTCCGGTATAGAGAATCAGGCATAGAGAGAATCAGGCATAGAGAGAATCGGGTATAGAGAGAATCAGGCATAGAGAGAATCAGGCATAGAGCGAATCAGGCATAGAGAGAATCAGGCATAGAGAGAATCAGGCATAGAGAGAATCAGGCATAGAGCGAATCAGGCATAGAGAGAATCAGGTATAGAGAGAATCAGGTATAGAGAGAATCAGGTATAGAGAGAATCAGGTATAGAGAGAATCAGGTATAGAGAGAATCAGGTATAGAGAGAATCAGGTATAGAGAGAATCAGGTATAGAGAGAATCAGGTATAGAGAGAATCAGGTATAGAGAGAATCAGGTATAGAGAGAATCAGGTATAGAGAGAATCAGGTATAGAGAGAATCAGGTATAGAGAGAATCAGGTATAGAGAGAATCAGGTATAGAGAGAATCAGGTATAGAGAGAATCAGGTATAGAGAGAATCAGGTATAGAGAGAATCAGGTATAGAGAGAATCAGGTATAGAGAGAATCAGGTATAGAGAGAATCAGGTATAGAGAGAATCAGGCATAGAGAGAATCAGCCTGAATACAAGCACATGCAAGAGGGCGAAACAGAGAGTCCCCAGTTATATAGTCAAAAAAAGTGAGACATGAAAAGAGACACACGAAAAGAGAGAGAGAGAGAGAGAGAGATATACTCAAGCAAAGAGAGTTACGCAAAGCGAGAGACAGAGAGATAGACCCGTAATTATTGTATACAATTATTGTCCTGCAAAGAAACCAGCCAATTCTGGTTCTTTCTAAATGGTATTTTTAAACATTTGTCCAATTAAAAAAAATACATCACATAAAAATCAACAATAATACAAAACAAAGATACAAACAATAGTACAAATAATGGCAAAATGAAAATGGTCTAATCTACAGTAACACTTAATACAAAATTAATTACTTATATCTGTGGTCCAGATCAACAGGATGTACTCTTTTTTAGTCTTCTTCTCATTGTGCTGTTATCTAAGATGTTTACGGCCAGATGGTTAACATGGTTATCGAGTCTGTGTTGGTATTTGACAGATTTAGAAGTTATTTCCTCTTTAACAGTGGTAAAATGTAGATCGTGCGAAAGTTGGCTAAACATTATTTATTGATTATTTCACATTTCCTAGCGCGTCAACTAGAGATCTTTAGTCCCGTAAGTGTAGTGCATGTTTTATCATGGTGATGTGGCTGTGTTCTTCCCTCACTGGACGCCGAGATCCGGCACGGACTTGCGGGGTTTCCCTAACAACGTGTCTCCCACCAGCGGAGGCCGGGCACAGCCCTAGCCGAGACAAGCTCTGAGCCCTCGAATGGTGTGTTGTATAGTGCATGTGAGTGTAAGTGGGTGTAAGTAAGGGGTGAGGATAGGACAAGAGGAAGGAATGTTCGCGAGCGGTTAGGCTGCTGCTCTGGCATTTTGTCTGTTGATCGGAGAAATCATGGAAAACTACCGAGCTGAGCTGCCGGCCGCTAAAACTCTTTTTCAGACTGCGGCAGAACTCGACCTAGCTGTCTCCTCTAGGACCTTCCAGTCAGAGGCACTGCAGTGGCGTGATTTAAGGTCCTGAGCTTCTTCAGTTGGTTCCTGTGGGCTAACAACCTCTATTTATTTATTTATTTATTTATTTACGTCAAAAACAGTTTAAAATTGTGTGTGACGAGCTATGGGGAGAAGTGAAATTTGTGCACGTTTTCATAATTCTGTGATCTCTATCCTAAACCATATTCTAGTCGAATTTTGAATACAGAAAAAAGAGCGGTTTTTTCAAGTTTTGTTGACAAACAAATTTTCGCTCCTTTTTTTTATTTATTCTTGCTTGGCCTGAGGCCCTCAGCAGCCGTGAACGACTGGTACAGTAGTTGATTTTATTTTATACAGCACGCTTGCAAGATATTTTCTTTTATCGTGATTATTACATTTTCAAAAGCACTTTATATTGCACGGAAAGGCTAATCGCTTCCAGTCTGCTTAAGGTCGGTCAAAAAATTCTCTGGATAATTTCCTTTTTAATCGTTTACGACGAGGGTTCTGTTTGCCAAGTTTGAATGGATAGCTGAAGGTATTCGAGAAATTTTGTTATAGAATTTTGCGGATAGAAGGGAAAAATGTACAGTGATAGGTGTGATACCGAATTCTTGATGGATTTGAGAGTTTGGAATGAACCAGGGTGCATTTGTGATTATTCTTAGTTTTCGCTCCTGTACCTCTTGGTACTAATAAAGCAGTAAGTACGCTGCTGGCTCATTTCGGTTCTATTGTTGAAATCACAATGAATAACGAGCATCCGCTCAGAACTCCAAGTGCCCCTAGAACAGACCCTACTATCTCATATTATTTGTTAGTTTAATGTAATATCACTCAGTAAAGTGTTGAATTGTTGAAGTGTTGAATTGTAATATCACTCAGTAAAGTTGTAATTGAACTCAGTAAAGTGTTTCCAGCCCGCGTAACGTAATTGGCAGGCTCGGGGCGCGAAACTAAATACTTAGGTTGCGAAGGTAACGTCTTAATCCACTGAGGTAACATATTAAACCGGAGTCGAAACCCTTTTGAAGCCCTAAATTGTTGAGCGTTTCATTTTATAAAACAAACTTTCAACGAAAATTGAGGCGTCCCATTTTTATAAGCGTACTTTGATACTTTCGAGCAAAATTTTGGAGCTAGATTTGGGAAAACTTCGAAAAGGTCGTTGGAATTTCACGAAAATACCCCCAAAATGAAATATGTTAATGCTGTTCGCAGACAGATGCACGCACATATGTTTTGTCGTATGCCTTTTTGTCGGTATCAAGGATTCACAAAACGTGGATTCTGACTGCACAACGTATTGGAGAAAATCATTTATTACGTATTAGAAGAAGAAAAATCCACCTTTTCGGTGTAAGAGACCCATAACAAATGTCAAAAAATTCACTTTTCTCTGCTGAATTGTAATACTTTCTCTGTAATACGTAGAATATTTCTCTATGTGACGTCTATAGTTTCTTGTATGTACGAGAGAGTAAAAAGCGTCTGCAGACAGTGAAGCTACGTTAATGTCTAGAGGCCTGCTATGTGTTGTTTGGCGGGAGTCTTCTGTCAGTGACTTCAAGCTCTGATTGCGCGTCGTGTCAGTGGTTCTGTAGGTCGCAGGCTGGCTGGCTGGCTGGCTGGCTGGCTGCGGTGGCCAACGCCAAGTTTCTCTTTAGCTGCGGGCATGACACTAGGAGAAGGCTATTACAATGAACTCTCTCGCCAGAGAAGACCACAAGAGAAGTTCGCCGCGATACAATCTGTAGCAATACGCATTTCTTACGCTACGGTCAAAGTAAACTCGCGATCGGTCGAATTCTTATTTGGAAGAACATGCCCATTTGTGCCCGAATATTTCAAGCATTCACTACAGCAAAGGCACGGTTGCACTGCTTCCGACCCGATCTGACAAACACGATGCAACATCCAAATCGGCAGAGGTACCTAATGAAAGTTTATTATTCACTCGGCTGATTGATTACGTAGTGATTCCGGGCGCGTCAACTCCTAAGGTCAGTAGTCCCGTAGGTGTAGTGCATGTTTTCCCTCGGGAGGTGACGGTGATCTTCCCCTGCTGGATGGTGAGATCCGGCGCCGAACTACTTTCGGCTAGTGGGTTTTTCCCCAACGAGGTAACTCCCACCAGCGGAGCATCGCCCTAGCTGGGATAAGCTCTAAACTCCCGACCGGTCTCCCAGCATATGTGCTAGTGTTGTGCATGTTGCTGTAAGGGTGTGTGTAAGGGGGTGAGGATAGGACAAGGAAGAGGAAGGAAAGATCGCGCGCGGTCCGTGGCCCGTTTGGTAGGGGAATTCACCGGCATTCGCCGGTGTTGATCGGAGAAACCACGGAAACCTACCTATTAGAGCAGCCGGCCGTTAGAATTCTACTCCAGACAACGTCTGAATTCGATCTAGCTGACAAGCTAGAGTAGAAAATTCTGCCGCCGTCGGGACTCGAAACTAGGACCTCCCGGTCAGAGGCACTGCAGTGACGTCAGTTGATGCACTGAGCCACCGTCTCCCGGTCCACTCGGATCAGAAAATTCCTTTCGAGAATGCGTTGTTAAATCTGCTAGTGTAACAGATGACATGTTTACATTACACCTAGTACCGATATTCATAGGCGTGCACACCAGCAGAAGAGCGAGGGACAATGACCTCCCCCCCCCCTGAGGGGACCGATTTCGAAAGAGACCCTTGCCCTTCCGTAAAAAAACACATTTTTCTTTCTGTAAATACGATTAATTTATGATTTTCCTCTTTTTCAATTCGATTACAAACCCTATAAATGATTCAACATAAAACCAATTGACTTGTTAATAGAATCGTTATTTATAATTTAAGTCTACTTGTAGTATGTTTATTACTAGAGAAATACGTCATATGTAAATAAAGAGCTTTAATGGAAAATTGGATCCAGAAATGTAGATGCCCTCCTTCTGCTTTGTTCTTGCCATCCCTCTATATGCAACGTTGTTGACCCTTTTCCTCTACACTGGTGTTTTTTTAGCAATGTTCGGCGAAATTCTACAGCCATATTATTTTATTGTGGCTCTCAATTTCTTTTTATCTTTTAAATAACGAAACAAATACGAATTTATAAATTCTGCGCATCTTTGTTCTTTATTTAAATTGTCTCTGCAGTTGGGGTTCTTGTATATCATACATATTGATAGAATGCGTCCTCGGAATAAATAATCGAATTTTCTCGTATAAATCTATTGTCTCCTTGAAACATATTGTATACGTTGTATTTTTGTTATGTAAGGCACTGAAGTAGTATGCAAATACATCGCGAAGTTAACTCTTCCGTATTGGTTACACGAGTAGTGGGGTTGAGGAGATAGGAACTCTGTGGAACGAGAAAAGAATAAAAAGTTTCGTTCTTTGAACAGCTCGGTCAATGAGCACTCTGATTCGACACGAAGCTGTCCTAAAGTTGGTTGGAGTGGATAGTTCTTAAATTGGAACAACTAAGTATACACTTTAGGGAAGAATTTTTGGGGGGTTTAACAGGACATTATTTATTTTATTATATGCGCCGAAATTCTTCGATATTGAACGGTTTACTCTCAATTTATTCAATGAAACATGTTCGTATCGTGTAGTTCTTGGCTCATACAGACCACTTTAACGTTTTTGAATAATCGCGATGATATTCAACGAGTATATCGATCATGTTTTACATTCAAGAACGGAATTTGTTACTAAAATCTGAAAAAATTTAAATAAAATTTTTAATAATCGGCAGAAAAGTAATAGAATCGAATATAAAATTGTAACCCTTCGTTTGTACCAGCATTTATTTCAGTTTTGTGAGAAAGAGTTCTATTTTTATTTGAAAACACTTTCTTAATTAACTTAATTGTCTTTTTGGCCCACTACTTTAAATGAGACATCGCCCTTCATATTTACCGGTCGTATAACCATGCTTATCCAAACCCTTCTTTAAACTGAACACCAAAGCATCGGTGCCATCGAAAGAGGAAATCTGTGTGTCTAGCGGAATTCCGTGATGAAACATCTTCATGGTTTGCTGAACATCTGCATCTGTTGTGAATCGCCTACCTTTCAATTCCTCCTTTAATACTCCAAAGAGAAGAAAATAATTGGGTGCGAGGTCGAACCAATAGAAGAATGATTTGTTTACGGAACTTCTGGTGGGAGGTATGTGCATTCACCTGGTGTTTAGTAGCGTCTCACAGCGCGTTGTCCAAGGCCAAGAGATTATACTTCTCTGTAAAGACCGAATAATCCTCTCTGTATATAATACGCTTAAGATGGAGATTTTTCACAATTTATAAGAAAACATCGACACAAAAGCCTGTAAGTGGTCTGTTGTTGAATAGAGAAAATACTCCCTAGTAATACTGAAAAATAATTTAAACATTGCGAACATGTCAATGGCTTGTATGTCAATGTGTATTACTTTTTCAAATATCTTTTCATTTTCATCAATCCATTAATATGCTAAAGAGTAAAATATTATGTTAAATGTATTTAATCGTTTGCTATGTTTTGTATATCAATTGAAACAATGAATTGGTGGGTGGCCCAAAAACACCCTCCATGTTTAGCACTTTTAAAAGTTTTTTGTTTTTTTTTACTATTGCGTTATTTCTTGTTATTGCCTTCGGTATGGAGCTTGATATTCACTGCATAACTTACCTGGATTGAGAGTATCGTAGTTATGAGCGAAATATGAAAAGATCTGAATGATGCTACATGTTCTCTTTTGGAGGGAATTATGAGAGGCAATTATCAAAAGAAACCGAGTCAAACATTTAGTTAATTAGTAAATAAGTAAATATGAATCAATAAAATTATGTATAGAATAAAATCATGTATGTCAAACGGGCGTCAACTGGTTCTCATGATCTTGGGTGACCAAAAGCTCTCGGAGCAAAGGTCATCGGCGTTTTTGTCACCGCACGATCCTCAGAACCCTTATAACACCCTGGTGCAAAAATAACAATTTTAAAACTATATCATCTAGTAAACTTGACCTCGATCGCTGAATGTTAATCATAGATAAACATCCGTTGCTCCACTATCGACCTTGATCGCGGGGTGTCGTGCGAGTGCGCTGAGAAATGCCAGCCTTCCCCTCCTGCCGTGTAGCGCCAAATGATCTAATAGCGCGCTGTTAATGGCCGTGCGGGCTCTAGCACTTCGGGGCCTGCGTTTTCGCTCCACATCCTCTCGTACGCTTGAGATCACATCAGTTACTGTGAACACCGGAAAAACGTCTTCTTCTTACAAAGGAAGACACACGCCTCTTACATCCCTGGACGAAGTGGCACTGAAAAGTACTTCGTAACGTTCTAGTCTCATACGTGCGAACGTATTTCCTGTAACCGCTACAATAACTTCCGTGTTCTTAAGTACGACTTTTTAAAATGATGCATGATCTTGAAATTACTTTTTTTTAATACCAACATTATAAACAATCTCCTATGGCACCGACCATTGTACAGAATGTGCAGGATTATGAAACTAGTTTAATAATAGTAATTAATGAAACGGGTGTATAAAGAGAGCGATAATTGCATGAGACGGATGTTCATTAAAACTAGCGACGATAGGAGCGAGTTTTCTTATTTACCACGAGTGCAATTATACCCCTTTATCCACGTGTTACATTCAATATTTTTTCGTTTCCATTTATGAATAATTTTAGTTTTGGGAAATCCAAGCATTTCTTTATCATTTGAGGCATCTATTTGATGACGTCATATTGGTTCTGAACAGGACCTATTTTAGTAGGTCTTAAAGTGTATATTTATGGTTGCTGATATTGATTATGAGACATTGAGATAACGTTTGAAATAAGAAAGTTTGAAAATGGAAGATATATAACATATTCCGGATGAATGTTATAAGAAGCTGACAAAGCCATGAAAACATTACTTCCCACGAAAATAAGGGCCTGTATGGGAGAACGTGTGTTTATGTTGGAAAGGAGAAAGACGATTCAATTCTGACTCAGATGTTTTGCCTCCGTACTTTTCAGAAAGAGTAAATACAACTGACATTTATATTTTTTATATTAATACCAAATGTTCTACACGTAACACATTTATTCATGCTAAATATGTTGTTGTTTCATTAATCAGCTAGTGTCAAACCAACATGCTTATATTCATATTTGTTTATGTTGAAGACGTAGCGTGCAAAGGAGAATGTCGATATTTTCAATTATAAACAATTGAATTGATGTTGTAAAAGGATAAAAGATAAAGGAATTAAGAAAAACTAAACTAAACATAACTTAAAAATACGAATTAATTAATAAAAATTGAACGTACAATTTGAAACATTGGCGAAAGAGAACCCAGGATTTGTAGAAAATGTTTCATGAAGGTTCCCTTATATCCGGCGTCTCTCCACCAGAAACAATCGTCTTGGCGATTTTATTACTCACTGACACCTCGACAGGAGATGTGACAGGAGATGAACATCATTCTCCGTGGCGATAGAGATAGGTTGTATTACCTCCGAACGTCGCTAGTTTTCAAAACATATACTTACGCAATGTAGGAAAACGTTATAAACTCGTTGCGTAATATACTATTCAGGTCTTGAAATTAATCTCTAGTTCATGTAAAGTACATGTTGACGTTCGAGAGGAAAAAGTATTTCAATGGTTAAGAGCATAATATTTAATGGAGTTTTAAAAACTATACGTTTAGACTACAAATTAAAATAAACCAAAACATAAGATTCCAACGACAATTCTGTATTAACCAGGTTAATTTTCTTGTTAAACAACAATTGTTTAATCTATCTTATTCTCATACAAAAAGTATTGAAGTAAAATTAATTACTTACCAATCTTATGAACTGGTTTTGCTAACTCGGACATATGAAACTTGAAACATTTTGTAAAATCTATCATAATACAATGTCACTACATTCTCATTGGGTAAATCGTGTCGGAATTACGGTGATCAGAACAACTGGTCGTAATCCGGAATACTCGTGTTCGATTCCCGGTCGCTATGACGATTGTATTGAACAATTATACAACTGCCAAAGCGTCTACTTTCTCGTATTATTTCTAACTGCTCCGCTATATTATAATTTTACAAAACCCTTCAAAAGTGTTTTCAACCAACATTTTTTTTCGCATGGAGACACGAACTCAGATCCTCAGAGTTAACTCGCAGTCATTCATACCACTACGCCACAGAAGCACAGTATGGGCCCAACGCGGGCCGACACTTAAAAATGTAAATGCTCGCTTCATGTAAAGTACCCTCACAAATAAAAATATATATGTTTCAAACTCCCAAAGACTCGAGTTCTTTATGATCGATCTGGGAATATCAATTTTGAAAAAATTCGACTGAACTTCGCTAGCATTAACCACAGACGGTGAGACGATTTGCCGTCAAACGATTTTTCGGAATACATGGATTCTGGTTACATCACTTGATAGAGAAATTTCATTCTTTATTAAGCAACTGAATTTTTCCTCTATTTCTGAGTTTTTCCACTGTACTAGAGCCTGGCAATAAGAGTTTTTCTGACGAAAATTTGTCATATTCCGCCGCACAATTACATAACTTCCTCTTGTTACGAAGTACCTTCATAAGGACGAGAAAGTAAAAATGAGTGACAGAGTAAAGTTCGCTTCCAAGTTGTATTGTAAATTTATCTTTGTATTTCTTGGTTTGATTTTCTTCCTTTTGTTTTGCGTTGGTCGACTTTGGAACGTAACACGGCATTTCGCATGATGTGGGTACCTGATGCGTTCATCCTACCATGCTCGGCGGATTTTAGCAGTGTTTTAGAGGCAACGTATTTTACATGAAAATATGCTAATGAACGCACTATGCACCTGCACAGACACGCGTTCTCCATGAGGAACTCAAATTGATGATCCTTCGAGTCAGCCTTTGCCATCGACGATCAATCTGATTCGATATTATTCTTCCTCTTGTTTTCTTCTTCCTCCTCTTCTTTAATTATTTTATCCTTCCCTTTCTTTTTCTTCTTCTTCTTCTTCTTTTTCATCTTCTTCTTTTTTTTCTTATTTTTTATCCTATATTATTTATTTTGTTTATTAGCAGCACAATACTTGCCCTGACATCCGCGAACTCACTCGATGTCTGTTTACAGAATGGAAGATAAGATTTCGTACCCATATCACTGTACCCAACCATTTATCTACGCAGTGTCAAATTTCATATCGCATTGAGCTTTCGAACCTCGGATCTCCCCCGCTACCTAACTAGAGTACCTGGCTCGAAACTACATATGCTAACTCATCCTGTTCTTAACAGCCTGGAGGCCGTCGCTTGCCACTCAGTCGGAACCAGCTCGATCTTCCTGTGTGTTCACCCGACCACGAACGCCTCCGAGCCGAGCTAGCTTAACTTCGGTGATTAAGACGAACAGTGGCGTATCCAGTTCACCGCAGCCAGCGGGTAACCCTTGGGGTTCACGGCTGAAGAAAAAGAAGAAGAAAAAAAGGCCACAAAGAATTCTTCGAGTGAAAAGTCTGGAGCACCCAATCCCTCCGCAGCAGGTGGCTCCCGCTTAGGGGCTAAGAGGGAGGGAGGGAGGGGTTGAAGGAAGAATCCGGGTCACTTTCGTGCGTCCGCGATGCCGCCTGGAGGCAGTGGGCGGAAACTACATTCTTGTAGAGTCCGAATGCCTAACCCTTAAGGGGAGTCGGAGATACATACACTGGCTATGTTAAAATCATGACTTTTGGTTTACCTTTTTACAGAATGTATTAAAAGTAGAGCTTTTTAAATTTTCACAGTATACAGATCGAATTTTTCTTATCACTTTAAAAGAGGGAAATTTAAATATTTAAAATAAATGTTTCAAAATAAAAATAAAATTTATAAATCTAAAAATAATATTTAAAATGTTTTAAGTAATATTTTTTATTTTAAACTTTATTCTTAATTAAACAAATTAGATGCTGTAAAATTGCTGGAGTGTTTGTTAAATGTCTGTGTTAAAATTAGACAGAACCACTGGTAATATGCTGTGAAAGTTTGGTTCACCTACCATCCATAGTTGGGGAATTTGTTCCTTCAATATGAAAATATGTAACCTACGGGAAACGTTCCTCATTGGTTTGAATTCCTCGAAGCACTTGAACCCTTTAGAATCACCCTCACAAAGATAATTCACATATCGAACATCGTATTGTAAAGTCAAACTGTCGAACCTCGTCCTCATCCGATGCATGAGTTTATAAAAATAACGATATCTCAACTTCTAGAGCGGGTAAACCAAATATTTAAATTGCATTTTGAAGAGCAATATTAAATTATTTTTTAAAACAAAAGAACAAAAATCTATAATTTTTGGGGTAGATAACCTCCGGCTCCCCTTCAGTGGTACCACCGGTCTCTCAGACCCTACCGCCATTTTCTTTTGTTAATATGGCTATACTGGTTACGTTGTAACTTCGAACACCGAACAATGCATTGTTCGAGAGCCTCTCTTTCTTTTAATTTAATTTATTTATAATGGTCGCATAAACATCTAGGTTTTGAGCGACCACATGATAGTGATACAGAGTCACATGTGTTTACAAAGTATTTCTGTAGTAAGTTACTATATGACTAATACAGGTTTTTATACCTACTATTCATTATTATGGGTAGGTCAGACACTTGACTTGGAGGAAGGTATCAAATAGGTATTCTTTTATTGACACATGACCTGAGTTTGAAATGGTATTAGCAGTATAATCTATAGAGTTGCTTAAGAAAATTAAATTTAAACAATAAGCATCTCAGCAATAATAATTTATGTTCTAACAGAGATTAACTCTGCTCTACTATTTTGTAATGATTGGGTGATATACATTATTGTGTATGTAGAGCCTCTCTTTGATGTGATATTGATGTGAGAGCTTCAAACATTCCTGTAACAACTCTGCTCTAAGCATTTAATTTCAATGTTAAAAAAGTATATTACGAAAATTTTTATTCAAATATATGTATTATTAGTTATGTAAAAAAATAAATTCAATAGGAACGTTGAATAATGTGCAAATAACACGAAAAAATTGCAGGGTCTGAGAAACCGGTGCTACATATAACGTATTAAAATTTGTTTTACCAATTAAGGGTAAATTGAAACTTGTGGTGCTACAACAAATATCTTCGTTTTTCGGGAATGCTGTTGTAACACAAAAATCCTTTATTTCTACAGGAGAGTGTGATTTAATTTCTCCGCAACATAATTTGTTTACATTTATCAACGTTACTGAAGTGATATCAAAAAATTGTTAAGGTGTCTTCGTTTTTCAATTATTTCGTTTTCTTTTATAAAACTGAATTTTTGATCAATATTATTTTATAAAAGTAAATGATTATGTCCATCTGTGAAATAACAGGTACAGCAATTGGTGTATTATCAGAGATGAAGACTTTTTCCGCATAAAAAATATTTTTTATACTGATTTACCTTAAAATCTCAATTTTAGAGCTTTGGACTTAAATAGCATTCAGGAAAAGTGACGATATTTTCTAGTATTGTTGGTATCGGTTGCATAATATTGTAAAGTTGTAATCACGCATCATTAATCACTTTGAAAACTCCTAACCATACAAAACACCGGAGATCCGAAAAATACGAAGGTATAATTTATTGAAAATTTCGAAGTTTACTAAATGAAAATCGCTTCCTTCAAATAATCTCAGTGTACAGTACTCTATTTTTACACAGAGTTTATAGAAAACAACTTAATCTTGCTGGCTTAGACCTGCTTGGCGTGTCCTTGATTTTATCTATCAAAGAATTCATTTCATCACTCTCACATGTTTTTCGACAATTCGTTCAATGTACTTTTCATTCACACACGAAACAACTTTTCGCTCACAAACAACAATTCCTTCAATTCGTTAAATATACATTTTAGTGACGATATAGGAACAAACTAAATTTCATCGTGAAATCTATTCCCAACTTCCCAACTTCACTCATTGAATTGGCATTTTATCAGCTGGCGATACAATACATTTCGCGATGTTCCTTCGTTCGCTGGATGACGAGATTCGGCGCCGGCTTGCAACTCGACTTGCGGAAGATTTACATCTCTAGGTATCTCTCCCTTGAGTCCCTAGATACAGAGAGTAACGCATTCCATTGTTTCACCGATCCCGCCATTTTATGTCCAGTTGTCAGAAAAATGGAAACTGTGTTGCATTCTGTATGTTGAGAACCATGAATCTACTGCGAACCAATATTAATATTCTTGAAAATCATCATAATGTCACCAATTATTTTCATTTCCCTTCAGTTACTGTTTGGTGCCTGATGGGGTTGTCGGGTGAGTGGATATTAAATGGCGGCGGTTGCGCTACTCTTTGTATCTAGGGACTCTATCTCTCCCCAAGGGGTACCCTCCCAGCCGGGACAAGCTCGAAGCTCCCTACTGGTCCTCCGACAAGTGTGGTAGTGGAGTGCACGTGAGTGTAAGCGTGCCTGTAAATATAAGTGCAAGTGTAAGCAAGGGGTGAGGATAGTACAAGGAAGAGGAAGGAAAGACCGTGCGTGGTCCAAGTCCTGTTTGTTAGGGTACTATTCCGGCATTTGCCTTGTATTGATCGGAGAAACTACAGTGCGATTTTTCTAGCTCTCATAGGCCCCTCAAACCTCTATGGCCACGATGGAATTTCACAAGGCATTTCGCGTCTTTCTCCATCGTACCGCTAGAAGTTGCATGATCGCGAGCACTGCTTGATACGGTCGCGATCATGCGGTATCTGGCGGCGCGACTCTGAACTTCGTGAAATACCGTGACATATTCCATCGTGAAGACGGGCCTTGAGGGGCAAAGTTACAAAAATTGCAGTATACGGAAAACTACCGGACAGAGTATCCGACCTAGGTATGTAGCTAGTGTCAAAAATCTGCCACCGCCGGGTTTCGAACCCTTGGACCCACATGTCACAGTCGCTGCAGAGCCATCACCAGTGCTGGTTCTGTGCTAAACTCAACCGGTCTGTGCCAAAGGAGAAGAACGACTGCGAACTGCGTTGTCGTGAGCGCGGATATGGGGGAGAAGTAACATGAAAGTGGAGAAGAAGAGAGTGCGAGAAGAAAAATAAGAAGAGGAGGAGTTGCAAGGAATCTGTAACAATGAGAAGAGGAGGAGAATATACGTGACGAAGAGTGGATACAATTAAGCTTGAGGAAAAGGAAGAAACGGGATGAGAAGAAAAATGATGAGGGAAACGAAGAAGAGAAGAGTGTAGGAGGAGTAGACGGAAGGCGAGACGGAACGAGAAGTGGATGAAGGCGAGAAGGAAGAAGTGGATGAAGGCGATTGGAAAGGAGAAGAGAATGAGGAAGACGGTTTGGTGGGAGAAGAGGGTGAAAGAAGAACACGAATAGGATGAGGTTGACAATTCGGATGAAGAAGAGAATGATAAAAATTCGGAGGGAGAAGAAGAGGATGATGATGAATGAAGAAGAGGATGACGATTTGAAAGAAGACGAGGATGATCATTCGAAAGAAGACGAGGATGATGATTCGAAAGAAGAAGAGGATGAGGATGATGATTCGAAAGAAGAAGAAGAGGATGATGACGATTCGAAAAAAGAAGAAGAGGATGATGACGATTCGAAAGAAGAAGAACAGGATGATGACGATTTGAAAGAAGAAGAAGAGGATGATGACGATTCGAAAGAAGACGAGGAGGATCTTGACGATTCAAAAGAAGAAGAGGAGGATCTTGACGATTCGAAAGAAGAAGAGGAGGATCTTGAAAGAAATTCGAAAGAAGAAGATGATTCGAAAGAAGAAGAAGAGGACGATGATATTTCGGAAGAAAGAGAAGAGGAAGATGAAGATGATTCGGCAGAAGGGAAAGAGGTTACGATGCCGATGCCGAGGAGAAGAGAATGCAGACGAGACGGAAGGAAGTAAAACGGCGCTGACGACCTCGGGGCGGGCGCCGTGGAAGGAGCAGCATTCCGAGAGCGCAGCGGCGGCTGTTGACGCATCGGGTGCGGAGGCACGTCGCTTCTCGCCGGGAGAAAGCGGCAGCTGGACCAGCGCTCGCTCGGAAGAACTTTCTTCCCCACAACAAACACGGATGCGGCCGCCAGGGGCCGGCAGCGGAGGTGGCGGCAGGGGCGGCGGGAGTGGCTATGGTAAAGGCGATGGCGGCGGTGATGGCGGCGATGGCGGTGGTTGGAGTGGCGGTGGCGTTCTCTGTAGTGGCGTCCACTGTAGTGGCGGTCTCTGTAGTGGTGGCTTCTGTAGAGGCGGCCTCTGTAGAGGCGGCCTCTGTAGTGGCGGCCTCTGTAATGGCGGCCTCTGTAGTGGCGTTCTCTGTAGTGGCGGCCTCTGTAGAGGCGGCATCTGTAGTGGCGGCCTCTGTAGAGGCGACCTCTGTAGTGGCGGCCTCTGTAGTGGCGGCCTCTGTAGTGGCGGCCTCTGTAGTGGCGGCCTCTGTAGTGGCGGCCTCTGTAATGGCGGTCCGTGTAGTGGCGGCGTGGGAGGCGGTGGTGGTGGCGGCAACAGAATTACGGCGGGTGCGGCAGGAGCGAGGGCGGTTGTGGGTGCGGGGATGACGATGACGGTGGCGGTGGCAGTGGCAGTGGAGGCGGCGGGAGCTGTGCCGGGGCGGCGGTGGAGGTGGAGCGGAAGCTACTTCTCCTCTTCCCCTCCCCTTCCCCCCTGAGATGATTCCTGGCTTGCGCCTAAACCGGAGCGTACGCCTGCCGCGATGTTCCAAGCCAGCGCTCCACGTCACGGCTGGCACAACCATCAAATTGTCTCGTGGGGACTATTAGCATCTCCGGTGTCTAAAAACTGAGAAACCCATTTTCAGTATAAACATGTGGTACATCAACACTATAGCCGTGCGCAAAGTGGGGAGGTCACAGGGGGCACAACAAAATTTTGAAAGGGCCCTTCGTAATATAACATTTTATTTCCGTAAATAATGTCAATTTCTTATTTTCCCATTTATTAAGCTGACAATTCGAGGAATTCGTACGCTTTTGCGGAATATTCTTTTCAAATCATCTGACAACCTTGTAAATGGTTCATCGTAAAACCGATTGAGTTATTATTTCTATAATTAAGTTAGAATTTCATTCACGTATTTTATTTGTTTTTCATTAAAATGACATTAGTAAATAAAACAATTTAATGCAAACGGCGATCCACTGGGGACAGAGGGGCCCAGGAATGTAGTTAGCCATGCATCTGATTATAAGCTACGCGTGCCTGTGATTAGCATGATTAATCAGCTATTGTTTCTAAAGGCAAATCCCTTTTGAACCATATTATTACCGGACAATTTCATTGCAATTTTACTTCTTTACCCCTCCTGTCATTTGTACAGTATCTAGTAACAGTAGATAGACTCATGTATTATTAACCTCTCGAAAAGGCGATAAGTCTCGTTAAGTCCCAGAAGTATCGAAACTTTCTTCTGAATACGACTGAGACGTAACCCCAATTTAATTAAGTAACATAATTACAATTTTCTTGGCATGTATTCAGCGATTTTCTTTCCAGTGCTATTACGCAACTGTGTTTACCGAGTCAAGTCGTCGTAAAATTTTCTAGGCGTAATGGACGAGAGTGCGACAAACTGCTGTATGTTTATTCTGTTCATTTGCAATTCTCACACTCTTTCCCTAAAATGTTTACTTTCAGTACATAGAAGCAAAATAAAATGCAAAAAACCACTGCACCCGTACAAGCACATGAAATAACGTGAATTATTTTTCACTGGACTGCCCTGGAATCCTTATGCGTCTGTAACAGTATTGTGCACATTTACACAGTACTACACAGATTAGCGAAAGTGTAACGGTGATAATTCTGAAAAGAGCAAACTGCTACAATAGAAGAGTGAAAATTTCAGTGCACATCAGTTTGTTATGCTGTATTTATATTTCTTTCTAAAATACGAACAAAAAAATTGTACTGATTATCACATGCAAGACAATGTTATTGATGATCAGATGACTTTACATTTAAACGAATGATCATTCAATTACTTACCTCGTTTATTATTATGAAACAATAACCAACAACAAAATTCAAAATGTTCAAATGAGCCATTTTATCTTCTGTAAAAATCAACAGAAGGTACTATATAAATTGTAATAGTAAGCCTTTTAAGCTCATCAGAACTTAAAAGTAAAGAGCATATATATGCGATATCAATGATGTTTGACTGTTCAATAATTATATTTTCTCATATCGTCACCATGCATTTTTTAAAACACCTGTGACCTTGGTGACATGTAATAAAAACCGTCCTAGAAGCATATCAAGGCGATCGGATTAAAGAGGTTGATTTTGTCTGCTTCTGTACTTACTAATCTCCCGGCCGGGCGTGTGTACAGAGTGGGGTTGGGCCAAACGTACGATATTGATATTTCTTAGCACGATATCTGCTGTAATCTTTAGTCCCGTGAGTGTAGTGAATGTTTCAATATCGGGAGGTACAGTAGTGTTCAAAGAAACCGCATCACCTAAAGAAAATGGACATTCTGTATTTTTCTAATCCAGTATCCACTCAAAAATTGGTAATCATATATTTTTTGTCGATTATATATTGTTTCTTATTCCATTATCTTCATTACTCACTCTACTTTTGCAAATCAAGTGGTATATTTTCAGGGTTATTTTGCAGATTACAACTGTGAGCGAGGTGATGCGGTTTTTTTAGCACTACTGTAGCTGACGTTTGTTATCCTCTGGATAATGAGATAACACGCGGTTCTACACGGTAGCTGTTGGGAATTCCAACACGGGTATCTCCCACCGACAGGGCACCGCCCCAGCCGAAACATACACTAAACTCCCAAATGGTCTGCCAATATTTGTGATGGGATAGTCGATGTGTGTGTGTGTGTGTGTCTGTAAGTCTGTGCAAATAAGTGGAGGATAGGGCAAGTACTGACAAGGAAAGATAGCTTGGTATCCATGGCCCGTTTGTTAGAACACTGCTTCGGCATTTGTCTGGTATTGACAGGAGAAACTACGCAATACTACCGATCAGAGCATCCGGCCGCTACAATTCTCCTCCAGACAACGGCTGAACGTGTCCTACCTATGTAGCTATAGTGCGATTTTTTCTAAATCTGCCCCTCAAGCCACTATGGCCACGATGGAATACCACACGGCATTTCGCGTCTTTCTCCGTCGTACCGCTAGAAGTCGCATGATCGCAAGCACTGCTCGATACGGTCGCGATCATGCGATACCTGGCAGCACGACTGACAACGTCGCGCAATATCGTGACATATTCCATCGCGAAGACGGGCCTTGAGAGGCAAAGTTAGAAAAATCGCAGTACAGTGTCGAAAATCTTTGCCACCGTCCGGGAACCCTAGGACCACCCGGGCAGAATCGCTACAGACGCAGCAGCAAGCGGAATCCAGCCGGCCCCGGCGCACGGGGGAATCCACTGTCCGCGCCCGCATGTGAAAGTCACGGCGCGTTGTGAGCCCCCTTCGGTCCACATCCACATCCACTCGGCCCGTCCCCCCTCCCCCCCCTCGCGCGGTGTGGGCGCGGGGGGCCGCAGGAAAGAGCTCCGTTGCCCTCCCCTCCTCCACTTCCCCTCCCTCCACCGCCCCGTCCGCCTCTTGCATACCTGAGCGAGCGGGAAAGTTTTTGACCTGCGTCGGGGACGCGGCCACGACCGCACAGTGGCCACGCACGCGACTGCCTTGGGCCAGCGCAGGGGTAGGGAGGGGGGGGATTATACTTAGATTTTTCTGTAGTGGCCGATGACACAGGTCATTGTTACACCTGCTGCCTTATAAATTGAGACCGGATTTTTATGTAATTACATGTTTTTTGTCTTTGTACTTACCGTTCTCAAAATTGTAATCTTGGCGAATCATAGCCCTCCTAATACAATGTCGAAATTTTTCGTTACATATTTTTACATATTAGTACTATATTACATATTTTACATATTTTGCTGTTTTCACAATATATTTTCTTATTTTATAAATTTTCTTCTATATTATTCCATTTTTTAAAGATGTATTTTTTTTAAATCAGCATTTTCCCTACATTATTGGGGAAATCTAGGTGTCCAGAATATCATTGTCACCGCGTTTTGTGATAACCTTAATTTCCGAGAAAAATTTGCGATCGCCGACATGTAACACTTCGATGAAGATGCTACAGAGTATGTTTGCTGGTCGTAGATCTGGCCAGTTTGTGCGATGGCTTCTATTGCGATTAGTCTGGCTGCTAAACTACGGCCCTGGATTATAATAGATTATGCTTTTACTACCGACGAGAAAGTTGTATGAAGTAAAGTGAGCAGTTGTCCTAAATATAATTTCTTGCTATGTAAATGGTTTTTAATTCGAGAATTTTAATGTTACATATTATATCCGATTTTACATAGTTGTTACATATTCTTACAGTTTTCGTTACATATTGATGTACATATTTTGACGTTTAATGCTACATATTTTTCCGGTCTCTAGTTATAAAATCAATCTTTTTAATTAATTCGTGAGCGTCCTTCTCAACGGAGTCGCGGTCTCAGAAATGTGCTTACCAATGTTAAAATATATTCATTTTATAAAGCAGGAGGTATAACAATGACCTCATGTCATCGGCCACTATAAAAAAATCAAAGTGTAGTTTTTTCCGGGAGCACCAGCTGCTACGGTCATTAGTCCCGTAAGTGTAGTGCATAGTTTTATGAGGTGCAGATGGCGATGATTCCCTGCTGCATATTGACTCATTGGTGGTTCCGGGTGCGCCAACTGCTAAGATCATTAGTCCCCTAAGGAAGGCTTATATTTTTATCGCGGGAGATGGAATTAACCTTCCCCCGCTGAGTGGTGAGATCCGGTGCCAACCTATCCATCGGTTTAAGGGATTTTCCCTCTCATATTCTCCCCAGAGGCGACACCGCCTCATCTCTGCCCTCTTGGCTGGTCTCCCGACACGTGTGATAGGGTAGTGCATGTAAGTGTACATGTAAGGGAGGAGGATAGGACAAGGAAGAAGTAGGAAAGATCGCGTTTGGTCCTTGGCCCGTTTGTTAGACTACTGCTCCAGCATTCGCCTGGTATTGATCGGAGAAACCGCGAACAACTAGCGATCAGTTCAGGCGTCAGCTAGAATTCTCCTCTATACAGTGGACAAAAGTCTGCCATTATCGGGACTCGAAACGTAGGATCTTCCGATCTCTGTAGACATCATTTGATGCCTTGGATGATTAAACTTCCGCCTCCAAAGGGCTAATATTAAGGGGAAAATAAAGGGGGCACGACATAGAGAACACAGTTGTATGTTTTAAGAAATACGCAGGAATGTTAAGTAGCAATATATTCTTTGAACAGACAAAAACCATTTATATCGTCTTTATGTGCTTTAACTGTTCTCTTAACTGTTGTGTTTGAGCTTAAACGTCTTGTTCTTACATCCAATATATTACGTAAAGATTCCTGCAGTAGATGAAATGAAGACAATATAATCTATTAATTGAGGTAGTGAGAAAAGATGTCAAATTCTAAAACAGGTATTTGTATAGGATATATCAAATCAACCGGAAAAGGTACTGCATGTCGTAATTATAGACTCGCACTATCGTGATCGTGATAAATAACTTACATGCATTCGCGACTTCTTTTAGCTAGTGATTTCATTCAATGATTGTTTCCGGGCGCATTCAACTGCTATAGTCATTAGTCCCGTAAATTTAGTGAATGTTGCATCTCGAGAAGTGGAGTTATTCCTCTCACTGATAGAACGTCAGATCCGTTGAGAGCTACCGGTGAGAGCAACTGCAGTTGATACCCGGAGCCAACTCTCTTGGTGAATGCGCCTTGTTATGTCTCCCCCTCATTGCACCGTGCCCTGGTACACGCACCACGCTGTACTGGTTTGGCAGCACTGGCACATCCAGGTGCCGGCACGCGTGCCGCGTCATCGCTTGAACATGCTTAAACCACACTCATGCGTGACCATGTGTGAAAGTCACATCCGTTTGCAAGTTTTCACCGCGGCGGAAGGACGTTGTATTTTCTCCGTGATATTGCCACTTTGCTTGAATACTCTTTCATGTTAAAACGCTGGGCGATCTACGGTGCATCTTCATTTGGTATAATGTTTTTTACATTACGAATCTTCTTACTCACCGGGTTCTTTGTGTGGTTACGGTGGCTATGATGCAGCACAAAATATGTATTTTAGCGGGAAGGAATAGGTTTCATTCAAAATCGTTGACACTCTTTAAGTCTTGGGATTTTCATGGAAGAAACGATAAAGTCGAGATCATCGGACCGTGTAACTGTATAATTAATATCATTAGAGAATATTTTTTTTACAATCGCAAATAAAGGAGTTATTCATGCACACTGCCTATCGTGTGTGAAATTAGTCATTCAAAAACAAGTATCACTTTTTAAAAAGTGTATTATAAGACGATGATGTAATTATGGGTATTAATACACGAGTCTGAAGTGATTTTATATTACAAGAGAGAAACGAGTCAAATTCGTTAACTTCGTAGGAACGTATTAATACCATTACATCTAGTTTGTTACTATTCCACTCGTGAAATTCAAACCAATATTATTTAACATGTAAAATGCCCCAATCAGGGTGGCGTATCTCAAAAAATGTATCGCTTTTCCTATTCGATGTTTCTTACCGCCCCTCCCTACTGGCCAATAATAAGCAGATACTCATCTATCTTAGGAGGCGGTGTGTAACAATCGTTTTGTTGATGTGCAATAAACCGCGTATGTATCAAAAAATAACTTCTTTGATTTTAACATGCATTAACTTGTTTTCAATATTTGGTGCATTTTGGAATCTGTTGGTCGTATTTCATTCGTGGAATAGTCGTATAAAATACCACTCGTGCTTTGGAAATTCTCAGATAAATCCCTTCAGGGAGTCGCATATTTATCGACAATTTCCAAAGCACCTGTGTTTTTACCTCTGATAAACTTTTATTTTGAACATTTTATGTTGCAACTGGCATGCAGTAAATTGTAACTACCAAAGATGATAATACGGTAATTTTATCTACCAAAACCTTCCTTGTTCAGTCGCCAACTTTCTTGACACTTTAAAGTTGTTACTAGATCAGTTTTATAAATTGTTTGTGAAATTATCCACTCTGACGTATTAGCTTGTCCCTTTTTACATACCAACTCTCGTCAACAATCTTTGGTGTCCATAACAACTCGTTCTCCGACCAACAGATTGTCAGTTTACTCTTCTTCAACACGTATTTCCTATACGTGGGAGGTCATAACTACAGACCGGAAAAATATGTAGTATTAAACGTCAAAATATGTACACAAATATGTAACGAAAACTGTAATAATATGTAACAAATATGTAAAGTCTGATATAATATGTAACATTAAAATTCTCGAATTAAAAACCATTTATATAGCAACAAATTATATTTAGGACAACTGCTCACTTTATTTCATACAACTTTCTCGTCAGTAGTAAAAGCGTAATCTATTATAATCCAGGATCGTAGTTTACCAGCCAGACTAATCGCAATAAAATCCATCGCACAAACTGGCCAGATCTACGACCAGCAAACATACTCTGTAGCATCTTCATCGAAGTGTTACATGTCGGCGATTGCAAATTTTTCTCGGAAATTAAGGTTACAGATCACAAAACGCGGTGTCAATGTTATTCTGGACACCTAGATTTCCTCAATAATGTAGGGAAAGTGTTCATTTAAAAAAAAATCTTTTCAGAAACAATATGGAATTAAATTGATAAACATTGATAAAATAAGAAAATATATTGTGAAAACAGCAAAATATGTAAAATATAGTACTAAATATGTACAAAGATGTAACGAAAAATTTCGATATTGTCTTACAAGGGCTATGATTCGCCAAGATTACAATTTTGAGAACGGTAAGTTGAAAGACAAAAAACGTAATTACATAAAAATCCTGTCTCTAGTCATAAAGTAACAGTGACTTTCGTACGACCCCGCCTCACGTCCCCACTCGACCAAAGCTCAGCGCCTCTTCTCAATTCGTTCACATTCGTCGTCACCTCCATTCAACGACGAATCGTTCATTCCATTCAACGTTCGAACAATGTTTCGAACACTAGCATGTCAGCAAGGTCGAAGTCAGCCGCTGTTTGGATGAGAATTCTAGCGGGCAGCTGTTCTGATTTGTTTCTCCGATCAATTCTAGGTGAATACCTGGATCAATATCTTAACACGCGAACCACGGATCGCACGCTGTATTTCTTTTCTCACCCTTGAACTATCTTCTTCCATTACTGACACACATACACAGACACACACACTTGTATTACACTACCACTTGGGAGATCACTCGGGAACCTGGAGCCTGTCTCGGTTGGGGCGATTCCCTCATGGGGGATAGGTACGTGGAGAAGACCTATTGATCCGACGTGTAGGTTTGCGCTGGATCTGACGTTCGAGTGGGGGAGGAACGCACCTACCTTAGTGAATGAATGAATGAATTTTACAACTTTGTAAAAACAACAGTTGAATAACACCCACCTCAGTGGAATCATCTCTGTACTTCGAGACCACTGTCTGCAAAACAAATTAATCAGTCAAAGTGTGCAACGGATCTTCGTTGACCAGAAGGTCCTTGTTTCGAGTCTCGACGTTGGCAAAATTTTTGACTAAAGAAAAGAGTTGAGTTGAGACCGTTTACTGTCTGGATGACGATTCGGGAGGAGTTTCCGTGGTTTCATACTCTCACTTCTCATTTCATTGACTATTTAGTGTTTTCGGGTTCGTCAACTTCTATGGTCATTAGTTTCGTAAGCGCAGTGCATGAAGGTGGCAGCACTTAATGGTTTCTCCGTCTGGGATATGAAATCCGGCGCCGACCTACTCTTCGGCATGCAGCGTGTTCCCCAATCAGAATGCTTAATGAAACGACCCTCCCTGCTTAATGAAAAGACGTAACAAACAGAAAATAGATAAGATATTTGGACGAAAAGCAGTTTACAATAAGACAAAAACCAGTTGCACTATTTTACACAAAGTGTGAAATTAAATTTAAAATTGAAAAATCCTATTTAAGAAATTTATAGAAATATTTTGGCAAGATGCTCCTTTCATCAGCTTTCTGTTTGTGACCCAAGAAAAATAGGGTACATCAATTAGTTTATAATAATGAAAAAGATATTAATTTGTAACATTTAACTGGAAAATTATCAGCAAAACAATATGGCGACCTGGATGGCCGAGGTGGCTAGAACGTGTGTCGACTCAACGCCTCGGTCTAAAAGGTCACGGGTTCGAGTCCTGCCGTGGGTATGGCTATTTGTCCCTTGTCTTTCATGCGCGATGCATGTTGTCATGGAAGATGGTCTGCTGGCCACAAACCGAGGAGCGTGTGTCTAGTGTAAAAGGTTAATATGCATTCCCACGAGGGATTTAATCGAACGCCTACAACACCGCTCTACACATAAGCCCTAATGCATGTCTCGCTCGTCACGACAATGATTTGCCGGCCCCTTGCCCACGTGCGCCACTCGCACACACGAACAACCGCACGCCGACGCTGCTGAGAAACAAGAAGACGGGGGCATTGTTCTCGTGCCGTTATATAGGCCCTTCGGCGCTACCCGCCGCCCCCATTGCCTCCGCCGTACCACGCCGCATCCGCGCTAGGCAGAAATACCCAATGCGTCATCTTCTGCGCCCTTTGTTTAACATCCTGTCATCTGCCGCGTGTAGTCACCGTTTGAGCGCGCCACGACGCTACAATAGTAATTGGTGCAGATGGTCGAAATCTCAACATTCTCTGAAGCTGGAAAAAGCCCCAGGAAGAAAGAAAAAGATCAGCAAAACAATATAAATGACCAATTTTCTTTTTAAATGTGTGAAAAAATGTAATTGTGATATTACGTCATCGGTTTCTGGCGATGGGAGAGGGGGGAGTGCTGAAGCTTTATAACATCCGTCGGTTTGCTACCGGTATTTGGTGCCAACCACTACATGTGGCCAACCGATACCTGGGACCAATCTGTACTTGAGGCCAATCAATACTTGGCGCGAAACGACACATGGGACAATCGGTCCTTAGAACCGATCGGTACTTGGCGCCAAACGTACTTGGAGTTAATTGGTTCTTGGCGCCAAACCGTAAGGGACAATCGGTTATTGGCACCAAACGTACATGGGACACTCGGTACTTAGAACCAATCGGTACTTGGTACCAAACGTACTTGGGGGTCGTGCGGTCCTTGGGTCCCATTCGGAATTTGGGGACAATCCGGTACTGTGGACCACAGGTAATGGGAACCACCGGTAATGGGGACCACCGGTACTGGGGACCAACGGTACTGGGGACTACCGGTACTTGGGACCACCGGTACTTGGGACCTTCCGGTACTTGGGCCCAGACGGTGCATGGAACCAATCATTACTCGTTAACAATCCATATCGCCAAACAGCGTAACGGCGACGACGTGACTCCGCTAGGATTCCGCGAGGATCCCCGGCCGAGGATGTGCCCTCCTTCTGGGCGTAGGCGGGCGGGAGGGGCGGGGGGAGGGGGAGAGCGCTCGGGAGAAAGTGCAGGCGGTGATTGTTGGCGCACGTGGTCGGCATCCCGAGCACCCACTTTCCTGCAGAAACAAAACGACCATTTGTAGGACGGCCGCTCAGAGAGTGACCGCGCGCCATTCTAGGAGAAGAATCTCACTGCTTTACCAAGATACTTTTCTTATTCTCATCTTCTTTATAACGAGCAGTGTGCAGTGTGCACCGCTTTTTGTTCGCAGGATTAACACTTCAACCTTTTATCGTCGGAATTAATTTCGACTCACGTCGCGCATGTTCATTGTCGCCACGACGGGTCATTGTTGGAGCTATCTGGTATCACCTGTTACAAATTTATATTGTCTTAATATTGTTTTGTCGATAATTTATACAATTAAAGCATTGTCAAGCAACAACCGTTGGTTATACGTAATAGTAATGGACCTTAGCTGAGTATGCCCCGTCAACGTTGGTGCGAACCACGCACACCATTTGTTTTATGCTGATCTTTTCCTTCGTTCATCGACATGTAGCAGATAAGCGCGACGTCGAAAAATACTCAAACAGTTGTAGGTCGTAAATATTATTTGATTCCAGGGAGTAACCACGCGCCTTTCAAGAAGAAGTGTCTCACTACTTTACCAAAATACTTTTCCCATTCTCATCTTCTTTTTTAACGAACAGTGTTCACTCCTTTTTGTTCGCAGGATTAACACTTACTCTTTAGCGTCGGAATTAATTTCGACTCGCATCGCGCACGCTCATTGTTGTTGCGATGGGAGCATTGTTGGAGTTATCTAGTAGCACTTGTTAGCAATTTCTATCACCTTTATCACCGATATTTCTATCATTTTTAATACTGTTGTATTGTTAATTTAAACCACAAAGCCATTTCAAACAAAAACCGTTCGTTTTATGAGAATTTATCTTCGAAATTAATTTCGACTCACGTCGCGCATGTTCATTGTCGCCGCAACGGGGCATTGTTGGAGCTCTCTGGTATCACCTGTTACAAATTTATATTGTCTTAATATTGTTTTGTAGGCAATTTATACACCTAAAGCGTTGTCAAGCAACAACCGTTGGTTATACGAGTTTTCTTCTATAAAAATAGTAAAACCGATAAACATCTGCTTGTGCCCCGTCAACATTGCTGCGGACCACCCACACTGTTTTATATTTCCTTCGTCCAAATGCCGTCTTTTAGCAGATAACCATACCGTCGAAGAATATTCAAATAAGTTAAGAGGTTGTGAATACTTCCTGACGCCTGGGAGAGACATTCTAGGAGCGGTAAGAGATCTCACTACTTTACCAAGATCCTTTTCTTATTCTCATCCTGTCTGTTAATGAAAAGTGTGCACTGGTTTTTGTTCGTAGGATTATCACTTTACCCCATTACCGCCGGAATTAATCTCGACTCACGTCGCTTCCGCTCATTGTTGTCGCGATGTGGCATTGTTGGAGCTATCAAGTAGAATCTGTTAGAAATTGCTTGTAATCGAAAATAATTATATCGCTGTAATGTTATGTTGCTAATTTTTATTACACCGACCAGCGGTCACATGAAAATTTTGAGTATAAAAGTGCTAAAACCGTTAGGCCCCATAAACGTTTGTGCGACCAATCCCAACCGTTTGTTTTATACTGATCTTTTCCTCCCTCTAGATACCGACATGTAGCAGCTAAGCTCGATTCTGGATATTCAACCCTTGCAATTCGTGAAATCCTCGTGACGCTTGAGAAAGGCGGCTGCGCTGTTCAAGCAGAAGAATCTCGCTCTTTCACGAATATATCTTTCGTTTTCTCAGCTAATTTTATAGGAACAGTATGCGCTGGATTATTTGCAGGATTAACCCTTTAACTCATTACCACCGCAGTAAATTTTAAACCAAGTTGCGCACGTTCATTGTCGTTGCGTCTGAGGTTGATGACGCATTGTTGCAGCTATGTGGTACCACCCGTTAGCAGCTTCTATCGCCTTAATGTCGTGTTGCTAAATTATGCTACCAATGCGCTCTCAAGCATCAACCGTTGGTTATAAGAGATTTTTTTTCTCTAAAAGTAGGAAAGCCGATAGACCTACCGATACGCCGTCAACGTTGGTGGGAACTAACCTCGTCATTTGTTTTATACTAATCTTTTTCTACATCTCCGTATTAATTATAGTGATGTCTAACATTGGATCAGCTCGGACGTGGTTATCCACTCGGGAGATCCGGTACCAAAAATTAAGTCGTAACGAAGTTTCCGATTGGATATCCGCATACCAGCCGATCGAACGTCAAAAGTCACTATAATTCAAAAAGAGAGTGTAAGCGTAGGATTGTAAGTAAATTCAAAACTTTGCAAGTCGTGAATGCTTCCTGATGTCTGACAGTTACACCCCGCTATTCTAGAAGAAAAATCTCGCTAGTGTACGAATATAACATTCTTATGATCATCAAATAATGACTGAGGTTTCTCAGGGCATCAACTTATGTTACTATAACTTAGTACTACTCACCCGCAGGTCCTAGGGTTTGAATCCCGACGCTGACAGGATTTTCAACACTAGCTAGATACCTAGGTCAAATTTATACGCTGTCTGGAGAATTCTAGCGGCTACACTGATCGGTAGTTTTCCGTGATTTCTCCGATCATACACAGCCGAATACTGGAGCAGTACCCTAAAAAAACGGGCCACGGATCGCGGTCGATCTTTGCTTCCTCTTTCTTGTCCTATCCTCTTCCCTCACACCACAGGTTTACACTAACATGCACTACACTAGCACATATGTGGGGAGCTCTGTCTGGAGCTTAGAGCTTGTCTCGTCTGATGCAATACCTCGCTGATGTAAGGTACCTGAACAGAAAAAACCCTGCAAGCGACGTGTAGGTTGTTGCCGGATCTCGCCATTCTGCTGGGAAAGAATATTGTCACTTCACATGAAAAAAGCTTGCACTAAACTTACGGGAGTAATGGCCAAAACAGTTTACGCGCCATTAAGCACGAAATAATCAATCAACCAACAAAACAATGTGCAAAAGGGTTTTTCGTGCGATTAACAATTTAACTGCCACGTAATTGACGTATTACATGTCTCTATGGATCAATTGATGCACTTATGTTCCTTCCGTGCTTTGGCCTATTGTACTACTGTGCCAAATAGTTTTTTTGTAAACGGAAAGTGGTTTTATATTTTTTGTAGTTTGGGTAAAAAGCAAGCTATATACGTAGATATTTTGACACTCAGTTAAATGATTATTTAATATACATGAGAGTTTTGGATCCATTATTTCCACTTGTAAACGATGTACGTGGATACTGAATAATGTCCCAATAACCATTTCTTCAGCCTCTTTCCAGCAACATAAAAATGGTTTTGAAGACATTTGAGACAAAACTGAAATGGAAGAAAGTAACATTATTTAAATTAATTGATTAATCTCAATCCTTTGTCTTTTCCGGATATTGAGAGCTGACATAAGTCTGTAGGGTATCTGCAGCAGCCATATTTACGCAAAGATGTCATCTTTCACTTTCCGTAAAAACAAAAAATTGCGTGGGAAAGTACTGGAGAGTCCGAAGAGGCAGCGGATGCAGAAGAGAGATGTCACATTATCCATTTCATTTCATTTCAATCCTTGCCCTTATCCTGTTCCCAAAAGCTTTGATCGTTAAATAAACAGAAAACTGAATAAGATGGACATACGGGCTGCTTTAGACTGCCGGGTCGGGGGTAGGAGGTATAAGCAGTTGATCTGTATCCTGCAGAATGGGCAGTAAGTATTGAGAATGATTAAAATATTTACGATCTTGCTGCATCTCAAAATCTAAAAATATTTTAACACAAACGTGTTCAAAATTACTGCAAGACATGTAACATACAATTAATTATATTGCAATTAATTAAGAATTTTTATTTATTTGATAACCGAACAATCTGAGATTGGACGTTTACCTACAAGAAAATTTTCCAAAATCTTTCATCAATAAATGGCTTAAATCATTTAAGACGTGATAGCAAAGTTGTTGAAAGATTCTGTTGAAAGGTTTAATTTACTAATTTCATCTCAATCGCCTAGGTTATAAACGCGCTATAACTTTAACGATGGACGGTACGATAATTGAATTAGTAGAATATTTGATTTGATTTATTTTCGTAAAACTACGAAAGAACCGGGTGGATGACAAGTACACTAATATCATTGTATTTCGTATTAGTTCGTTGTTAAAAGATTGCATTGTATTTAAGAAGTTTGACATACGTTTTAAAGTTTATAAAGAAAAACTTTTGTAAAAGCAAAGACTGCGAATATATCAATATGAATAGTAACGCCATTTTTATAGTGTTGTTTTATAATTGACGCAAACCGAACATATTTTAATGCAAATTTATAAATCATTGCCTCATCTTGGAATTTTAATGGAATTATCTTAATATCTGTTCGCAAACAGATAAAACGTTCATTATCTCCTGCAGGAGACTCGCAGATCCGGAATACTATTCCCTGCGACACATGTATGTCGGCAATGTAGGCTGAACACACCTTCTCCGCACTTGTCGAACAGAGTTTCTCTACTGAGTCTTCACCAGAATATAAGAACGCACTCAGATTTCTGACTCGGCTTCACAGCAGCAACCTTTTTCAAGAGGTCGGCGTCAAATATCGCATTGAGTGGAAGAAAAGAAAGGAGATCAAGTGGAAAGCCAATAAAAGATAGAAAGATCGTTTTAGTTCTTGATGACGGAACAGATTCTAAGTCCCAACTGGGATCTGCAGGTAATGATGACAGTGCTAAAAGACGCGGTGCGAAAGATGCTTGTGTGAAGATGCACTTAACGATTTCTATGTCCATCGTTGCTCTCTGTAGGAGGTTAATGTGCTGCTGACCACACGAAAGCCGGAGTCGTCAATGGTTGTTTGAACATGCATGTTTATCGGATGGGGAGACTCTACATTGAACGTTCCGAAGCCTAGTGGTTGCGTCGCTGCTTCCTGCTCTGTGTGTTCGGGTTCGAATCCCGGCCGGTCCTTGTGGTATTCATGGTGATCAAAACGGGTTCGCTGAGGGTTTTTACGTATTATCTGCCATTCATTCCACCACCTGCTCTATTTTCTGTTCTCCTCTCTCTTCGTCTGTGCACGCCTCTCCTGCTCTGATTGGACGTACGAGTATTCCGTCCCCTCTGTCCTCCCCGTCTGTCCTCCCCGTCTGTCCTCCCCGTCTGTCCTCCCCGTCTGTCCACCCCGTCTGTCCACCCCGTCTGTCCACCCCGTCTGTCCACCCCGTCTGTCCACCCCGTCTGTCCACCCCGTCTGTCCACCCCGTCTGTCCTCCCCGTCTGTCCTCTCCGTCTGTCCTCCCCGTTTGTCCTCCCCGTCTGTCCTCCCCGTCTGTCCTCCTCTTCTGTTCTCTCCGTCTGTCCTCCCCGTCTGTCCTCCCCGTCTGTCCTCCCCGTCTGTCCTCCCCGTCTGTCCTCCCCGTCTGTCCTCCCCGTCTGTCCTCCTCTTCTGTTCTCTCCGTCTGTCCTCCCCGTCTGTCCTCCCCGTCTGTCCTCCCCGTCTGTCCACCCCGTCTGTCCACCCCGTCTGTCCACCCCGTCTGTCCACCCCGTCTGTCCACCCCGTCTGTCCACCCCGTCTGTCCTCCCCGTCTGTCCTCCCCGTCTGTCCTCCCCGTCTGTCCTCCCCGTCTGTCCTCCCCGTCTGTCCTCCCCGTCTGTCCTCCCCGTCTGTCCTCCCCGTCTGTCCTCCCCGTCTGTCCTCCCCGTCTGTCCTCCCCGTCTGTCCTCCCCGTCTGTCCTCCCCGTCTGTCCTCCCCGTCTGTCCTCCCCGTCTGTCCTCCCCGTCTGTCCTCCCCGTCTGTCCTCCCCGTCTCTCCTCCCCGTCTGTCCTCCCCGTCTGTCCTCCCCGTCTGTCCTCCCCGTCTGTCCTCCCCGTCTCTCCTCCCCGTCTGTCCTCCCCGTCTGTCCTCCCCGTCTGTCCTCCCCGTCTGTCCTTCCCGTCTGTTCTCCCCGTCTGTTCTCCCCGTCTGTCCTCCCCGTCTGTCCTCCCCGTCTGTCCTCCCCGTCTGTCCACCCCGTCTGTCCACCCCGTCTGTCCTCCCCGTCTGTCCTCCCCGTCTGTCCTCCCCGTCTGTCCTCCCCGTCTGTCCTCCCCGTCTGTCCTCCCCGTCTGTCCTCCCCGTCTGTCCTCCCCGTCTGTCCTCCCCGTCTGTCCTCCCCGTCTGTCCTCCCCGTCTGTCCTCCCCGTCTGTCCTCCCCGTCTGTCCTCCCCGTCTGTCCTCCCCGTCTGTCCTCCCCGTCTGTCCTCCCCGTCTGTCCTCCCCGTCTGTCCTCCCCGTCTGTCCTCCCCGTCTGTCCTCCCCTCTACAACAAGCATGTGTAGGATAGTAGCCTACGGTAAGTACACGCTGTCTTCGTCTGGTCTCGCCTCTCCGCTAGTGTCGTCGTCTGCCTTCTTTTGTCCTCGGCCATTGTGTCGTATACTTCCTCGGCTCTGGAAGCATCATTAAATATCCTCGAGTGACCTATATGTTGAGCATTTTCAAATTTGTCACTACATGGGCATTGTTAGCAATATTGTCTTTACGACTCTAATTTTCTTCACCAGGAACCAACACGTCTATTCGTTTCTCGCATCATTTCCTAGTTGTGTGAAATTTGTTTAGGACGAAACTTTTGGCTAATTTAATTTTGTTGGGTAATTTATTCATGCCACAAGCCTAACATGGCCGTTTGAGGATTATTCGTCCTTCAAAAATCATATTCTATCAGTTTTAATTTTTTGGGGACAGTACATCTCAAAATTCAAAAATTATTTTAAGTACTAATACAAATTCGACGTTTCCAACTAACCGCTCTCAGTGTGGAACAATTACTACTTCACTCACGTATTTCATACAAGTTTGAAAACTGCTTTTCTTTACATAAATGATTGTTTATTATAAATATTTTAAGTGTTTATTTATTATTTGTTATTTATTATTATTATTTGTTATTTATTATTATTATTTGTTATTTATTATTTATTTATACGTACTGATCACTTCTAAATGCCATTCACATCGCCCGTTCGAATCCCTGAGTCTTAGAGTACTTCACGCCTACGGTGACCCAATCCATTCTGCCACACTTGTTTAGTGAATGTGTTTGGAGCGGGCTCTTCGAAACTAGAGATGCGACATTGATGTCAATGTTTTCAAAACATCGACGTTTTTATAAAATAATGTTTGATATATAAAAAAATAAAAAGAATCATCATAACGAAATTTTGTAACAAATGTTTAAAATGTCCATAAATTGAATATTCCTCAGGCCAAAGTGACAAAGGGTGAAAAATAAGTGTTCTCGAAAATTCGGGTATTCGTCAATAAAGAAGCCTATATTTGAATTACCGAATAATGTAATCAAATTTTTGTTAATTATCCTGACGTTTATTCACTTTGTTTTTTAGATAAATCTCAATTTAACGCTCCAGCGGGCGCGCTGTCGTAAATTTTACGACAATAGCAGATTTTTTTGTTTTGATGTCAACTCATTGTTGTCAAAGACTTCTGCGTTCATGGTATTCCTTGCAGGTATCTTTAGTGATGCATTCCTGCAGCCACTGTTTAGTTTGCACGCTATGTTCAGTTTTGTAACGCTCTATTCGGGATAAGTGCATAGTGACGTAAACTTTACGCTGCGCGCTGGCTGTTCTGCTAAAATATTGTATAATAATTTGGCCTAATCGAAATTTTCTGTAAAATGTCCAGATAAAGAATTCATGTGAACGAAAATCAGAATATTCTTCAAGAGCAGTCTGATCGGAGGAAGATCATGAATTGGATAATGACAGTGACTGTAAACGAATGTTGAAAATATAGACGAGCATCAGAGCGATACTGGATCGGAACAAGATCTTTTTGATACTAAATACATACGTTTATCAACGGATATGTGTTTTGGTAGTAAATATCATTCTTATATATTATAATGCGACATAAAATTCCATTGTTCTACAATTCCTTTGATTTTTTCAAGAGTCATTGAATGTCGTAAAATTTACGACACGCGCCTGCTGGTGTGAACATTTTACGCGCGCCCGCTGGAAGGTTAAAAAATTAATAAACGAGGTCACTTTCAAATTAAATCCCTCCCAGATGAACTTCTGTGGTTCTTTATCTAGTTTTAAAAACATTTTTGTTTAACATAGATAGTTTGAGGTCGATGTTTTACTAATATCGAAGTTTTAATATTGACTGTTGGCACATACATTTCATATTTGGCGCCGTGGCGGGAGATTGGTTTTTAATAACCATCTTTGGCCCTTTATTGCTAGCTCAGAATTTGCATTTTGAACGTACCGCGTCGGACTTATAAAAAATTCCCCCCAAAACCGCGCGCGAGGCGCTAAAAGAGCGGGTATATAAAATTCCTTTGTTTTCTGTCGAAATTGCAGTCCGCCTAGTCTCTGGTCGTAATAGTTTCATCTGTCTTCGACAGGGGGCAGCACTTGCTGGGGTTCCGTCCCAGGCAGTCTGGGGCAGAGAAAATTATTAAAGACACACTCTAGCTCCGTTTTAACCAATGACAGCATTCAATTCACACCAATTCAAACAGCGAAACAGGTGTTTCAAAGTAGTCGCTCCGCCCAGTGAACGAGCTTCAGTGCGCTCGCATTAACGTTCCATGAGAACAGTTTAACTTAGTAAGGTTGGCATACCTGTCGCCTTTTAGAAAACCTTTCAAAGAGAAGCCATATTTTCGCGGGAAACAGCGCATTGCATGAGCAAATTTGTGTAATACAGATTAAAAGAAGTCATTGCTTTTCGTGTGAGACTCAGGTAACGGGTTGAACGATTTATTCCCTGATTGCTTATTTATTTATACTATCTTCTAATAAGAAGGGTATGCTGTGTCTTTTCAGAGATCGAACGAGTATTTCGTCTCGCCGTAACCAACCAAAACTTATGACCGCTCTCCCAAAAAATTGAACAATAACCCAAATCTGAAAAAGGAGCTATATCGCCGCCTTAACATTGACCATCGACGTTTTGTTGTCGATGACGCCTTCCTACTCGTAAGAAGGTAGTGTGGGGTCGCGATGCAGCCTCGCGGTCTTAACGGGTGCATGGGAGAACTGGGCCACGACCAGAGTGCAATGAAGAAAGATCTCGCCCGTGCGACCGTCCGAACCGGTAAATTTCCTCCTTTTTCTGCCTCGAGCTCCCCGACACGCGGTGAGATCCAGTAGCTCACCCGCAGCTCGCTCGTGCCGGATTTGAGGCGGCCTACATTATAAATACTGTACGTGTTTTGTGAAAACGTCTGTGTATTTACCAAGTTAATGCGGTGTGTAAAGAGAGAAAAATAAACCCAGAATGAAAAGGTTTAGCAGTTGATGTGATGACAGTAGCTGAAAGTGGTAATTTCTGCGAATGAATAAAATATACTGGAGAACTGCAACCGCAAAAAAGCTGGTGAATGTAACCAGACAAAATGGTTTTCCAAAAAGTATTATCCACACTGCTCAAGAACAACGAATCTATAACTACACTGCAACAAATTAAATATATTATCAAATATAATAAAGTCTGTAATGACGTATAGTATGCATTAAATTATCAACTGCTCAACTTACATTTCATGTTTCAGTTACAAAAATGTTTTTTTCTCAAGTTCTGTTCAATTTCATCCACTTTCTTGCGTACATTCAAATTCCTGTAATATAAAAAATTTCTTTCCCTTTGTTTTTATTTCACATAATGTTAGTTATGTTTTTTAAATTACTAGTAATCTGCCATTTCTAATGTTAATCTCTTGTGTTATTGTTATCCCATGCTTTTAATTGTTTAATTAATTGTTTGCCATTTTCTTGTACTAGAAAACTGATGATGATGGCTAAGCCATCGAAAGCTGCTCTTAAAATAAATAACATTGTTGGCAATGACAACACCTGTGATCATTTAATTTTAAATGCCAACGACATTTCACCAATAAACCAATACAAATATAGTATGCAGTACAACATTTCTTTGCATATAAAGAATACCGTATAAAAAAGCTGCTCTAACTTAACGCAAAACGTAAATAGCAAATATTTAATAGCGAGTGGCCTCTTCCTTTCATCCTTGCTGTCGCGTGACGTTAGTTCTAACGTAAGCGATCTTGCATTGAATACGAGAATTCAGTCGTCATGGTCAAAAGATTAGACGCAATAATACTATCAAATATTTGCATTTTTCAGGCAAAATCGAAACTTTTTTTTTTGAGTTTATGTGTATATAATGAAACCATAGATAGCTCTCGCACGGTATAGTTTCCTTTCAATTTCTGCGCGCAGTTGAAATCAATAAAATGGATCTGAGTTTCGAATACGATTTTTTTGACGACTAGTAAAACAATTGAGCCTTGTCAAATACCGCAAGGATCCGCAAAATCCTCCAAATGATAATAGTGTCAGTTCAATTAATGTAATTGTAGTTTCAGGATTAGTTCACTTCACTTTGGTCTGATGCTAAAATGAATTTTAAATTAATCGGAAAGCTTGGGAAAATGTAAAAATTAATACATTCATAAAAAAAGTGAACTCGCGGAGCGAGGAGGATTTATCTGAGAATTTCCAAAGCACGAATGGTATTCAATAGGACTATCCCACGAATGAAATTAGGACCAACAGAGTTCCAAAACGCGCCAAATATTTAAAATAACTGAAAGCATGTTAAAATCAAAGAGGTTATGTTATAATACAACACGGTTCATCGCACATGGACACAGCAATCGATAAGAACCGCTTCCTAAGATTGATGTGTAGCAGCTTATTATTGGCCAGTAGGGAGGGGCGGTAAGAGAAGTTGGATAGAAAGCGATTCATTTTTTTGAGGTACACCAACGCCTTGATCTGGACATTTTGTATAAGTAGTTAAACACTATTGGTTTCAATTTCACGAGGGTCCATGACGTCTATGTAAAATATTTCTTTGAAAGGAAGTTTTGAAGTGCACTTTCTTGAATACAATCAACATGAACACATTCTTTCATGCAAACATTCTTCAAATAAATTTGCATTCTCCATATTGCAATTCATTGCAACACATTGCAATTCTGCAAACAAAGTTGGCGGACTGAGAAAAAAATACAGGAAGAACCCAAATTCAACACACGTTATTAATGACAATAACATGAATGTGAACCATCATGGCGTATTACACGCCGACGAGGCCGATTCCTAATTTAGTTTTGCGTGAATGACTTTCAAAATAATATCTTACTCTACGACTGCTCCAGAATGTATACATTTCTGCACGTTAACGGATGCAGTAATGATGCCGATTCCACAAGCCGTGCGAGAATATTATTCTCACACGGCTCTCGACCAATCATAATTCGTCTTTTATTTATTTATTTATTTATTTATTTAGTCAAAAAACAGTAAAAAACTGTATATGACGTGTGGGGAAAGAAATTTATCTGCGCACATTTTCTTGAGGGCCAGAATTTTATTAAAAAAAACAACCGAAAACGAAAAAATTAATTTAGAAAATAATTATTTTAGAAAAATAAAGATATTTGAAAAATGTTTTTTCCCGAGTTATAGAAAATCAATTTCAACTGTAAATGAACTACAAGCAAAAGGAGTGCTCAACAAAACGTGCGCACAGTGAAGCTACATTTACGTCCAGAAGCAAAACAAGGGGCCATCTCAGCATTTGCTCTATGGATCAGGGAAACTGGACAAAAACCTGATCGAGATGGGGGTCATTGACCCGGAAGCTGAAGTACATTACTTGTTACAGGCGTATTAAATATTTTTTTAAATGTATACAATGCAAACATAAACTAATTCATTATATATCTTTGTTTTGTTACATTATTTTTCTTTTTCACGATAAGTTCTTTCTTAGTTCATTACACCACGACAGAGGGTTCTCGCAGTAGCCTACAGAGGCGCTGCGTGCTCTGCCGCGGCTGGTCGCAACTGTCAGTAGACAGGTGAGCCACGAAACAGTATGCGAGTTGGTGTTGAGGTTAAGGCGCCCATTGGATATTTTTAAAATATCAATTTTAAAGTCGTAGAGAAAGTATAGTCTTCTACTCGCGTAGAATGGCTATTATTCACTCGTTGAAATTCCGACACTCGCTCCTACGTCGCTCGTGTCGTAAACATCAACTCGTGAATAATAGCTATCATTCTACGCTCGTTGAAGAATATACTATACTACTCACATTACTTACTTACATTACTCAAACGGCTAATTGGGAACCTACTAAGTTAAGCTCGGAGACAACATGCCTGCTTTCTCTGCAACAAATGTGACCGGAAGGTTGTAGAGTAACTGCCCACGGAGGCAGAATTTTCGACGGTAGCTAGAGAGCTCGCTCAAATACAGTTGTTATTTGAAGGGGAATTCTACTACCCATCTGCTCTGATCAGTAGTCTTGGGTTCTCTGATCAACATCAGGAGAATGTCGAAGCAGTACACTAACAAACAGGGTACGTAATGTGCACGATAATTCTTCACTCTCCGTTACCCTAGCCTCTCTCTCCCCCCCCCCACACACACACACATACCACAGACACACACCACACACACGCACACACTAGACACGCACGCGCGCACACACACACACACACACACACGCACACACGCGCGCGGGCACACACACACAGACATACACAATGTCAAGAGACCAGACGGGAGCTTAGAGTTTGTCCAGGCTGGGACGGAATTACAGTGGTGGAGATACCTGGATGAGGATAATCCCGCAAGCCGACCTATAGCTCAGTGCTGGATATCAGCATCCAGCTGGGGAAGAACATTCCCACCTCCAGTCGTAAAGTATTCACCACGTCAATGACATAGCAGTTGACGTGCCCGGATATATCAAAGTAAAGAAGGGATTAGCGACGAAGGGGGCGACAGGCGAGTAACGAGTTTGTACGATGGGAGGCAGATGGATGAAGAGGAAAGGAAGGCATGGTTGACGGTGGGTCATCGGGAGACATTATGTGTCTCCGTCATGTCGGCACTTTTTTTGCCATGTCGTGCCCTGTTGTCCTTCCGGCGTCACCTCCCGCCGCCCCCGCCGCCCCCGCCGCCCCCGCCGCCCCCGCCCCGCCCCCGCCGCCCCCGCCGCCCCCGCCGCCCCCGCCGCCACCGCCGCCACCGCCGCCCCCGCCGCCCCCGCCGCCCCCGCCGCCACCGCCGCCACCGCCGCCACCGCCGCCCCCGCCGCCCCCGCCGCCCCCGCCGCCACCGCCGCCACCGCCGCCCTGTCGCTCCCCGACGTCACTCATTGCTATATCCCATCTCCATCCCCCGCCCCTTCCTCACTGTCCACCCACCACCCCAGTCACCCCCCGTTGCCCCTCCTTTCGCCGTCCCACGTCACCGCCGCCTGTTTCGTCGCCAGCCTCCATCGCTAACCTCCATCGCCAACCCCCGTCGTCAGCCCTCGCGAGGCCGCAAACCCCGTCCTCCTATTGGGCGCAGCCGCGCGCGGGACGGGGGCGAATCCTGGAGCGAGGCGCGAAGGCGGCCGGAGGGCGGCGTCTGGCGGGGATCCGGCTGGACCGGTCCAAGGACGCCCGCAAGGTCACGGCGGCTGCGCGTGCCCGCCGGCGGTGGCGCCTGGCTCACCGGCACACATCCTCGCCCTCCCCCTCGCCTCTCCCCGCGCGCGGCCTGACAATCTCCCGGATGCGCCAGCCCACGCCCCCCTTTTTTTAATTTTTTTTTAAATTTCATTTTATTACGTGAATGAAAAATACATGGTTCAGTAATATTACTTTTTCACATATAATTCTTCTGGCTTACATTTAACCTAACCTAAAAACTATTTCTAATCTAACTACAAAATTGGCTAAGGATACTCACTGAGCACCTACGCTTAGTTTGCATCTGAGAATGTATTGAGAAAGGTGTGTAGAGGATGTCTATTGCGGATTCGGGTCGGAAATTCGTTGAGTGTGGCTAGGTTGTAGTGAGCTATTTGATTTATTGAGGATATGTTTGAATAGAAATTGTTGGAGAGATGAGCGATGTGATGGTTGATCATTGATCATTTGAAATGAACCATGGGGCGTGAGTGGCTAATCTTAAGAATTTGTTTTGCATTATTTGAATTTTATTGATGTTTGTCTGTGAAGCGTTCGTCCAGATTCCCCGCCCCCTGGCCAAACCAGAGCTGCGGCGGCATCTTTTTTTTTTACCGCCTGGCACGGATTTTCCGGGATTCGCACAATGGACCGAGTTTCAAAGCCACTCTCTGAATTTGAATCAGTGAAATTGTCTCTGATTCAGTCAGTGAGAGCTGAAGTCACTGATATCTTCAGTCGAAATGTGTAGTTTTGCTGACAATCGGCGAATACGCCAACCTTTTCATAATGACCGACAGCATTTCATTGGTCGTCAGTGGTAAACGTCCCGCTGCTTACTGATCGTTCAGTCGTTCACGTCTTGCTGTTGTCACTGTTTCACTGATTCAAACAGTGAAGTTTCACTGATTCAAAAAGTGGACCCATTTTCACTGATTTGTTCTGTTCAATTCACTGATTGTCAGTGGCAGTGTTATAACTGACACCATCAGTGAATAATCACTGTCAATCAGTAGTTTTTCACTGATTCAGACTGAGAGAGCAGAATCCGACTGAGGTGGCTCAGGGCACCTACTGGCGTCACTGCAGTGCCTCTGACCGGGAGATCCTAGGTTCGAGTTCCGATGCTGGCCCGATTTTCGACAATAGCTAGATAGCTAGGTCGAATTCAGTTGCTGTCTGTAAAAGGCTGCTTCTGATCGTCAGTTTTCCGAGATTTTTCGGATCTACACTAGCCGACTGCCGTAGCAATAGCTGAAAAAACGAGCTATGGACCACATGGTGATGTTTCGTTCCTCTTCCTTGTCCTATCCTACTCCTTACACTTATATGCACTACACTACCGCACATGCCGGGAACTCATAGCTTTTCCGGGCTGGTGCGATGGCTCAGAGGGGGAGATACCTGGACCCGAAAATCAGCAAATCGATCTGTAGGTCGCCGCTGGGTATCACCATCCAGCGGGGGGAAACACTGCGATCCTCCGTAATGAAACGTGCACTACACTCGCGTCACTAGTGACCACAGCCGCTGATGCGTCCGAAATCACTAATCTACCAATCGGTCAATCAACTGAACCCCTGAAGGGTTTTCATCGTCCAGTTATACCTGTCCGTGTTGGTGCGACGCGTGTTCAATTATATGCAAAAGAGGCCAATGACGTCTAGTTTCGCCCGTCCGCATTCTGCACGTCTTGTGTTCTACTGGCAAAACGACGATTTACCGTGTCACAGCTTCCCCGGATTGAATGATTAGTGGGGCACGTCAACTGCCGAGTTCATTAGACCCGTAATGCATGGGATTTATCAGTGGAGGTGTCGGTGATCTTCTCCCGTTGGATGGTGAGATCCAGCGCCCCGCCCACCTACATGTCCTCTCGTAGGGTTGTCCTCAACCAGGTGTCTCCCACCAGTGGGGAATCGCCCCAACTGGATCATCCTCTAAGCTCCCGACTCGTCTCTTGACATGTGGGTAGTGTAGTGCGTGTTAGTGTAAATGTTGGTGTAAGGGATGAGGATTGGGAAGTAAGAATAAGGAAAGATCGCACGTAGTTCATGGCCCGTTTTTTAGGGGACTGTTTCGGCATTCACCTGGTGTTGATTTGATTGATTGATGATTCCGGGCGCGCCAACTACAGAGGTCATTAGTCGCGTAAGTGTAGTGCGTGTTTTCCTCGGAAGGTGGCGGTGAACTGGATGCCGAGATCCGGCGCCGACCTACCGTCGACTAGCGGGGTTTCTCCTCAACTAGGTATCTCCCACCAGCGAGGCACCATCCCAGCCGGAACAAGCTCTCAGCTCCCGACCGACCGGTCGGTCCTGACATGTCGTGTAGTGTAGTGCGAGTTAATGTGTTTGTGTGTGTGTGTGTGTATGTGTATGTGTATGTGTGTGTAAGGGGTGAGGATAGAGCAAGGAAGAAGAAGGGAAGATCGCACGCAGTCCATGGTCCGTTTATTAGGGTACTGCTCCAGCATTCACCTGGTGTTGATCGGAGAAACCTCAGAAGACTCCCGATCAGAGCCGCCGGCCGCTAGGATTGTCCTTCAGACAGCGAGTGAATCCGTCCTAATAACGCAGCTAATGTCGAAAATCCTGTCACCGTTGGGACTGCATGTCGTAAAGTAGGAAATCGCGCGGGCTATATACGTAGCCCAAGGTACATTTTTTATCCATTACGAGTTTTGTTTTCCGTGATGAAACTCCGGTTTCGATTCCCGGTCGGGGAAAATGCAGCTGTAGCTTTCTAATACAAATCGTCTTAGTTTCTATTACTGTGTGCTCAGTCAGGCCAATTATGCTACATAAGGTGAAGGGAATTCGTCATGCTCGTCACGTGACTTCCTTACCCCCAGGTGCGGATAATAAAAAAACAGGTCTCAGGCCTATAAACACTGCTAATTGGCAAAAGTGGGATTAATTCAACTCTAAAATGCCACGGATACATATATACATACACACATACATGCATACGATACTTACTACACACACACACACACACACACACACACACACACACACACACACACACACACACATGAGTTTCGTTCTGATCAACTACTCCGTTACCTCAAAAGATGTGTTTGATTATGATGTGAAATTAAACTTTAAAGTATGGCCTTGAAATTTGCCTTAGTTGTCTCGCGGATGAAAGATGGGGATAAGCGACGTCTATTAGCATACGAATTGTTTTTATTTCTCCATTGATATTTCATCATGAGTCACTCTAAGTGTGGCATTGCAATAAACTGTAGTATATGACAATGGTATAAATCTCTGACAAAATTGTATAGCATTCAGGAATTTCTACGTGGCTTTTCTATCATCAATAACTGTAGATCTCGCGCGCTACTTTGTAGCTCAACACACTTTCAGTCTATCGGACAATAAATTGCTTGCTGTGAAAAGCTCAGAAGCAGACTGCATTGTAGGGGAAACGTGTTACCTGACTCTATTGACATCGTCACCTCTTCAAACTCAATAGAAGTGGCCCGCCAGAAAAAATAATATGGTTGGATTACAGGAGCTTGCGGAAGTACTACAGGGCCGCGAGAACAGAGCGTGAAGATACGGGCAGCCAGGTGCGTTTTCCTGAAGAAAATCAATACAAACACTTCAAAAATCAATACATTGCTACGTGCAATGTATAACAATATAATAAAACCATCCAATTAATAATAATAATAATAATAACAACAATAACTGATTTAATAAACCTAACCTAAAATTATTAAAGTTTACCAATATTATCAATTATTTTACTATTAAACTTTTCAATCCATCGAGCGAAGGGATCAAAGGAGTTCGTCGGCATCATATTCCAGCCCGTTATTTTTCTCTTTGTAAATACAAATTTTCCTGTTCTCAATGACCTGTGAGTTGGACTGAATTTTGTGCTTGTTATCTTCTTTACTAAAGTATGTGGATCTAGTGAGTCGAATTTAGATATCCTTCCAAGTTTGATAACCAGCGTAAGCTTAGTGTATGTCACAAAGCCTTGGTTTAACCTTCCTGACTTCTAGTAACTCCCGTCCTACTTTCTTCTATTGCCTCGGAATGTCGGATCTCTTCTCATTTTTCGTTAATGACACTGTCTTTCTCGGATTTCGTTAATTACAACTCAACTGCCTAGCGTAGCTACAGACGCTCGTGTTAGCACGGTTTAGTAAAACTAAAGGGATAAATATTGATACAATCACGTTTGTATGTGAGCCACTTTACACAATTTACTATTCGTAATATGCAACTTTTCACTCGAGTCAGCTTTCGTAATATTATTTTATTAACTTAAGTTTTGAACGACTAATTTATGTTTAGTTTATAATGTTTATTTTATAATTTCTTCATAACTAATCGTTGATGGTAAACATGAATCACAGAGAAAATTCTTAAAATCAAATACGTGAGAATCCCTCTACGTAAATAGATATATGCAAGATTATACCTTGTTCCCAGTTCCATTATAAATACATTTAATGCGGAAGAATAAGTAAAACTAGGTTATGTTTTTCTGAATCCATTGAGCACGATACTTCAGTGTGTATGTACAGTACACGAATTCTTTAGCGAAATCCAGGGAAACGTTCGGAATCGTCTCACACTTCAAGAATAGCACGCAATGGGAAATTCAAATGACGCACCCGATTCCCAGGCAAAAGAAGGCTACGAAGGAAATGTGCACAGGGACACGGGAAGTTTTCTGTCAGTGAGAGGAAACAATAGGAGAGAAAAAATGTAGAAAGCTTGTTAAGAGTTTGAAGAGTTATAATATGCAAAATAAATCTTTCAAATTTGTTTCAAATACAAAATTATCTAACCAATATTATTTTATTTCGCTTGTGACAAGCAATAAAATATTTTTTCTACTCCCATTGTATAACACTGTCTTTGGATGGCTGCAACCAGTTGCATAATACAGTTTTCATTATGATACAGGTTCTTGACCAATCACAGAGACGCTTACAAACCAAGTATTGTCACTTCATTAATCAGTGAGAATCGTTGCAGTAAATGTTTCGTTCGAGTGTGTATATTAAATTTGCATTTAATGTTGTATTAAGCTTCTCAGTCTTAATTTATTAGTAATAATTTTTACGTGAAATATCGTTAAAAATAAATTGGATCGTAATTTCACTTTGATCTTATTTGACTAGCGCAGTGGTTGTTATTGAAGAGAACTTTCAGTGAAGTTAAAAGATCTGAACGCAAGACATTTTGCGTTATTTGCTGCTGCTGTGTGGTTTACGATACTCGCTCGTTCCTCGCGCGTATCGTAATTCCACATTCGTGTATTAATATCCATCATTACATCATCGTTTCATAATGTACTATTACCACATCGACTTTTATACATAATGCAAGAACTCTTATGGATTCATTGATTGGTGATCCCGAACGCGTCAATAGATAAGATCATTAGCCTCATAACTATTGTGCATGATTTTATCATGGGAGTTGGTTGTGATCTTCTGCCGCTGGATGTCGAGATTCTGCAAAGACCTACGTTGGTTGACATTGAAAAACGATAAATCATGTTCCTGTCTGTGGTAAATTATTTTCTACAACACGTTGCGTAGTCAGATTCCATGTTTTGGGGGTCCACGATACCGTAAAATTGGTTTACGGCAAAACGCCTGACAGTCCTTCCATCTGTTGATCTGTCTATGAACTAGGCTAGTGGCTAAACCCTAGGAAGGATTGTCACCAAAATTGCCAATCGCAATCGATCTAACTGATGTAACTTTAATTTGAAACGGATATTTTGATTTTTGATGTGTTAATATGGACAGTAACTGCGGTGTTATAATATTTCATAAACGTTACTAAGACGCGAGAGTACGTGCTGTTGTAACATCCCTAAATTTGTATTCCGTTCCGTTGTCTATTACGGAAAATGTATCCATGAAGGACTGTGAATGCCCAGTCCCTTCACATGCTATTACAAAACTTTGTCGAAAAATTTGCCTATTATTCGTATGTAACAAAATAGCAAATAAAAATTTAAAAAAAATAAATAAAAATGTGTGTGTATGTGTGTGTTTCAGAGTGTTGCATCTGCTTGAGGCGATGCGCGTGATTTGTCTTGTGATGTTATATTAATAGTGTATACCAATGTTGTCAAGGTTGATGCTATAATGCCATCCCTATTGTAAAACGGCGGGGTTTCTAATAGTTCCCTTTCCCGACACCAGTTGCGCAGAGAAGCTCGTGGCATGCTACTGTTCCACGACGCGTGCCACTGCCACCAGTAGGAGACCTTGATACCACTGATATATACTTCTTATATGTCTGTTAACAGAAAATGTATCCATGAATGACTGTGAATGCCCAGTTCCTTCTCATGCCATTACAACACTTTGTTAAAAGATTTGCCTATTGTTCGTGTGTAACAAATAGCAAATAAGAGTATATAAAATTAAAAACGTGAGCGCGTGTGTGTGTTTTAAAGTGTTGCATCCGCTTGAAGCGATGCTGGTGATTTGTCTTGTGATGTTATATTAATAGTGTGTACTATTTATATATCTTATCCAGAATTATATAAAATTAAATATGTATATATATATAACATAAAACAATATAAAATATATAAAAATATTTATATATAATTTATATTATATATATGATTTATATTATATATATAATTTATATTACATATAATTTATATTACATATAATTTATATTATATATATAATTTATATTATATATAATTTATATTATATATAATTTATATTATATATATAATTTATATTATATATATATAATTTATATTATATATAAATATAAAAATGCACAAAATTAAACATGTGTGTGCTTGTGTGTGTGTTTCAGAGAGTTGCATCCGCTTGAGGCGATGCGCGTGTGGGCAGCGCTGGCGCTGTTGGCGTGGGCGGGGGCGTGGGCGGAGGAGGCGCCCAAGGAGAAGGCGGAGTGGCCGCCGGGCACGCGCTCCACCCGCACCTCCCTGCACGTGGCGCGCAGCCTCGACCCCGACGCCGTCGAGACGCTCAACGTGCGCACGCGCTCCGGCGAGGTCAGCTATTATTCTTTATTAGATTCACATTTTTACCTATTTAATTTTTTAATTTTAATTTTTGCATTTTAATTTTTTAATTTTTTTAATTTTAATTTTTACATTTTATTCTTAATTTTTAATTTTAATTTTTATATTTTATTTGTAATTTATTTTTAAGGTTTATATTTTATTTTTTTACTTTTATGTTTTATTTTTGTTCTCTATTTTAATTTTTATATTTGATATGTTATTTATTACTTTTGTATTTTATTTATTTCATTTTCAATCTGCGCACGCGCTCAGGCGTGGTCAGCACACTTATTATTATTTATTATTTTGACATTTTATATATTTAATTTTTAATTTTTATTTTTACAATTTATTTTTTAATTTATTTTTTAATTTTTTATCTATTAGCTATACATTTAATTTTTAGTTTTTTAGGTTTTTTATTTTTGTTATTTTTTATTTTCATTTTGCTTCTGAATGTCATCGATTCTTTTTGCTTTACACAGATGTATCTATTCACTTAAGTTAAAATTAGCTAACTTAAAATCAGGAAGTTATGAGAGTACTCCGTATAAGTTCACTTGTTTGTTACTCTATTTTTAAGAATATTTTGAAACAATATATACATTTTTATTGTTGTGTGGATGTGTTTTTGTTTATTCTGTATTAAAATGATGGAATATTTGGTATATTGTAATGCGAGTTATGTGTCTGTGAACTAGTTTTGAAACGAATGGTTTAAGTTGTGAAGGGGAGGAGGGACGGTACAGATGTGGACAGCCGAGACGAGACGTCACAATTGTGGAGAGGCGAAGAGTCGCGTGGGGTGTAGAGGAGAGATGCCAATTAATGGAATTGTAAGAAAGATTGGCAGGAATATGATTTTTAAAGTTTTATTTTTGTAGGTAGTAAGGAGGATTTATGGGTATGTAAGATGACAGGACTCAGATGGCAGATGCAGGTGATAAGGCAAATATTTTGCAAGGGAAGTAACTTGAGAGGGTGAGTCATTTTAGCAGAAGACGTTGATCTCTAGATGAGATTTCTACGAGATACGCAATTGTACATAATGTCCTAATATAGGTGGCCACCATATTGAAATAAAATAGTAGAAAATTTTGTTCATAAAATGAAGTAAGATTCGATGGCTCCGATGTGAGATAAATAAGGCAGATAGGGGTGAAAGGAGGCGAACAGAGTTCGCGGCGATGAAAGAACATAAAGAATAATGTGACAAACATATGAAGTAAGAAAGGATGGAATCGATGAGGAGAAATAAGTAGAAATGACGCAGGTGGGGATACATAAGAACATACGACAACGCTCTTGGAAAGTAAGGAGTGTTGAGAAATGTATGGAAAATAAAAAACATCGGAAGTCAGCATTATTAAAACTTAAGGAGGAGTAGCGAATGTATGAAGACATAAGATTAAAATGGCAATATTTAAGATAATAATATAGCGTTGGCATAAATTTGGGAGAGTTAGAATTAGCTGCAAATATTGAGGAGAGAATAAAGACAACGTATGGGTTAGCAAGGAGAGAAATAAAAGTGTTAGTGAGGTAAGAAGGGATGACAAAGATAGTAGAGACTATGTCAGAAACAATGTTTCAAACTTCTAGAGCCTGTACGGGCGTAAAATAAATGATCAAGTTTTCTCAAAGATCTTATAGTAGGAAATTTGATTCGACGAAGTTACATGTCACATTTGCCCCTGAATGGTAAGCAATCCATCATCGTTGGTGTTTGATCCTTCGCAAATACATTTTGTAAACCCGCCGGACGCCAAAGCATGATGGGTTGCCTATCAATTAGGGAAAATATCACATTTGCAACTCCTTTCTATAAAATTTGCCATTATATTTGTTCCTTGGCTAAAAGTGATATTTTCGACTCTTCTACCTGCCCTAGAGGTTTGTAATATTTATTCTCAGACAGCCTGTACAGTTGCAATTACAATTGGACGGTGTTATGCATCAACCGGCTTTGCGACATCATACAAGTTTTGAGATTATCGGGTTCGAAGGTTTTATTACGTTTTCACCTCTAAACACTGTAATTTAATTATTTCATTCATTGAAGCGCCAAACTACACAAACATGAGTGGTATATCTGGCGCTTACCTGCATAATGTGAAATCAAGAACTGCAGATTTGAAGATCTAGGTTTATGGCCGGTTGTTGCGAAACGTAAAATCCCTGATGATGTGACTGATGGCGTTTACATTTTTCATTAATTATAAGGCTATTTTTACCGATTTAGCGCCAAAATTTTGCGTACACATAGAACATGGTCCAATGCAACTTTTGACGTCCATATCTCATTTTTTGTTTCAAAAATGGCGCTTAGCCGGTTGATGCATAACACCGTCCAATTGCTGGTGAAATCTCGTCAAACGTAGCTTGCTACGGCGCGTGTGATCACTGCGCGGGTGAGCATTGCGCGGGTGAGCACAGCGTGGGTCAGCATTGCGCGGGTGATCACTGTGTGGGTGATCACTGCGTGGTGATCACTGTGTGGGTGATCACTGCGTGGTGATCACTGTGTGGGTGATCACTGCGTGGGCGATCACTGCGTGGGCGGGCATTACGTAGGTGGGCATTGCGTGGGTGAGCATTGCGCGAGTGAGCACAGCGTGGGTGAGCATTGCGTGGGTGGGCATTACGTAGGTGGGCATTGCGTGGGTGATCACTGCGTGGTGATCACTGTGTGGGTGATCACTGCGTGGGCGATCACTGCGTGGGCGATCACTGCGTGGGCGGGCATTACGTAGGTGGGCATTGCGTGGGTGAGCATTGCGCGAGTGAGCACAGCGTGGGTGAGCATTGCGTGGGTGGGCATTACGTAGGTGGGCATTGCGTGGGTGAGCATTGGGCGAGTGATCACTGCATGGGTGAGCATTGCGTGGGTGGGCATTGCGTGTGTGAGCATCGCGTGTGTGCGCGTGCGCAGGTGGCGAGCATCGTGGTGAAGCGGCGCGGCCCCAAGACGGCGCCCGCCGCGCTGCCCGCGCCCGTCGCCGTCGCCTCCGCCCCCGTCACCTTCGTGGACGACGCCCCCGCCCCCGCCCCCGACCGCGCCCCGGCCCCGGCCCCGGCCGCGGGCCCGAGCCCGCCCTCCGGCGCACTCGTCAGGGAACAAGAGGAGCTCCCGGCCAAGGTAAGACCATCAGCGCGCCGGGAATGGCGTTAAAAAGGCGCTAAATATATAAAACATCTACTCAAATAATTCATTATACAGAATGTCTCAAATGTTATAAATGTCCTAGACACGTAAAGGGAATCTACGATGATCAATTTTTCTAATGCTCTTGTATGTATGTAGGTATGATTATACATGTACATATCCATTTATGCATACATACACGTACATACATACATGGATATGTACATATACATATCCATGTGTGCAGATATATACATGCATACATATATATATATATATATATATATAAGATATTAGTGTAGTATCAAGGCAAAAGGTTTCACTGTAAACAGAGAAATTTTATTCACCTTTTTGCAATTACATTATTACGCAAAACTATAATACTTTACTCTCACCTGTAAACAGAGAAACGAGAATTAATCCTTATTACTACCGCTTCTCTAGCTTCTCTATTTACTTATCTTAAATACAATACAACACAATATAATAGACTTTCTCTCCGCATTCCTTTGTCCACCTATTATCGCACTTCGTCTGTCAACAACGAAACGCTAAGCGTTGGAAGCGCGGTATATTCAAATTAAAGATAATATATTTTCTTTACATATGTATATATATATATATATATATATATATATATATATATATATATACATACATATGTATGCGTGTATGCATGCATGTATGCGTGTATGCATGCATGTATGCGTGTATGCATGCATGTATACGTGTATGCATGCATGTATGCGTGTATGCATGTACGCTTGTATGTATGCATGTATTTGACATTTTGTGGTCTGATTCATTCTACTTTTGCCGACTAGCGACGCTCCCAGGCCTGCAACCCCTATATATTTGTTTATTATCCACGCCTGGGTGTAAGGGAGACATGTGGCGAACATGGTGTATTCCCATCACAGTAATTAGCTTACTGGGCCTGCCTGAGGCTTTTTCTTCGCCACACAACTATAGAAACAGGCGATTTTAATGGAAAGCGATTGCTTCATTTTTTGGTCCCGCGGGCAATCAAATCCGGGAGCCCACCACGGAATATCAACACGCTATACTTGACCCATTCAAGGCCTCCGTTGATCGTGTACTAGGAAAATTCAAATAAGGGTGGTACAAATGTGGTGTTTGCTCCTGTTTGCTAGGCAACCCATTACTCACGCATGTTCGGCAGGCTCATAAAATCTTGGCTGCGCATGAGTTGCTTAAATTAATGAGGAAATGTTATATGTGTAACTTTGTAGATTGAAATTTCGCCCTACATGTTCATTGCATAAACAAATAATTTTCACCCCCTCTGCAAGACCTACATGTTTGCAACGTTTATTCTGAGACATCTGTATATAGATAATGCATAACCACGCGGATATCAAATAAGAACTTTACCTGTTTACCGTAAGTTTTGTTAATTACTAGCTTAATTCATGGTTTGTATCGCACGCGTAAATTATAATTTTTCGTAGATATAACATTCTGATATCACATTGTGTTGCCAGCATTACTTTCATCACTCTCGTCCATCTCGATCTAAGATCGCTTTCCCGAATTTACGTCTTGGCCAAGTCTTCTGTTCCCATCTCTTGATCACAAAATTCACATCTGACTTTTCGAAAACACACACCGATACCCCCTACTCTTCCCAAAAATCTGACTTGAACCAACAATCCGTTTCGACCCGAAGCAAACCCCTTTAATTACCTCAAAACACAGACTGACCCAAAGCCCCCCCGACCGACCCAACTAGACTCCATAGAACCCAACATGTCCCGTACCGTCCGATCCGACCCATCCCGATCACTCCCAATCCCATCCGATCCAACACAACCCCATATGACCAATCAAAGACGACTCAACACCAGCAGATCTGCCCGGAACCTGCTCTGGGTTCGGAATCGGACTCGACCCTGTACGACTAGACACGACAAAATCTGAGGCGTACGAAACGATTCACTCCGATCCTACACACCTCGATCCAACACGAAACCAGAGATGACTCAACACGATCCGTTTCTACACGACACGATCCGTTCCTCCGGTCACGATCTGTTTTTACACGACATGACCCAACACGACAACACACGGCACGACCGAACACAACACAACCAAACACAACACCTCTCAACATGACATGACACATCACAAGACCAACACGACCTGATAAGATCTGATACGACCGACACTATACGATCGACACTAGACGACCGACAGTACACGACGGACAGTACACGACGGACAGTACACGACGGACAGTACACGACGGACAGTACACGACGGACAGTACACGACCGACAGTACACGACCCACACTACACGACCCACACTACACGACCCACACTACACGACCCACACTACACGACCCACACTACACGACCCACACTACACGACCCACACTACACGACCCACACTACACGACCCACACTACACGACCCACACTACACGACCCACACTACACGACCCACACTACACGACCCACACTACACGACCCACACTACACGACCCACACTACACGGCCCACACTACACGGCCCACACTACACGACCCACACTACACGGCCCACACTACACGACCCACACTACACGGCCCACACTACACGACCCACACTACACGACCCACACTAAACAACACGCCACGACCCAATACGAACCGATCCAGAATGTCGAATCGGGCGCTCCGATGCTGCCCCCCAAACTCCTTTACCCGCCCTGCGTCTATAGTGAGTGTCCCTGCCGCAGGAGCGCGCGGGCAAGCGCCTGGGCGCCGGCGACGGGCTGGTGCCGGCGCCGGTGACGGTGCGGTCGGACGCCGTGTGGGTGAAGGGCGCGGGCGCCGCCTCCAAGAAGTCGCGCGGCCTCATCTCGGTGGGGCGCGACGGCGTGCCCGTGGTGACGGGCGTGCGCGTGCCCGACGACGAGGCCGACCGCACGCGCACCTGGCGCAACGCGCGCGTCATCAACAACGTGCTCGTGCCCAACGGCGGCCCCGGCCACGCGCCCCAGCGCCCGCGCGCCGACAGGTGAGCACGCGCGCCGGCGGGGAGACACAAGGGAAGGGAGGAGGGGAGGAAATGACAAGAAACACATGTGTAGTAAAGAGGGAAAATAGAGGAGAGACAGCAATAGAACAGGGTAGTAAGGAGAAAATGGAAAAATAGGTTGAGATAAGAGGGGAAAATACGCAGAGGAATGAGGGGAATTAAGTGGAGGAATGAGAGGATATACATAGAGGAATGAGGGGAATTGTCTAAAGGAATGAGGGGAATTACGTAGAGAAATGAGGGGAATTACGTAGAGGAATGAGGAGAACCACGTAGAGGAATAAGGGAATTGTGTAGAGGAATGAGGGGAATTGTGTGGAGGAAAGAGAGGAGTTTTATAGAGGAATGAGGGGAATTGTGTAGAGGAATGAGGGGAATTGTGCAGAGGAAAGAGGGGAATTGTGTAGAGGAATGAGAGGAATTGTGTAGAGGAATGAGGGGAATTATGTAGAGGAATGAGGGGAATTGTGTAGAGGAAAGAGGGGAATTGTGTAGAGGAATGAGGAGTAATATGTAGAGGAATGAGGAATAATATGTAGAAGAATGAGGAGTAATATATAGGGGAATGAGGTCAAATATGTAGAAGAAAGCGTAAATACGTAGAGATGGGAAAATACGTAGAGAAAAGAAGGGAAATTCGTAAAGAGGAAAAAATGCCTAAAGATAGGTAGAGGTAATATGGGAAAATAGGTGCTCGTTCCCAATGACCAGGCGCCCCAGGGCCCGCGCCGCCAGGTGAACACGCGCATGGGAAAAGAAGGGAAAATAGGTAGAGAAAATTCGCAGTGGAAAGGGGGAAATGCGTGGAGGAAAGAGGGGAAATGCGGAGAAAAGTGGGAATGTACATAGAGGAAAGAGATTTACGTAGAGCAAAGAGGGACTGTACTTAGGGTAAGAAGGTTCTGTACTTAGTGGGGGGAACTGTGAAAAGGAACTGTGCGTAGGGAAAAGAGGGAATGTAGTGGGGGAAAGAGTATGTAGAGAAAAACAAGGATCTGTACGTAGGGGAAGGAGGAACTGTACGTAGGGGAAGGAGGAACTGTACGTAGGGGAAGGAGGAAATTCATATAGAGGAAAGAGGGAATGTAGCAAACTGAAAGAAGATGTACGTAGCTGGGGAAAAGGGGGAAATGTATGTAAAGAGGCAACGTACATGGGTGAATTGGATAAAATACATAAAGAGTGTAAATACGAAATCGCATGGTCAAGTATTTTCTTATCTACAGGCACTTAAGTAAAAAATAGAACACTATCGACTATTCTTTGTTTGAAACTGTTAGTCAACTACACTGTCTCTTGTGGGGAACATAGAGAATTTTCTATAAATTTATCTGTCTACATAAATAAAATACTGAACTATAGGAAAGTCCAATATTGAAAAATAATTGACAAGTGGGGCTTCTGAATATTCCAGTTAAAGTCAACTCATATAGCCATTTAAGATAAAACTAACTTTGTTTCTAACTTTGTCCTTAATGGCCGACGGATTTTTAAAACCTTAACGAACATCAGCCTCTAAGAGAGACTTTCGTACCTCTGTTTGGTTACGTTAAGTCAATGGTATAGTTAATAATAGTTGGGTCAGATTTTAATGTCCTAAAACATCGCATAAAATTATCAATAAAATGCTCTTAAAATGTTTTTAAAACGCCCTAAAAACAAAGAAAAATGACAAATTTATCAAAACCAGTTCAAATAAACAACTCAGGCTGTTGGATTGTTACTAATGTAATCGAGACTTCTTCCTCTCGTTCAAGTAAACTCAGCTTACAAACTTTTGGTTTGGACTGTTTTGTTCCAGGTAATTTCTGTCTTTATTTATTACGAAATCGGTCGAACCGACAGTGACGCAGATAGGCGTCACAGAAACATTACATACAACGGCTGACATTACAATTTCTGAGAGATGAAATCAAATAAGCAACTCAGGAATTTTGTGAAGAATTTATTGTCTCTCATAAATATTATTTGGAGGAAGTACAATTAAAATGGCGATAAAATCAATTTAAACAGCAAAAATGGATCTAAAAATGACAAAAAGATAATAAATTACTTATTAGTCGAAATCGAAAAAAAATGCAAACTAATGTCATAAAATGGGATTCTTTTTCTTTTTCCATAGTATAAAATTAATGACTACTAAAAAGCATCGTTTCTAAGTGAAAGGAAAAAAATTACATTTCATTAAAAACAGCTCTCTATTAATAGTACAAAAGTACAAAAATAAATTATTATTATTAATACTATTATTATTATTGGATGCGTAGATGGTACGAATAAATATATATTTTGACCATAAAGGATCAATCAATATTGACTTCAGGAATTAAAACTTCAAATACATTTATTTTTGGCTCAACATTTCGCACGTTTAGTAAGTGCCTTGTCAAGAGCAATACAACGGCAACGGTTGACAATGGTATACAAATTAATATAAAACAATGGAACTTAAAATTATTGAGATAAATATTTACATTGCTTTTACATCAAAGCATTACATATCACAAAAACGTTGAAGGCTTGTCAAATCAAGTAGTTACATTTGGCAATTATGGAGAGCAGCACATTTAGATACGTTAAGGAATTATATAAATTATAAATATTTCAAATAAAAGAATGAACATGTGGGATTGGCAAAAACAAATACAATTATGGAAGTTGGTGCAGTATTAACGTCTTATAAATTTGATTCAGTTTTTGTACGTCACTTTTTGTGTTCATCGCATTATTTAATATGATATTATATACCAGGATCAACAGGAAGAATCTACATCTATTTCAATACTATTATTAATATTATTATTATTATTATTATTATTATTATTATTATTACTAGCTACATAGTTATTCTTTCTCGCAGTCCGCTGTCCGATGAAGACGCGGAGACCCAAGACCGGCTGCTGCAGTACATCAGGGCAGTGAACGCGCGAGAGTGGCCCTCACTTCAGGCGGAAGCCCGGGACTTGGATTCCAGCGAGAGCCGCGGGGCGCGCCACCTGGCCCCGTCTTCTTCTTCCTCTTCTTCGTCAGCAGAATCTCCCAGCGGAGAACTCCAGGTGAAAACTGCTTTCCCATTAAAAATGCTTACGGCTGAAGCAGTTGCCTTGAATGTACCTGCGTGTGGACTGTGATGACCATTGGAAGGTTTGCAATAACAAAAGGAAAGGAGTAAAATTTGAAAGCAATTGCAAACAAGCAATTACAGCAAGCATGAAAGCAATTACAAGCAAGCTATGTAATATATAGAATATTGAATGGAAAGAACACCCACTTACTCCCAAAAATCAATCAGATCAGCTTGAGAATATTTAGTCGCTTTTTAATTCGATTATTTGTAATGTAATAGATAATAATTGTTGAAATAATTCTCTAATTGATAAAATGTAATGAATATTCTGAAATGCACGCATGGATTATTTTATATTGCGATGTGTTCCAAAAGCACACGGATCTACATTGCTGATAAACAAATGAATAAATGAAATATGTAAGGAATATATGTTTTAGGAATAATGAGCTACTACTAGATTTGTTTCGTGAACTTTCATTTACTTTTTCAAATATTTTAAAACATTTTCATTATGAATATAAAATAATTTAATGAAAGTTTATTTTTGATAATTTTTCTTGTATTCAGAAGTATTCATTATACACTAGTGTGTGGCATATGCGTGTGTGTTACTACAGGCTATTAGTAGCATAATATTGTGTGGAGGTAGTGGCGACTGGTACTACATATCACTTGTATAATACTATTGTGTGTGTTTGGTGGCGTGTAGTACTACATGTCACTAGTAGGGTAATAATACCGTTTGGTGATAAGCTGTGTTGCTACAGGACACTGGTAATATATTTTGTGGTAGTTGGCACGTGTGCTTATACTGCACACAAGTAGCGTATTAATACCGTCAGTATGTGATAGTGAGTGTGTGAGTGTGTGTTACAACATTTCACTAGTAGGTTAATAACACGTGAGTTTTTAGGGCGTGGCTAGGCGCGTGTGTTGCTACAGGCTACAAATGGCAAAATATTATCAGTGTGGTGGTAATCACAGATCACTCGTAATGTAATAAAACCGTGTTTATAGTGTGCTGACACGTGTGCTGCTATAAACCACTAGCAGCATTATAACATTGTGTGGTGCTAGGCCACTTGTAGCGTATTAATATGTGAGTGGTGGTAGGCGCGTGTGCTGCGTACAGGTCACTAGTGGTGGTAGGCGCGAGTGCTATTGGTAATGTGTGGTATCATCCTGCTTGGTGTGGTGCTAGGCCACTAGTAACATATTAATAACGCGTGTGTGGTAGTAGGCGCGTGTGCTGCGTACAGATCTCTAGTATTACTGTGTATGTGATGTTAGGCCACTCATAGTGTAATGATGTGTTTAGGGGTAGGCCACCAGTGACATATTATACCGTGTGTGACGGCAGGCGCTTATGCTGCTGCGACAGGCCACTAGTGGCGTAATAAGACTGTGTGTGGTGGTAGGCCACTTTTAGCCTAATTTTTGTGTGTGATGGTGGGCGCGCGTGCTCCTACATGCCTCTAGTAGCGTTATAATACTGCGTGTGTGTGGTGGTAGGCCACTAGTGGCATATTGATAATACGAGTATGTATGTGTTAGGCGCGCGTGCTGCTGCGACAGGTCACTAGTAGCGAAATAAGAATGTGTGTGGTGGTAGGTCAGTAGTAGGCTAATGTTTGTATGTGGTGGTAGTCCCACGTGCTGCTATAGGCCACTAGTGGCGTTGTGTGTGATGGTAGGTCAATAATAGCGCAATAATACAGTTTGTGTGTGTTGTGGTAGGTAGGCCACTAGTACCTTATTAATACGTATGTGGTGGTAGGCGCGTGTGCTGCATACAGGTCACTAGTAGCGTTATAATACTCCTTGTGTGTAATGATAGACCAATAGTAGCGAAAGAATACCTTCTCTGTGCTGGTAGGCCACTAGTAGCGTAATTAGATCGTGTGTGAGGTAGTAGATCACTAGTAACATATTAATGACACGTGTGTGTGGTTGGTGCGGGTTATTATACGAGCTACTAGTAGTGTAATAATACTGTGCGTAACAGAAGACTAGTAATAGCGTATTAATACTGTGCGATAGCACAGCACCAGTAACACAATAACACTGTGTCATGTTATGCCACTAGTAGCATATTAACCCGAGAGAGGTGGCGTGGGGTCTCTCGTGACCCCATGTATCTTTGCTTAGCTGTAGTTGTCTAAATTAGCGCGTCAAAAGCTTAAAATTGTACATACCTTTCACCACATTCTTTATCTTTTGTCTGAAAGATTTCCAAAATTTTATATGTAATAATTCATTTATAAATATTTGTGAAACCAATACAAACATCTTAAATTACGTACTTTTTCCAAGTTGTGAGTTGTGTTGATTGGCTTTGAGGCATTTTCAATAAATTGTTTTTTTTATGTGAGACAATGTTAGATAATGAAATTTACTGAATTTCCTGATATCTTTGTCGTTGAAATATTGAGGAAAATGCAAATGGAGTCACTACATTAAATGAAAGATAATTGATAATTTTGCCCTTTTATTTGTTACAATTCCTCATTTGCATGTTTGTTTATAATAGTGCATTAAGTTAATACGACCTTACAAATGATTGATTATTATTAAAATAACTAATTTCATACTAATTTGTTGCTAAATATATTATAAGGAAATAAGTTAAAGGGGTCAGAAATGACCCCGCGCCACCTCTAACGTAACTCCGGCAACCGCCACCTCTCCAGGGTTGATGATACCTGTGTGTGCTAGGCGCGCGTGCTGCTGCCTGCCGGGTCGCGCGCTTCGCCGCCGCTGCTGCTGCTGCCGCAGAGCGCGTCCGCCGCCCGCGCCGCCGCCGCAGCCGCGCGCGCGCCGCACAGCCGCGTCTCCTTCGAGGAGGGCGTGCGCACGCCCGTGCTGCAGTACGCGCACCCGGAGCTGGGCGTGCAGCCCGCAAAGGTACGCTGGCTTTCTTTCTTCTTCGTGCTATACTTGGGGGTTTTATCGCTTGGCGCGTGAGGGCCTGCCTCCGCGATGGAATATATCGCACGGTATTTCGCACGTCTTTCTCGGTCGTGCCGCTAGGCCGCTAGCACTGCTCGAGACGGTCGCGATCATGCGACATCTAGCGGCGCAACCGAGAAAGACGCGAAATGCCGTGAGATGTTCCGTCGTGAAGTGAGGCGTGCAGCCCGCAAAGGTACGCTCGCTCGCTTGTTCGTGCTGTACTTCGTATTTTTTATTTCTTGACACGTGAGGGCCTGCGTTCGCGATGGAATATCTTACGGTATTTCGCGTAGTTTCTCGGTCGTGCCGCTAGACGTCGTCGCATGATCGCCAGCACTGCTCGAGACGGTGGCGATCATGCGACATCTAGCAGTGCAACCGAGAAAGACTCAAAATGCCGTGAGATGTTCCGTCGTGAAGGCAGGCCCTTACGCGCCAAGAAATAAAAATCTAAGAATACTTTTCCTTTTTCTTCTGCACATCCTCTTCTTGTTACTGCTGCTTTTCGTCGTCCTCCTGCTGTTTTCTGCTATTTATCATCCTCCTCCTGAGGTTTTCTCTGCCGTTTACCTGGTTCCTTCTGATGTTAATATCCCCATTTCTGTCTTCTAGCGTTCTGCTTCTGCTGATAATTTTCCTCCTTCTTTTGTTTATCTTCATTCTGCGTTTATCTTTCTCTTTCTGCTGTTTATCTGTTTGTCATCCTTCTGCTGTTTATCGTCATCCTTCTGCTGTTTATCGTCATCCTTCTGCTGTTTATCGTCATCCTTCTGCTGTTTATCGTCATCCTTCTGCTGTTTATCGTCATCCTTCTGCTGTTTATCGTCATCCTTCTGCTGTTTATCGTCATCCTTCTGTTGTTTATCGTCATCCTTCTGCTGTTTATTTTCATTCTTTGGCTGCTAATCTTCATCCTTTGGCTGCTTATCTTTCGAATACTACTGTTTTCGTATCTTCCTTTTTCAGCTATTTTCCGCCTGCTACTACTTATTTTCCTCCTGCTACTCCCTATTTTACTTCTACTGTTGTTTATCGTCTTCTTTCTGTTGTTTATTCACCTCCTGTTGTTCGTTTTCTTCCTTATTTATTTTTTTCGTTCGTAGTTTCTGCAGCTATTTGTTTTCCTCAAGACATTTTTTCTTCCTCATATTGCTTTTTCACCATCCATCTCCTCGTTGTTTTACTCCTCTTCCTATTTCTTCTTTTCCAATACCTCCCCCAATTTTTTCTCCTCTTCGTCTTATTTTTTTCGATTTCCTCCTCCTGTTTCCTCCCCATATTTTTGTTTTTTTCCCCTTTTCCACCTGGTTTTCTTCTTCTTTTTCTTCTTCTCCATGTCCTGCTACTCATTCTCTTCTCTTCCTTCTTCTTTTCCTCATTTTTGTCTGCTTCATTGATTCCTCCTCACACTTTTTCTTCGTCCCCTTTTCGGCTGCTTCTGATTAGCTTCCCACTTTTGCTTCTTTCAAATTTTCTCCTCCTGCTACATCTCTGCTTCTTCTACTTCTCTTTCTCCATCTCCCGCATCGTTTACTTCCTCCCCTGGTTTCAACGGTGAAGACTACTTGTAATGTGGTACGAAACATCAAACATTTAACTCAATGCAAGTTACTTTCTACTTTCACAACCGGTCCAAGAAACATCGTGAATTTTACCAGGGGAAATCCATGCAAGTAAAACTGTAACTTTTCGTGGGCTTATATGTATGACCATCTTCAGTCAACATTTTGGAGAGGTCACTGGAAACTTTTTAAAATTTTATTTAATGCGAAAAACTTGAGAACTGTATTCACGTGTACTAATAGGGAACAACAGCTACATTAGAGTTCAAAATTGAACAAGGAATCAGTATTTGTGTCATTAGAAAAGGAAGACATAACAAATAATTCATTAAATAACGATGTTTCTCTTAATTGAAAGATCTAAAAAGATTGCTATTTAAGCCGAGTCACGTATTGAAGTCGTAGGCTTCCGCGGACGGAGTCGTGTGAATGATCTTGGCTGTCCGGGTGACGCCGCGTCGAAGGCTGTGTTGCCTGCCTTGTGTTGCCTTTGTTGCCTTGGCTGTGTTGCCTGTTGGTCTGCCTTGGCAGACCAGCCCTGAGGAAGACCACGACAAGATGGTCGAAACCTCGGCAACACAGCCTTCAACGCGGCGTCACCCGGACAGCCAAGATCATTCACGAGTCAGGTATTGTTTATTTGCTGTGCAATATGCGATGACATATCAAAAAAATTAAACAGCATAAACGTTTTTCTTCATTTGTACTACTATTCAACGTTTTCGGACGGTTAGAGATACTACTACGTTTTTAGACTGTATGCTATGGCGTATTGGATCGTCATACTGATTTTCGTTGATGCACCTGGTCGAAGCCGTAGAAGTTTTGAGAGAAAAAAACCCTTAACTTGACACTTCTTTCGGAAAGAAGTAAAGTAACCTGATTTCGTATTTTAAAAAAGTAAAGTAACCTCAGTCCAAAAGACAATTGAGGCATTCCATGAAAGAGGGAGCTAACCCACAAAATTCAAAACATCGATTTATTGAGAAATTCAATGTGTTCATACTTGAATACGATCAGAAATAGATATTTTGAATTTTGTGGGTTAGCTCCCTCTCTCACTGGATACCTCAATTGTGAGCAAAATTTCAATAGGGCTTCACTCCTTAAAGTAGAATATTATTTTATGTACTTTTAGCTAAGTGAGACAGACCTGCCGTCTGCCTATTTGTGGCCGGTTCTTTAAAATAAACATATTGAAATTCACGGAGAGTATTTTAACTTGACCTAATCGGCAAATGGGAAATCTTATTAATATTTTCAAAAGATTACTTCAGAAAGTACAAAGAGTATTTGTGCAAAAACCTTGTTAAGATGTACTTACTTCATGAACTGCAATCTGGAAGTGATTGTCACAATTATTATGAAACATTTTAAGAGCAATCTGTTTAACGATTGTGACTGTCTATAGGACATTTCAAATCCAAGGGGTTGATAGAAATATTTTTTTGCGTTATACCGTCCTATTCCAAAACCACGTTTTTGGCTTTTCCCCATGCTGTTCATCTACTACCTGGCCTTCGAAAGTCAAACGTAGCTCAGGGCATCAACTGATGTCGCTGCAGTGCCTCTGACCAGGAGATTCTAGTGTTAAGAGTCCCTTCGGTAGCAGGATTTTCGACTATAGCTACGTGGCTAGGTCGAATTCAGCTGCTGTCCAGAGGAGAATTCTAGCCGTCTACTGCTCTGATCGGTAGTTTCTCCGATCAATACCAGGCGAATGCCGGAGCAGTACCCTACCAAATGGGTCCAGGATCGCGAGCGATCTTTCTTTCCCCATTCTTGCCCTATCCCCATCGTTTACTAACATACACATTCACTTCGATGCACTACACTACCACACATGTTGGGATACTAGTCCGAAGTTTAGACACGTTGGTGGGAGACACCTGGTTGAGGAAAATTCCCGCAAACCGGCGGGTAGGTCGGCGCCGGATCTCACCATCTAGAGGAAGATCACCCCATCTCCCGCGAGAAACATGCAATATGCTTATGGAACTAATGACTTTAACCGTTGACGCGTCCGGAATCACTAACCAATCTACCAACCAAAACAAAATGTTTGACGTGGCAGGTGGCGCGCTCTCGCCTGGACCTGGAGGAGGAGCCGACGCCGCAGACGGAGGCGTCGCCCGTGACGCCCGCCGCCGCCGCCGCAGCCGCCCCCGCCGCCGCCGACCGCCGCTCGCACCTGCCGCCGCACGCGCCGCCCCCGTCCGCCCTCCTGCAGAAGCAGCTGGCCGCCGCCGCCGCCCTCGACCACGACGAGCTCATCCGCAGACAGGTCCTTCTTCAGGCCTTCATTTGCTTGCTTGCCTTTTTTTCTCCCGCTTCGTTTCTGTCTGGATAATAGTACAGATTAAAAGAGAAATATTAAAGAGTCAAAGAGAAAATTTCGGAAACGTTAACACGAGGAGCTCATCCGCAGACAGGTCCTTCTTCAGGCCTTCAGTCTTCTCAATTGCTTTCCTTTTCTTTTTCCGCTTCGTTTCTGTCTAGATAATAGTACAGCAGAGTCAAAGAGAAATAATATAGAGTCAAAGAGAAATTTTCGGAAACGTTAAGAAGAGAAGCTCATTCGCAGACAGAACCTTCTTCAGGCTTTCACTCATCTTATTTGCTTTGCTTTTCTTTTTCCACTTAATTTCTGTCTAGATAATAGTACAGAGACAAAGAGAAATTTTCGGAAACGTTAACACGAACTCATTCACAGACAGGTCCTTCTTAAGGCCTTCACTCTTCTCATTGTTTTCCTTTTTTCCCACTTCCTTTCCTGTCTAGATAGTAGTACATTCAAAAAGAAATAATACAGAGTCAAAGAGAGATTTTGGGAAACGTTAACACGAGGAGCTCATCCACAGGCAGATCCTTCGTCAGGCCTTCCTTTCTTCTTTTTCTGCCTTTCCATGTAGATAATAGTACAGTCAAGGCCAAGGAGGGTTCTTCGTAAGAGTCACATTGGGCGCAATGTTCACTAAACAATGGTTGCGTCCTTTTCGAAGATAGCTCCTGGGGATTGGCGCTTTAAACCGTGGGTGTCGACAGTTTGCTTCAAGTGCTTTTCAAACGATTTTCACTCTCTTAAAAATTTGGAATATGTTAACTCTCTCGGAAACTTTATTTTAACTCCCTGGGAAAAGAAAATTATTTGAACTCCATTCGAAGGACATGTTATGTTAAATTCTGTGTATGTCGTTTACACAGCTTCCTGTAACTAGAGTCACTTAGGTGCCGTAAAAATAGTTGTTAAATGTGCACATAAGCACTAAAACCATAAATAACTACAGAGTCCGAAAAGTTCGTGTAACTCTACGCCAGAACAAACAAACCCTATTACAAACAAACCATTTTATTTCTTTATTTATTTTATTTTAATTACAAACTATTTATCCAATGGGTAATTTATCCCACTTTCACTTTTCCCAGGAAGTTAAAATAACTAATTTCCGATAGCGTTAAAATATAATTTTCTTCCCGGGGAGTTAAAATAATTTGAATAATTACTTGAAGCAAACTGTCGACGCCCACGGTTCGAAACACTTGAGTCCCAAGAGCTGACTTCTGAACGGCGCTGCCCTTATTTATTAGACACTGCGTCCAATGTGGCGCTTCCTCTTTCAAAGTAGCCTTTATTGTACAAGTCTTTTTGCACATTTTTCTACTTCTTTGTAAATGTTCGACAGTAATTTAAAAGTTTTAAGACGTGTTTGATATTTTATATTAATACATTTTGCATGACTGTGAATTGCAGTTAATCAGTTACAATTAAGAGAAGCTGGTAATATTTTGGGGGCAATTGTCCCCTTGCCCCATTCCGCTGTTCCCCTTGCCCTTCTTGTCCTCCTTGCCTCCCTTGCCCCCTTCCTCCCTTGCCTCCCTTGCCCCCCTTTCCTCCCTTGTCACCCTTGCCATCTTGCTCCCATGCCTCTCTTGCTCTCCTTGCCCTCATTGTGCTATTGTCTTCTCTTGTTCCGCTTCCCCTTCCATTATTGCACCCTTTCCCTCTAACCTCAATGACCTCCTAGCTCCTTCCCCTCTGATCCTCCTCCCTTTGCTCCATTGTTCACTTGCCTCCTTTGTCCCCTTCTTTCTCTTGTTCCCTTGTCCCTCTTGCCCACTTCCCTCTTGCCCCTTGTCAATTTTCCGCCTTGCCTCCCCCTTGCTAACTTACTTTCACCCTTACTCCCTTGCCTCCTTGGCACTCTTGTCCCCTTGGCACCTTTTCCTCCTTGCCCACTTCCGCCTTGCCTCCTTACCCACTTGCATCTTGCCCCTTGCAAATTTCCCCGGGTCCCTATTGCTAACTTACTCCCTTTCTCCTTGCCAGCTTGGCACCCTTGCTCCCTTACCCACTTCCATCTTGCCCCTTGCCAATCGTCCCTCTTGTCTCCTTGCCAACTTACATCCCACCCCCCTTACTCCTTGCCCACTTGGCAACCTCGCCCCTTGGCACCTTTGCCTCCCTTGCCCACTTCCCCCTTGCCTTCTTACCGACTTCGACTTGCCCTCACCAATTTTCTCCCTTGTTCCCTTGCTAACGTATTCATTTTCTCCCTTACCCCCTTGTCACCGTTCCCCCCACGTTACGTGTATGGCGATGGGCAGTGACGAGATGCGCAGAGGCTGAGGGTGTGTTTGGATGGTGTTGCAGGAGGCGGCGCTCGCGCACTTCGCCCGTGACGCCCACAGCGACCGCAGCCCCTTCGCCCTCGAGCCCGCCCTCGACCGCCCCGACCGCCCCGACCGCCATGACCGCCCCGACGCACCAGAGGTACGTCACCTTCTCTGCCTCTTCACGGATTTCTTTGTGCACGTGAATCTCGGAATAAATGTTAAGCCCGATGTACTCGGTACAGTTTTCGTGCAGATTCCCATACAGTTTCTGTACAGAAACTTCACGATCCCAAACTAGAAGTATAAAAGCGAAAAGTCGCGCATACACGGTTTGCACGTTTTCTGCATGAATCGCCCCAAGACGCCGCTAGGGCGTCTACCGGGTAACAACTGAATTGCGCTGTCCGGGTACTTTCAGTAGCGGTATTTCTGTGCATGCCTTAGGCTGTGTGGTCTTTATTAAGTATTAATTAGCCATTTGGAACATAGAGAAGAAAAATAGGAAGGCAGGAATTGGGGAAAATGAAGTTTATCACAATATATCACTTCATACAATCGCATCATGACACACCTAACCACAAAATCGACATGGCCGATTACCGATAGTGAATGATTCTGCCGCTAGAGGCGCTGGAGTCAAACTGTTTGCCTTCTACACGAGAAATTATGAGCATGTTCAAATTTTGTTCATGCACAAAGCGTAAAGTCTGCACTGCATGTAGAATCTGCACGAAAACTGTACCGTGTATACCGACCTTCACAAATTTCTTCTCTTTCTTGCTGGCAGGTCGAAGATGATTACATTTTGTCAATGAGCTTGAGATGAACAACTTCCAGTAACAAAGTAACACATTTGACATTTGCCTCTTATTCATAGGCAACTGGCTAGGTTTCGATTTTCGGCAAATACTCAAAATCTCTTTGACTGCGTCACACGTGTCAGAACGCTTCCGAACACCACTGCTCGAGGAGTTGAATTTGACAGGGAAATGTATGTGTAATTAAGTATCTAATGTGCGATTTTGTAACGATTTCTAAACTTAAGTTGACAAAAGTTTGTCATCTTCGACCCACCTGCAAGCTCTAAAAGTTTGTAACATTTATTTTGCAACCCCTGAACACTTCATTTGTTTTGTTATGCTCTTATAGTTATATTACTATTATTATTATTTCTATATATTTACTTTTTATTCTTTGTAAGGTTCCCCTCTTGATCTTCTTCTCCCTTATCCTTCCTTTATTATATATATGATTGAGATATCCTGATTAATCTCCTTCCTCTTTTCGATGGACTTCAACTTCTTTCCCGTTCCAAATCCTAAATCTTATTTACGCTTTCAACATTCCCGGTGTCCGTTATCTTTTCATTTTCCCCTTTTCTTCTTCTTCTGCTTCTTCTTCTTCTCCGTCATTTTTGCATATTTCCTCTTTTATTTTCTTCGTATTGCGTCCTGTACTACCGTCTTCTACTTAATTTATTTTTCCATCTCCTCCCTTAGATTTTAATCTCATTATTCTACTGTTCCACTTCCTTCCTCATCACCTCTCACATTTTATTCACCTCCTTTTCCTACATGGTTTTCTTTTCTTCCACTTTCATATTTTCTTTTGATTGCCTTCTTTCATAGCTATCTTTATCTCATTACCCTACTACATTGAATTCTTGGTTTACTTCTAGAACGTCTGTGTCTTCCCATCCAACTTATTTTCTTCCTCGCCTTACTCTTCATATTCGTCTTTACTTTCAAATATTCAATTTTCTCTGTTAACCCGTAGATGTTTCTATTTTGCGGTTTCGAGTATGTTCAATGGCTAATTATATAAGCAATTTAATAAAACTTCTTGCAGGGGACAGAATCGTTCTCAATTGAATGTACTGCCGAAGTCAATAATAAACCACTGGCCATATAGAGACTCAAAAAATGTCAGAATGTTAAAAGGCGCCCGGACAAGATACAAAAATTTTATATACAAAGTGTCATTTCAGATGAAAAACACTATAATATTACCAATAAAAAATTCCTTTAGCAATTTGGCCTCAAGAACTTAAGATTCTCATAGAATGTTTCGTTGTAATTTTTTTTTTATTTCGTCGCAGGCTATTTGTCACAGCAAACTTTGGGCACATTACCAAGACTCGAGAAGTCATTAGTGCATTATTTGCACCCACATTCCCTCAAATTTACGTCCTTTTTCGTTGTATCCAAAAATGAAGGTTGTTCTTCGGCAAAAATTAGAACAAAATCTAGAGCATTTACTTATAAGTACAATCTTCTGGACGTTGTAGAAGATAAATCGATGAGAAACTGCTATGTAGAAACGTAGCGTTTCTTACCAAAATGGCATTAGAAACATTTGTTCAAGAAAATGAAAAGAAAACGTTGAATTTTTTCTATCGTCTGGAATGACTACTGCTGTATTTCACGAGGAAAAATTCATTTTGTGGTCGTTCTTAATTTTAGGCTGACATTATTGCTGTAATTTAAATGCTATAGTTTCCGCTGTAGTTTTAATGATTTTAATGATTTTTGATTAAAGATTAACCTTTTGTAAAAACTATTCATAAAACGTACAGCTAATGCAAGTACAAACATTTTAATTAAGATTAACAGTTACTACCAACTCATAACATCAGAACTAGGCGGCTCTGATGGCTACTCAGAAACTATCTCTGACTTTCGAGAGGGCTTTGCCCGAAAGAGATTGTACAGGCTTAATACTGTCTTTACCGCGGGCTTTACTTAATATGTGCTACACCGCTGTCGTAAATAATAAATTAAATTGCACGTAATGGGCACATTTGGATACCAAAGTAAATTAAATGAAATTATCCAACAAGGTTAATAAAATCGTGTTTCTAGGAAATTTGAAAATAGTAAGTGTCGTTGTGTGTAGGACGCGTCCTCGTCAGGGCAGAACAGCTACGAGCGGCGTGGGAGAGACGGCCCCACCAGCGCCCAGCAGCCTCAGCCCCTTTCTGCCACGTGGGGCAGACGCCCCGTCTCGGCACCGGCGCCTTCCTCCTACCTGCCCGACGACTCCTACGGCCTCAGCTCCGACAAGTACATCAGGAAGCACCCGGCATACGGCAAGGACTCCTACATCAGGTGAGGCTCTTGGGAATAAACGATTCCTACCTGCCGACGGCTCCTACGGCCTCAGCTCCGACAAGTACATCAGGAAGCACCCGGCATACGGCAAGGACTCCTACATCAGGTGAGGCTCTTGGGATAAACGATTCCTACCTGCCCGACGACTCCTACGGCCTCAGCTCCGACAAGTACATCAGGAAGCATCCGGCCTACGGCAAGGACTCCTACACCAGGTGAGACTCTTGGGATAAACGATTCCTACCTGCCCGACGACTCCTACGGCCTCAGCTCCGACAAGTACATCAGGAAGCATCCGGCCTACGGCAAGGACTCCTACACCAGGTGAGACTCTTGGGATAAACGATTCCTACCTGCCCGACGACTCCTACGGCCTCAGCTCCGACAAGTACATCAGGAAGCATCCTGCATACGGCAAGGACTCCTACACCAGGTGAGGCTCTTGGGATAAACGATTCCTACCTGCCCGACGACTCCTACGGCCTCGGCTCCGACAAGTACATCAGGAAGCATCCGCCATACGGCAAGGACTCCTACACCAGGTGAGACTCTTGGGATAAACGATTCCTCCCTGCCCGACGACTCCTACGGCCTCAGCTCCGACAAGTACATCAGGAAGCATCCGGCCTACGGCAAGGACTCCTACACCAGGTGAGACTCTTGGGATAAACGATTCCTACCTGCCCGACGACTCCTTCGGCCTCAGCTCCGACAAGTACATCAGGAAGCATCCGGCATACGGCAAGGACTCCTACATCAGGTGAGGCTCTTGGGATAAACGATTCCTACCTGCCCGACGACTCCTACGGCCTCAGCTCCGACAAGTACATCAGGAAGCATCCTGCCTACGGCAAGGACTCCTACATCAGGTGAGACTCTTGGAATAGACGATTCCTACCAGCCCGACGACTCCTACGGCCTCAGCTCCGACAAGTACATCAGGAAGCATCCGGCCTACGGCAAGGACTCCTACATCAGGTGAGACTCTTGGGATAAACGATCCCTACCTGCCCGACGACTCCTACGGCCTCAGCTCCGACAAGTACATCAGGAAGCACCCGGCCTACGGCAAGGACTCCTACATCAGGTGAGACTCTTGGAATAGACGATTCCTACCAGCCCGACGACTCCTACGGCCTCGGTTCCATAAGTACGCCGCATGCATCTGGCCTACGGCAAGGACTCCTACACCAGGTAAGACTCTTGGAATAAACAATTCCTACTCGCTTAACGACTCCTAGGCCCTTAGTTCCAAAAGTACACCTCAAGCATCTGGCCTATGGCAAGCACTCCTACATCTGGTGAGACTTAGTAATGACGATTCCCGATGCCTCGTACGGTCTCAGCTGCAATGTGTACATCAGGAAGCATCAGGAACCATCCAATATAATGTGTTTATCTGTAGGTACAGTTTATAATCGAATACAAGCAGTTCGGAAGGAAAGCCTCTCCGCAATAGTACATTTGTTGGTGAGAATACTACCAATATAAATTATGTTGGTGACATGAGCTACAGCTTGGAAGAAGTGAATTGTTTACGTACAACCTACATATCAATTTTTTACCAACATAAATGTAATTTTTAATAGGAGGCCATGACTCGCTTCAGGGCGGAGAGGCATTCCTAGCGCACTATATATTACGTATTAATTGTGCAACTTTTCTTGAACGATGACCTTGCTTCCCCCTCTCTGGACAAAAAAACAGTTGGGCCCAAAAGCTTGCTGTGAGCACTGATGACAACATTCCACACACATCTTCAATTGCGCGAAATATAAACTATTTTCTATTGAAGAGACCTTCTGTCCGTGATTTTCTCCAAAAAATCTAAACAAAAGACTGAAGCAGGTGAAGATCCATCATAGGAGATACCTCAAACTCCTGAGAAAGTTAAAATGCAAATCATTGAGAAAGTTGCGAAGCCATGACTGATTCTCCAGAGATTGGCATTGCGTCATAAAATTGGCCGATGGCCGATTTCGTAACTAATACCCCCACTCTACCCGCATTTCTTCAATCAATCGTTCTAGAAATGTTGTGCAAGTAATAGCAGAAAAGGTTTTATTTGGTTATCGATTTTCGGATATGGAACTTTTATATCGAGAGTTACATTGCCATTACGCAGGTACGCCGGCGTCAGTTCCTCGGGCAGCGGCTCCAGCTACGCCCCCTACAGCAGCGGCGGCGGCGGCGGCGGCGGCGGCGGCTACGGCAAGTACGGCGCGTCGGCCACGCGCTACGGCAACCAGTTCGGCAGCGCGGAGGCGCCCTCTTACACCTCCGCCGGCGGCCCGCCCCCCTTCGGCCCCGCGCACTACGGACACTACGAGTAAGTCCCTCGCCTACCTCTGTACAGGCTTAACCCTCAAGTCCTTCTCAAATGTAATTGTTAGTCGTTTGATAAAGGTGGAATACCATTGCAATGCTATTTTAAAAAAGGGTTATAAGTATACTCTCTAGAAAAAAAATTATTACTTTTACTTTTAAAAATTTTTCGTTAATTTGTTTACAACATTACGAATGTTACAAAATTAGTACGTAACTAGAACAAAATACCAAACAGAGGTTTTGAAAATTTGAGGAGCCTTTTGACAGAAGCTTACTGGCGACTGTTAAGCATTCTAAAAGGGTTTTCTCTACTTTTGGAGATTATTTTTAATGTTTGAAAATTTTTAAAAAAATTTTTAATATAAAAGTATTTTTTACTTCGCTACAAAATGAATACGAATTAGAGACTAGTCGAGTTTGAATCTTCCAGAATTGAGGGTGTCTGTGAGAAGACACACGAGTGCCAGGTTCGCGAAGTAAGGGTAAAGGTGGAATGGAATTAGAATGCTACTGTTACAAAAAGTTAAACAAGAAAAAAACGTTCGCGAAAAAAACCTGATTCGAGAAAAGACAGTTGTTCGAGAAAAGACCGTTGTTCGAGGAAAGACCGTTCTTCGAGAAAACACCGTTGTTCGAGAAAAATCCGTAGCAGGGAAAGAAACCGATGTACGGGAAAGAAACCATTGTACGGGAAAGAAACCGTTGTATGGGAAAGAAACCGATGTATGAGAAAGAAAACGTTCTAGGAGAAAAAAAACCTTTGTACGAGGAAAAAACCTTTGTACGAGGAAAAAACCTTTGTACGAGGAAAAAACCTTTGTACGAGGAAAAAACTTTTGTACGAGGAAAAAACCTTTGTACCAGGAAAAAACCTTTGTACGAAGAAAAAACTTTGTACGAAGAAAAAACCTTTGTACCAGGAAAAAACATTTGTAAGAGGAAAAATCCTTTGTACGAAGAAAAAACCTTTGTACGAGGAAAAAACATTTGTAAGAGGAAAAATCCTTTGCACAAGGAACAACCTTAGTACGAGGAAAAAACCTTTGTACGAGGAAAAAGCCTTTGTACGAGGAATAAACATTTGTAAGAGGAAAAATCCTTTGTACGCGGAAAAACCCTTTGTACGGAAATAAACCATTCTACGAGCAAGTAAGCACGCGTGCTCTGTGCCCCGCAGCGCGCCGCAGCCGGCGTCCGCCCCGGAGTCTGCATGGGGCGAACCCACGTCGGCGGCCTTCTAGACGCGCACGGGCGAGGAGATCTGCTGTTGGTCGAGAAAAACCGTTGGTCGAGAAAAAACGTTGGTCGAGAAAAACCGTTAGTCGAATAAAAACCGTTAGTCGAGAAAAACCGTTGGTCGAGAAAAAACCGTTGGCCGAGAAAAAAACCGTTAGCCGAGAAAAACCGTTGGTCGAGAAAAACAGTTGGTCGAGAAAAACCGTTGGTCGAGAAAAACCGTTGGTCGAGAAAAACCGTTGGTCGAGAAAAACCGTTGGTCGAGAAAAACAGTTGGTCGAGAAAAACCGTTGCTCGAGAAAAACCGTTGGTCGAGAGGAAAACCGTTATCGAGAAAAATCGTTGGTCAAAAACAAACTTTTGTACGAGAAAAAAAACGTACGATAAAACCTTTGTACGTCAGAAAGTCTTTGTACGTCAACAAACCTTTGTAGGAGAAAAACCTTTGCATGAGAAAAACCTTTGTACGTCAAAAAGCCTTTGTATGAAAAAACCCTTTGTACGAGGAAAAAATCTTTGTACGAGGAAAAAAACCTTTGTACGGAAATCAACCATTCCCCGTGAATGTAATCCAACGTGGTCTCCGCCCCGCAGCGCGCCGCAGCCGGCGTCCGGCCCGGAGTCCGCGTGGAGCGGCCCCACGTCGGCGGCCTTCTGGACGCGCCTGGGCGAGGAGATTCGCTGTTGGTCGAGAAAAACCGTTGGTCGAGAAAAACCGTTGCTCGAGAAAAATCGTTGCACGAGAAAAACCGTTGCACGAGAAAAACCGTTGCACGAGAAAAACCGTTGGTCGAGAAAAACCGTTATCGAGAAAAATCGTTGGTCAAAAACAAACTTTTGTACGAGAAAAAAACGTACGATAAAACCTTTGTACGTCAACAAACCTTTGCATGAGAAAAACCTTTGTACGTCAAAAAGCCTTTGTATGAAAAAACCCTTTGTACGAGGAAAAACCCTTTGTACGGAAATAAACCATTCTACGAGAAAGTAAATATGCGTGCTCTGTGCCCCGCAGCGCGCCGCAGCCGGCGTCCGGCCCGGAGTCGGCGTGGGGCGGCCCACGTCGACGGCCTTCTAGACGCGCACGGGCGAGGAGATCCGCTGTTGGTCGAGAAAAACCGTTGGTCGAGAAAAACCGTTCGTCGAGAAAAACCGTTGCTCGAGAAAAACCGTTGCACGAGAAAAACCGTTGGTCGAGAAAAACCGTTAGTCGAGAAAAACCGTTGGCCGAGAAAACCGTTGGTCGAGAAAAAACCGTTGGTCGAGAAAAAACAGTTGGCCGAGAGAAACCGTTGGCCGAGAAAAACCGTTGGTCGAGAAAAACCGTTGGTCGAGAAAAACCGTTGCACGAGAAAAACCGTTGGTCGAGAAAAAACCGTTATCGAGAAAAACCGTTGGTCGAAAACAAACTTTTGTACGAGAAAAAATGTACGATAAAACCTTTGTACGTCAGAAAGTCTTTGTACGTCAAAAACCTTTGTAGGAGAAAAACCTTTGCATGAGAAAAACCTTTGTACGTCAAAAAGCCTTTGTATGAAAAAAACCCTTTGTATGAAAAAAGCCTTTGTACGAGGAAAAACCCTTTGTACGGAAATAAACCATTCCCCGTGAATGTAATCCAACGTGCTCTGTGCCCCGCAGCGCGCCGCAGCCGGCGTCCGGCCCGGAGTCGGCGTGGGGCGGCCCCACGTCGGCGGCCTTCTGGACGCGCCTGGGCGAGGAGATTCGCTGTTGGTCGAGAAAAACCGTTGGTCGAGAAAAACCGTTGCTCGAGAAAAATCGTTGCACGAGAAAAACCGTTGCACGAGAAAAACCGTTGCACGAGAAAAACCGTTGGTCGAGAAAAACCGTTAGTCGAGAAAAACCGTTGGTCGAGAAAAACCGTTGGTCGAGAAAAAACCGTTGGTCGAGAAAAAACAGTTGGCCGAGAGAAACCGTTGGCCGAGAGAAACCGTTGGTCGAGAAAAACCGTTGGTCGAGAAAAACCGTTGGTCGAGAAAAAACCGTTGCACGAGAAAAAACCGTTGGTCGAGAAAAACCGTTATCGAGAAAAACCGTTGGTCGAAAACAAACTTTTGTACGAGAAAAAATGTACGATAAAACCTTTGTACGTCAGAAAGTCTTTGTACGTCAAAAAACCTTTGTAGGAGAAAAACCTTTGCATGAGAAAAACCTTTGTACGTCAAAAAGCCTTTGTATGAAAAAAACCCTTTGTATGAAAAAAAGCCTTTGTACGAGGAAAAACCCTTTGTACGGAAATAAACCATTCCCCGTGAATGTAATCCAACGTGCTCTGTGCCCCGCAGCGCGCCGCAGCCGGCGTCCGGCCCGGAGTCGGCGTGGGGCGGCCCCACGTCGGCGGCCTTCTGGACGCGCCTGGGCGAGGAGATCCGCGCGCGCGTGCACTCGGGCATGGCGCGCGTGGGCGACCTGACGCGGCCCGTGGTGCAGCCGCTGCTCGACGCCACGCAGCGCCTGGGCCACAACCTCGGCCTCACCGCGCAGCCCTCGGCGCAGCGCGTCGTGCTGCACTACGACCCCTTCCGCCACCACCATCCCCCGCACCACCACCACCACAACCACCACCACGCGCCGCACCACAACCCGCACGGCTTCCAGGAGAAGGTGAGTCCTCACGGTGCTCCATGCTGGTGCTCTGCCCAACTGTTCTCTTGTACTAGTATCACCATTGTCAACTACAGTAGTGCTAAAAAAAACCTCATCATCTCTCTCACAGTTGTAATTTGCAATATAATCCTCAAAATACACCACTTGATTTGCAAATACACTATTGGTTTATGAAGATACAGTGCGATTTTTCTAACTCTGCCCCTCAAGCCCCTGTGGCTACGATGGAATATCACACGGCATTTCGCGTTTTTCTCACGCGTGCCAGTCGATTCGCATGATCGCAAACACTGCTTGATGCGGTCGCGGTCATGCGATATCTATTGGCAAGTTTGAGAAATATTGTGATATATTCCATCGTGAAGATTTTCCTTGAGTGGCCAAGTTACAAAAATTGCACTATAATGGAATCGGAAACGTATAATGTACATTATATGTACGATTACAAATTTGTACTAATTTTTGCTTAAAATTTGAAAGATCTGTAAAACAGAAAATACAGAATGCCCATTTTCCTTAGGTGATATGGTTTCATTGAGCACTACCGTACATGGTTAACGTTCTCGAGTTAATTGTTCCCTCTTGTCCGTATAACAATCACTCGTATCACCGTCCTTTCAATCATCTTCAGCACCAGTTATTGATCACTACACCCTCCCATCTCCGATCCCAGACCATCAGCCCTACCACCCGCACCACAACCCTCACGGATTTCTCCTCCTCCTTTCTTTTCCTCAAAGAGAAAACGGGAATTAATATAGTTCAATTTCTACCAATAACTGTCAAGCAATTTCACCCAAAGACTGTCATGGGCCAAGGATCCAATGACGTACCGCCACTCTAGAGGAATTTGTATAACCCTTACTTTTAAATCTCGCGCCAATTTCTCTAGACGAAGTACCCGTGAGCTCTAGTAAGCTTGTTACCTCGCCTGCGGCCTTGACATCCCTGTTCTAAACCTTATCCCACTTAGCTCGGGTCGGCTTTTCGGATCGCTACTGTTTCTATTTTGCGCACTATCCACATCCATTCTGACACACATCTTCCCTAACACAAACTTTTTGCTTCATCTTTGGGAGGCCCTCTTTGTTTATTACGTCGTTTTATACGGAAATTAATAATAGATATTTTTTATTTCTTCAGGTAGGTTTATGCCATTAGGTGACAGAACAAAATTCACGAGCATTATAATTAGAAATATTAATACAATGTAATATTAAATTATTTTTTAATAATATCAACGACAACAATAAATGAAATCATAATAATAATGGCATTAACTTTACATTACAACGTGTTGTAGCATTGTATTGTGAGAGGTTGTTAATGTTCTGCATGCTGGAGCTCTGCTCATCACTAAACAAAGTTCTCTCATAATATCACCATTGCTAGCTAAACTACAGTTCGCTAGGAAGCTTTTTCGCAGTGGCACCATGCTGATGAGCAGGGGTGCTCAGAGAAAACCAGAGCACTTGATCCTCGGTGGTCCTTTATTTCAAATAAAAAAAGCCCCCCTCCCGATTCGTAAACAGAATTCATTTCACCATGCATCATAAATAACTTGTAGCATTAAATTTGGTTTAGGGACGAGTATATTTTTCATTTCTTTAGAATGAAACAAAGATTCGGGGCCTCAATTAAGTCGGGGCCTGGGGCAACTTGTCCCAGCTGCCTCCCTTCTGGAATCCCTCGCTGATGAGACTGCTAACAACAAAAATTATGTTGGCATCACGAGCACCAGGCAGCGCCCCACCATCTAATGGGTGGTGTAGATCAACACCATCTAGACATATCTAGGTGGTGTTGCGTAGATGCAGCGGTGAAAGGGGAGAGCGGATGACGGCACGCATGCGACACTAGCGCCCCGCACACCGAAGCGGCGGAAGCGGCGACGGTACCAGCTCCTGACTCCGCTGGGCTTTCCTGGAGAGATTTTCCTGGCGCGCTGTATTGTACTAGCGCAGTGTTGTCAAGGTCGATGCCACGCGCGCGAGTCCGTGGCACGAGTGCCACGACGAAATCGCCCCTCTACGCAGTTCATCACCCCGCCACCAGAGACAACGCCCATCCCTATTGTCAAACGGCGGGGTTACTTCTACACGAAATAGTTCCCTTTCCCAACGCTAGTGGCGCAGAGAAGCTCGTGGCAGTCTACGGTGCCACGACGTGTGCCACAGCCACCAGTAGAAGACCTTGACACCACTGTACTAGCTTTTTCGTTATCATCGTTCTCAAATCGCTCCTCCTTGTCCGTGTAACAATTATTCTTGTTTAACCGTGTTTGTTTCTACACGAAAAGCCCCACCACGCACATCTCAACCTGTACGGATTCAATGAGATAGCGAGTGATGCGCGGTTGTAACTGTCATCGATTCTAGTGCTCTTCCCATCACTATTTATTTTATTTATTTACCTAACGTAAGAAAACAGTTAAAAACTGTATGACAGACTATGGATAGAAGTTCAATGTGGGTACTAAAGACAGTTCTGACTTGCTTTCATCATTACCAACTAAACTGTTAACGTTCTTGTTGGCACCATTCTGACTTAATTGTTCCTTCTGGAATAGCCATCTTTCTCTTCAGTCTCCTCCACCATTTATTGATCACCATCCACATCCCCGTCACCATTTATTGATTGCCACCATTTATTGTTCACCATCGCCATGCCTTCACTAGCAGTTCTACCACCCACACGGCTTGCAGGAGGTGAATCGAGGGGGTTGTTATTGTCCTTGATACCAGTGTTCTGCTCGTTAATAAAGATGCTTCTGTGGTCCTATTACCATTGTCAGATATACTTGGTTTTTTCTTTCTTCGCGCGTGGGGGTGTGTCAGAAAAATGGAATATCTCACGGTATTTCGCGTCGTTCTCCGTTGTGCCGTTAGGATTCGCATGATCGCGACTGTATCGAAGAGTGCGGGCGATCATGCGCTTCCTAGCGGCACAACCGAGAACGACGTGAAATACCATGAGATATTCCATTTTGACGACACACCCCTACGCGCCAAGAAAGAAAAAAACCGAAGTATAAAACATTATACTTACATTCAAAACTAGTTTTCCTTCAAGACCACAAGCTGGAAGGAGATTTGGACACTGTCATGCAATCGGGACCTTCAAAACCAAACATTTGAATCGCAACAAAGCTCCCGATTGGATGCTGGAGACTCGCTCTCCTTCCAGCTCGTGGCCTTGAGGGAAAATGTGTTTAAATCGAAGAATAGCGTTATTTTTGGCACCTTTCTCAACTTGGAGGTTTGTTGGTTCCCTTTTTCGAATAATCATTATTGTCATCACCGTCCTTACAATCACAGGCTTCATCAGCATTTATTGATCACTCCCCCCACCTCCTCCGTTCCTACACCATCAGCCATACAGGCACACTATACGTTGCACTATCACCATCACCCGTACCGCATCCCGCACGCCTTCCAGGACAAGGTGGGTCCAGTGGGTTGATGGCGTTGTCAATGCTTGATTTGTCTCGAATATCGGCGAAACGATTAACGTTCTCACTGGCGCTGTTCTCAACTTCTCCTCCACAATCGTTTCCCATTGTCCCTGTAACCATCATACGCATCACCGTCTTAATCACTTATTGATCACCACCCCTACTGTCTCTGTTTCTACAGCGACAACCCTAGTCCCGCGCGTCTTCGAGGAGATGGTGATTGTTGCACTTGTCGTTATCGATGTTCGTGCTCTTCTCATTCTGTCGTGCTGTTACCATTTCCAGCGAAAGTATTATACTCCGATTTAAATGTAATATCACTTCAAGGTACGGGATTAACGGAGAAGGGGACACTGTCATCAAATCCAGAATTTCAATACCTGACTCGTGACTTTGAAGGGATACTAAAGTTTATTGTTAGCGCCGTTCTCTACTTAATCGTTTCCCTTACTCGTATAACTCGCGATGAGGGCTGTTTCCCTTATTATAAAACGCTACCTTTTAATAAGTAACAAAAAATTGGTCCGGAACAAATAGTAACAAAAAGTTTTATCTAGAACAAATAGCTAGAAAAAAGACGTCAGGAAGAAATGGTAAGGAAAAATGTCGAGAAAAATAGTAACAAATTTGATAATAAACTAACAAAAAATAGTAAAAAACAATTTCGTAAGGAACAAATAACAAAAGATTTCATAAGGAAGAAATAGTTACACAAAAAAAATATGTAGGAAAGAACAAACACTAACAAATATTCGTAAGAAACAAATGATAACAAAATATTTCGTAAGGAAGAAATAGTAACAAAAATGCCCTGAACAAGAAGTACTAACAAAGAGTTTGAAGTAGAGTGCGAGTGCTGAGCGCCAGGGGGTGCGCAGGTTGGCGACGGGAGGGGGGCGGCGGCGACGGTGGGCGCGCCGGGGACCTACCCGGTGCTGCTGTCCGCTCTGGGCTGTTGGTGAACGAATAGTTCCAAGTTTCATTAGGAACGAATAGTTACAAATTTTGTCATGAATAAACAGTAACATAAAAGAGTAACAAAACATTTCGTAAGGAACAAATTCTAAACAAAATATTTCGTAAGGCGCAAGTGCTAAACAAAATATTTCGTAAGGCGCAAAAGCTAAACAAAATATTTCGTAAGGCGCAAGTGCTAAACAAAATATTTCGTAAGGCGCAAGTGCTAAACAAAATATTTCGTAAGGAGTAAGTGCTAAACAAAATATTTCGTAAGGGACAAGTGCTAAACAAAATATTTCGTAAGGCGCAAGTGCTAAACAATATTTCGTAAGGAGCAAATGCAAAACAAAATATTTCGTAAGGCGCAAGTGCTAAACAAAATATTTCGTAAGTCGCAAGTGCTAAACAAAATATTTCGCAAGGAGCAAGCGCTAAACAAAATATTTCATAATGAGCAAGTGCTTAACAAAATATTTCATAAGGCGCAAGTGCTAAACAAAATATTTCGTAAGAAGCAAATGCAAAACAAAATATTTCGTAAGGCGCAAGTGCTAAACAAAATATTTCGTAAGTCGCAAGTGCTAAACAAAATATTTCGCAAGGAGCAAGCGCTAAACAAAATATTTCATAATGAGCAAGTGCTTAACAAAATATTTCATAAGGCGCAAGTGCTAAACAAAATATTTCGTAAGAAGCAAATGCAAAACAAAATATTTCGTAAGGCGCAAGTGCTAAACAAAATATTTCGTAAGTCGCAAGTGCTAAACAAAATATTTCGCAAGGAGCAAGCGCTAAACAAAATATTTCATAATGAGCAAGTGCTTAACAAAATATTTCATAAGGCGCAACTGCTAAACAAAATATTTCGTAAGAAGCAAATGCAAAACAAAATATTTCGTAAGGCGCAAGTGCTAAACAAAATATTTCGTAAGTCGCAAGTGCTAAACAAAATATTTCGCAAGGAGCAAGCGCTAAACAAAATATTTCATAATGAGCAAGTGCTTAACAAAATATTTCGTAAGGCGCAAGTGCTAAACAACATATTTCATAAGGAGCAAGTGCTAAACAAAATATTTCGTAAGGCGCAAGCGCTAAACAAAATATTTCGTAAGGCGCAAGTGCTAAACAAAATATTTCGCAAGGAGCAAGCGCTAAACAAAATATTTCATAATGAGCAAGTGCTTAACAAAATATTTCGTAAGCAGCAAGTACTAACACGTAGTTGTAGATGGAAGGACATCGCGAAGGCGAGTGCTGAGCTCGGGGGGTGCGCAGGTGGGCGGCGCGACGGCGGTGGCGGCGGGGGCGGCGGCGGCGGTGGGCGCGCCGGGGACCTACCCGGTGCTGCTGCCCGCTCTGGGGCTGATGGCGGGCGGCGCGGCGCTGGGGCTGGGCGCCGTGGCGGTGGGGCGCTTCCTGGACGCCGGGCAGGCGGCGCTAGCGTCGGCAGCGGCGGCCGCGGCGGCGGCGGCGGGCAAGCAGGAGGAGCAGCTGAAGCTGGAGGCGGACGACACGGACGCGGAGGAGGGCGAGGAGGAGCTGTCCGCCGAGCACAAGCGCGCCGTGGAGCGGCTGGTGCTGCGCGCCCTCCGCGAGCACGCCCGGAAGCACGAGGAGGACGTCGCAGCCGAGGGGAGGACGCGCGACGAGGACAAGGTGCGTCCACGCCGCCGCCGCCGCCGCCGCCGCCGCCGCCGCCCAAGCCCAAGCCCTGCATGCCACCCGCCCGCGCCTTGCTCCTTGCTTCGCTGTTTTGGTCTTCGAAATTATCTCATTATCTCCTTGTTGGAAGCGTAGACGTATTTATTTTTTCGCCATTGTTGTAGTTACTAGGACGCGATATGTCAAACCAAAGATTCGCGATTCGTCAAACCCACTTCCGACCCTTGTACGGCAGTGCCCGAGCCCCGCTCCTTGCTTCGCTGTTTTGGTCTTCGAAATTATCTCATTATCTCCTTGTTGGAAGCGTAGACGTATTTATTTTTTCGCCATTGTTGTAGTTACTAGGACGCGATATGTCAAACCAAAGATTCGCGATTCGTCAAACCCACTTCCCGGCCCTTGTACGGCAGTGCCCGAGCCCCGCTCCTTGCTTCGCTGTTTTGGTCTTCGAAATGATCCTATTATCTCCTTGTTGGAAGCGTAGACGTATTTATTTTTTCGCCATTGTTGTAGTTACTAGGACGCGATATGTCAAACCAAAGATTCGCGATTCGTCAAACCCACTTCCCGACCCTTGTATGGCAGTGCCCGCGCCCCGCTCCTTGCTTCGCTGTTTTTTGGTCTTCGAAATGATCCCATTATCTCCTTGTTGGAAGCGTAGACGTATTTATTTTTTCGCCATTGTTGTAGTTACTAGGACGCGATATGTCAAACCAAAGATTCGCGATTCGTCAAACCCACTTCCCGGCCCTTGTACGGCAGTGCCCGAGCCCCGCTCCTTGCTTCGCTGTTTTGGTCTTCGAAATGATCCCATTATCTCCTTGTTGGAAGCGTAGACGTATTTATTTTTTCGCCATTGTTGTAGTTACTAGGACGCGATATGTCAAACCAAAGATTCGCGATTCGTCAAACCCACTTCCCGGCCCTTGTACGGCAGTGCCCGAGCCCCGCTCCTTGCTTCGCTGTTTTTTGGTCTTCGAAATGATCCCATTATCTCCTTGTTGGAAGCGTAGACGTATTTATTTTTTCGCCATTGTTGTAGTTACTAGGACGCGATATGTCAAACCAAAGATTCGCGATTCGTCAAACCCACTTCCCGACCCTTGTACGGCAGTGCCCGAGCCCCGCTCCTTGCTTCGCTGTTTTGGTCTTCGAAATTATCTCATTATCTCCTTGTTGGAAGCGTAGACGTATTTATTTTTTCGCCATTGTTGTAGTTACTAGGACGCGATATGTCAAACCAAAGATTCGCGATTCGTCAAACCCACTTCCCGGCCCTTGTACGGCAGTGCCCGAGCCCCGCTCCTTGCTTCGCTGTTTTTTGGTATTCGAAATGATCCCATTATCTCCTTGTTGGAAGCGTAGACGTATTTATTTTTTCGCCATTGTTGTAGTTACTAGGACGCGATATGTCAAACCAAAGATTCGCGATTTGTCAAACCCACTTCCCGGCCCTTGTACGGCAGTGCCCGAGCCCCGCTCCTTGCTTCGCTGTTTTTTGGTCTTCGAAATGATCCAATTATCTCCTTGTTGGAAGCGTAGACGTATTTATTTTTTCGCCATTGTTGTAGTTACTAGGACGCGATATGTCAAACCAAAGATTCGCGATTCGTCAAACCCACTTCCCGGCCCTTGTACGGCAGTGCCTGAGCCCCGCTCCTTGCTTCGCTGTTTTGGTCTTCGAAATGATCCTATTATCTCCTTGTTGGAAGCGTAGACGTATTTATTTTTTCGCCATTGTTGTAGTTACTAGGACGCGATTTGTCAAACCAAAGATTCGCGATTCGTGAAACCCACGTCCCGGCCCTTGTACGGCAGTGCCCGCGCCCCGCTCCTTGCTTCGCTGTTTTGTTCTTCGAAATTATCTCATTATCTCCTTGTTGGAAGCGTAGACGTGTTTCTGTTTTTTGGCCATTGTTGTAGTTACTAGGACGCGATTAGTCAAACCAAAGATATAAAGCTGCCGGAACAGAATGCGCCCACTCCCCAGTCATGCTTGCGACCCGCCCGCACCCGAGCTCACGCCCCGGCTCTTGTATGACCGTGCCCGCGTCCCGCTGCTTGCTTCGCTGGGGTGGCTTTTCCGTGTTTTCGTCGAAAATATATTTTAGAAGCATGGTTGGATGGCTAAGCATATTTCTTTGAAATCTTTTCTTTGAAACTGGTAATGGCAGATTGTCTTTGGCTAGGAATCGTATTCCTTGAGGATTGACAGATACTGTGCATGTGGTGATTAAAGCATGGGGAAATCTTTATAATACTAGATTCGCAATTGTTGTAGTTACTAGGACGCTTATGGAACTCGCGAGTTGGCTGAGATGACGTGTCCCTGGACAAAATTCGTCAAAGTCACCGTCGCCGCCCCCTCCCTGCTCGCTCTCCGCACCTTTCCGTTTCGATCTTTACGTCGAAGAGATCTCAGTAGCCTTGTTGAAGCCTAAACGTTTTTTATTCGGATTGACAAGTAGGTTTTCTTTGAGAATTGTAAAGAGATTATTTTTGGATAGGAATTGTATTTCTTGTGGATTTATAAACACTGTGCATTGCAGTAACTGCAGCATTGGGAATTGTTGTAGTACTAGGTTTTCTGTTGTTGTAATTACTAGGGCGCCAAAGGGATATGTGACATTGAGACGACGCGTCCAGGACCAATGCGCCACCGCCGCCGCCGCCCACACCCTACCCGTGTCCCGCTCCTTGCTTCACTGTTTTGATATTTACATCGAAATGACCTCAGTAGCATTGCTGGAAGTGTAGAATCCTCTTTCGGATTGTTAGGTAGATTTTGTTTTAGAACGATAAAGAGATTTCTTTGTTCAGGAAGCATTATCGTATGCCTTTGGCATCATTCGTACATTCCTACGGCACGTGAAAATTGTTGTAGTTAGTAGGATGCTTAAGGGATTCGCGAGACTGCTGAGATGACGCTTCTAGGACAAAATTCGTCAATGCCGATGCCCTGCTTGCACCACGCTCCTTGCTTCGCTGTTTCAATATTTAGGTCGAAAAGTTCTCAGTAGCAATGTTGGAAGCGTAGACGTTTTTCTTTCCGATTGTCAAGTAGCTTTTCTTTGAGGATGGTAGAAAGAAATTGTCTCCAACCAGAAAGCCTAATCATATTTCTTGACCATGGACGTACAGTACATTTCAATGACTACGGAATGGGGAAATTGTTCAAGTATTGAATTCTTAGTTGTAGTTACTAGGACGTTTAATGGATTCGCGAATTTATTGAGATGACGTGCGCTCAAGACAAAATGCTACAAACACCGCCGCCTGTTCAGTCTTCACTTCTCAAAAAAGCTCTTTGTATGCTTTCCTTCGGAGGGAATGTAAAGACGGCTGTCCCAAGTTGTGGACTTTTTGCGTATAAAATATGAAGTATAAAGCCGAAAATAAGCTTCTGAGGTAAATTCTAATCGCCAGTTTCGTCACCCGAGTAAATACCTTATTTCACTAATAAATGGAAAAAGGGCCCTAAGGAAATTTGCGTGGTCAGGCGTAAGAGCAGGTCTGATTGCCTGAGCCTCTCCATGTAAAATAAGGTGAATGAAATTGAATTGAGTCGACACGAATCGAAACAAATCGAACCGAATTGATACTTGCGATGATATCCCCGCTGGAAGGACGCGTACAGAGGAGATACAGAGTCCGAGCACGCGTCTATCTTCCTTGAATGGAGTTATTACGATGTGTAGGTCGATGTTCAGATGTCTTTGTACTTGTCGTTGATGCACAATCGTGACCTTTTGGGGACTGGGGTGTTTTTGGTTTAAAACAAACGTGATCATCTCAAGAACGGCTCCACGTGAGAGTACACCGTTGAAAACAAGTTCACCGCTTCCCACTTCTGATGCCATCCCCCACCCCGCTGCATCCTAGAACATTACGATAGAGAGGGATTTTGGTGGAGACATGTTTTGTAATATTAATTGCCTTGCATGCTACTTGCGTGGTATATTACTTTCTAGTACACTACTTGGTCAGTGTAGTGATAGTTATGTGACAACCCCCTTTCAAACCCTACCTATCCTATAATGGCTCTAACTAGCTAAATGTCTAACGGTGATTACAATTTCCTTTCTTGATCCGCAATTTGAATCCTCATTATTATCTTGATTTCTGAAGGCTCTGTTAACTGCAATGACTAATTCAAATATCACATCTGCCGCCAGGCTCGCGCGCTCGACACGGACGCCATCTTAGTGCTGTCGGAAGAACCTTCGGCAGCAGTGCAATCTAGCGGCGACGAGCCGAACGACCAGCAGCAGCAGCAGCGCCTGCGACGGCGGCGCCGCGCGGCGGACGGCGACGAGAAGCGCGGCGCGCCGGAGAACGCGCTGGACGCGGAGGCGACGGGGCGGCGCCGGCGGCGGTGGCGGGCAGCGCGGCCGCGTGGGCGCACACGCCGTGCGCCAAGCGCATCTTCTGCGACGCCATGTTGCAGCGCTCGCACGACGACGTGGTGCTCACGGAGAAGAAGATGGCGGCGGCCTACGCGCAGATGTGAGTGCAGCTTTATATTCTGCGATTTTTCTAACTTTGCCTCTCAAGGCCAATCAAATCGCATCTTCGCGATGGAATATGTCACGGTATTTCGCATCTTTCTCAGTCCTTCCGCTAGGTTCGCATGATATCAAGCAGTGCTTGCGATCACGCCACTTAATAATATAATATAATAGTGACTTTATTTATGTGGCGAGACTCGGGCCATCAGGCCCGCTCTTCCGCCTAACCACGTAATACATACATATATAGATCAAAATTGAAACAGTACATTTAGTAAATTAAATAAAATACAACTTAGATATGTCTTGCCCCTGGGCTCACAAAGTGAAAGTAAAAACACAACGTCCCAGTATTTACCTTAAACGGCCGGGGAAAACCAGGGAAAACAAAGGAAGTGTGCATGCTCTTCAACGTTGAGCAACAAAATAAAAGATTTAAAATAATTTATAAAGCATTTACTGACACAAGAGAACATTAAAGAGATGCCCGAAAATAAATTATGAAAGAGAAAAAAATATTAACCCATACGCGTCAAAAAGTTACAAAAGAAAATCTCAATCCATTAAAGAACTCATTAAAAAAAATAATAAATGAAAATGCACACAACCACCCGGCCAGGACGACGGCTTAGGGCCGATTTTAATTACATCAACATGTACCAAGGGAAATGACGCATTCAGTCAGAGCCATAACAAGTTAAGCTGGAATGAATTTGAAATTACAAGTTGATAATACAAACAAAAAAAACAAAACAACTTTCTAATCTTATATTAAACTTAATTTAAACTATTTATACTGTTGTTTATTAAATTAAGAATGAACCTAAGAAGTATAAGAAAATACAAAATAAAAAAAAAGTTAAAAATGTCATATAAAATGTTACATTTAGCGTACAATTTCTAATAATAATAACAATAATAATAAATAAAAATTAAAATAATAATAATACATTGAGTACACACTTTCACATCGTACATTATCAGCTCAGTAGAAGAGTATTTAAATGCCACTTCTACCGGCAAGGCCGAGAAAGACGCGAAATGCCGTGTGATATTCCATCGCGAAGATGGGCCTTGAGAGGCCTTGAGGGGCAAAGTTGGTGAAATCGCAGTATAGTGACCAAACCAGCGCTTTGCAACTCTCCGTCAAAGCGGAGACAAAGCTAGAGGGTGCTTACTATAGGAGGTGCTCGTGTCGCCGAGTACAGCTCCAGGTTAGGCTCGCCAACAACCCTACATAAAAATTGACTGATTTTTGAGAAATAGGAAAAGTGTCTTCTAAATGTTCAATAATTCATAATACATTCGTGTAAGAAACCGCTGAAGAAATCGCGAACATCGACGCTATCTTTTATAACATTACGCGCCTGCTTGCGTCTCGCGAATCTACGCTGCAGCCACGCACGTTTGAAGTATCGTTGCAGCAGTTGGTATTTTAGTTTCTCTAAGAAGGTGACACAGGAGAGCGCGCCACTTTAATGGTCCCCAAACCGTTCTAATGACGTTTTTCAAAAACTCAAAAATTTTCTGTGAAAAGAGTTTGAAATTTCGCATTTAGAATAGCGCTTTTACGCCATTTTCTTAAATATAGCTGCAAATTTTTCAAAGAAAATTGCCATTTAGAACGAGATTTTACTGTTCTTGAATATTCTTAAAATAATATTTTTATTCTACTATTAGAAAACTAAAAAATTAAGAAAATGTCTAAGAAATGGACTTTGGGCGACGATAGATGGCAGCTGGCAAGAGAATGTGGCAAGTCCGAATAGCTATCCGAGACCAAAGGAATGAGAAAACTAATACGGGAAAGTCAGTGTCATTCTGTATCACCACTAGTTAATACTGCTATGCAATTATCAATAAACAGAATGCTTAGACTCATGCGATTCAATTGCATAACGTATCAAAGAATGGATTTAATTTTACTTCCATTTCGAGATGCTGCACGTTTCTGATGACGCGTATTTCGACGTGGGAATAGTCAGAGAATTAAACCTCCAAACATTTTACAAAGGCTCTAAAATTACTCATAATTTAGGCTACGACGTGATTCTGGCACGAAAACCAATTTTGAAGACCTTGAATGCAACCATTCGAGTTGATCCACGATGGATGTGTCAAGAAACAGATGTGATGCTTGTGTGTCTGTCGACATCTTTAAAAAATATCTACACCAAAATTCTACACCTTTCATCTTAAATCTGTTTGATTTAAATCTCAATTCTCAATTGTAGAGCTTATTTCAAAAAATGTCGTATCTTCATGAAACACTTTTTCAGGAAGGGAATGTATTCATATTCGGTTATAGGTAGAATTCAACTGTGTATGGATAATATTTATCATGAGAGAAACGTAATTTTTAACACAATATTTGTCAACTGATCAATAAGCGTTTTAAACGTTTATATTGATACGTAATGTAATAAAAAAAACTGTGAAGGGGATATTATCCGCGCACGTTTTCTTGAGTCCTCATTTCACTAGATGCGAGAGGAATATGGTGGGGGTTACTTCTACGACAGGACTATTAGATCACATATGTAGCTCGTAGCAAAATAGTTTCTACAATACGGGAGAGAACATTTCTGGTTATTAGATTTTGTCAAGAACGTTCGTCGTTAATATTTATTCTCAATTCAATTAATGTTAGACAAAGAGTGGAAGTAAGTTTGCCGCTCTCAAGTTAAAGTGATACGTGACTTAAAACGTCACTTTGAAAATGAAATCAATTTTAAATTTACAGGTTTTTGTGTCGATGGAGTCTTGTACATTGAGCCGCAGATTCATCTTCTGTTAGCATGTAGTAGTATATATTAGTATCATATTTGTTAGTTATTAATTAATACTAGTATAATATACTAGTATCATATTAGTTAGTTATTAATACTAGTATAATATACTAGTATCATATTAGTTAGTTATTAATACTAGTATAAAATACTAGTATCATATTAGTTATTAATACTAGTATAATATACTAGTATCATATTAGTTATTAATTAATTTCTGCTTGTTGCAGAGCTCGAGGCGACGTGTCTGTCGCCTTTCATTTGGGAGACGTCATGGCCGCGGTCCACAAGGGCGATTGCAGCGCCTTCGCATGCCCTAGCGGCCTCGCGCCGAAGTTGGAGACTGCTCCCAGACGACGGTAGTTTATCTGCTGGCCACGTGTTGCGCGACGTTCGCGCGGGTGTTGCGTGATTCACATCGGAGAGCATACTCGACCGACAGCGGTGGTTCGAGCTCCGTTGTAAAAAGAACGATATGTCGTGAATCCAAACTGGTTTTGGTTGACTTCGAAAAGAACTCCGCATGTCTGTTGAAAAGGCGTGTATTAGCGGCAAATTGATTTCAAAAAATGGACATACCAACAAGTGGAGGAAGTTCGGAACATTCTACAAAACACAGGTTTGTGTTAAAGGCTCCTAACCAGTACAATGAATCTAAGTGGAAAGGTTGCGAGTGAAGTTAATTGTAAAATGAGACTTCAATTCAGTGGACGCCATCAGGCATCAAATGAAAGAAATAATAATATATCGGCCATCACTATTACATCTCTGTAGGCAATGCCAAGATACAAATTCATGGCAGTCAATACATCGCGATCTGATGGACATACTATTCGAAATTAGAGACTTGTACAGTGTCTCTATAGTGTTTATAAAATTTGGATGGCGAACACTCCTTCGGAAAGCCTAGCAGGAGACAAATACTAGCTGAGAAATAAAATTAGTAAGTGAGTAGATTACTACCCATCGATTCAGGTCAAAGTAAATTTAATTTCTCATGGGTCAATTGCCTTCTCTTTCACCAAAGTTTTGAGAGGGAAACATCTAAGTATTTCCAATCAAGTATTGAAGTATATGCTTAACGAAACGACTTCAATAATATAACGATAATATTAACTACATCACTAGATCAAAATATTATGATTATCCTAACGCACTAGAATTACTGAAATGAACAAGTTTCGGGACAAACATTTATCGGTCAACGAAAGTTATGCGAACTTATTATTGTGTACTTTAACAATATTGTGTACCTCGAACAAAGCGTCGATTCGTTATTTGATGCAAAATATTTTTATTTATTGACAGGCACTAAACACAATAATAATAAACGGTAACCGTGATATTCCTAAAAAGTAATTTGTTAGAATGTTAAACAAAATTACCCGTGTTGATATCAAATATTAAAATATTTATAATTTCTCTGCCACAAGAGACTTAATTGGATGGAAAGATATTCCAATTCACCCATTTATCGAGTTTGAACTTAAATATTTAAGAAAGAAGAAACAAACATTTAAACATTGTGGAAATGTTTAATGAATGAATAATTAAGTAACGGTTTTGTTATTTAATTTTTGCAGTATAACTAACACTGGGTTGATTTCACAGACAGTAGAAGAAACTACGATTTACTGTATTTATCCAGATGGAATACAATTCTTGGAAGTGATAGATTGATAAGTTTATTAATTATGGTTCTTTTCTCGAAGTAGTTCAGATAGTGTTCAATTTCTTACCCAGGAAACTATTCACCGCCCCAAATTGTTTTCATGACAGATTGAGAGAGATCAATGTATATCAGCGGTGAAAACAAAGAGTTGCATTGCAAGTAACTATACAAAGCTTTACATATCCCATCTCTATAGAATGGATTTGATTTTCAGTAAAATTAGATTAAATGAAAGTTAGCTTTTGTTTCAGCATGTTATTAAACGTTATTTATCCTCTATGTAAGCACATGTAATTTATGTGTAATATTTCAACTAATAAACTATTTTCGTTTTGTACATTGTTTTTTCAGTGCCAGTACCTTAATATTTTATGACATATTATAGCTAAAACGAAGACATTTCGTACTCTAAATATGACGCAATAAATTGTATGTTTCTGTAAGCAAGAGAAGTAAAGTTATTCAGTTGTGTTGGATGTGGTAGTTCCCAGCCTCACCCTCTTGTACACCAAAGGGGCCACTGGACCTTTACACGTTTTGACATGCTCAAATCATTGTATTTGTATTCATATTTAAGTTATATTTCACTTCATATTTATATTTATCGTTAATATATATATATATATATATATATATATATATATATATATATGGGGAGCGATGGCTCCGCAGTTCCTTACTATTGTAGAGGTCTTGTAGACCTCTGTACCATTGTAGATCTCTTTATCTGCCATTGTAGAGTGCTTAGTTTTCTTGTAAGTAAATCCGATTGTTGTGTTTTCAAAGAAACCCCGGTGATCAAAACCGTACGGCTTGGGGGCAGTGTACATGAAACGTGCGGCGGGGGCGCCGTATGGCAGCGGAAGCGTCTTGTCAACGTATTGTGACGTAACGATGTCGAGTCTTAAGGCCCGTTCACGACGTAAATATAAATATAAGCATGGCGTGAACATAAAATTTAAGAGTACATCTATGAGCGGACTCATTTACAATGCCTTCGCATAAGCATAACACGTAAGACGGTAACTTAAAAGCTTGCAAGCTTCAAGATTCTGTGCTTACGCTTGTGTAAGAAATAAGAAATGAACCAATCACGGTACGTTTACTCAAAAACGAGTATCGAAATAGGATCGAAGTCGATGGATCGAACAAAAGACTGATATTCGAGATTGCGACGTTGATTTTCGACAATTTTCTGCGTTGTTTTGTAGCGTAGGATCTTTTTGTTATATATTACTCGTTCACTTTACATTTGCAGTCGGAGCGCTGCGATCTGTTTACATGAAGTCATCGCCGACTGAATGAGAAACGCGCGTCTGCAGTAAATACTGACCGTTTATAATATGATATAGACGGCGGTGAGCAGCACACAGAACCCTGGCAGGGCAAGAACATAACCATTAAGTAGTAGATAAGTGCAATGAAGAAATAAAAATATTGTACGGAAATGTTGTGAACAGCGAGTGGTGTGATCTATTTTGTTGTATATTACTTTAATTATTTAAGGGCGCGACTCCAGCTCACTGTCAGAAAGACATAATTCGTCAGATGTGCCCGAAGCGCTTGTTCTGCCTTCGGAGACAGCTGATTGGACAGATGCTGATTGACATCGGGGCCTTTCGTGTATTCTCGGTTGTGTGTTCGGGCCTTCGCTTTCAAAACATTAGTTCCTAATTCTGTCGTCTGCAAATGTAAAGTGAACGAGTAATACAAGTATAATATCGATTCACACATCCAACCAATAGAAACTCAAATGACCCACAGAGAATACAAAATCTTATTTTGCTTACGCTTATGTAGGACATTTTGAATACTTCAGTCTATCACTTATGGTAAAGTTTATGTCTGTGCGGTATGCTTACGTTACATTTGCATTGTGCACGGGCCTCAAAGAAGGGCTGGCTTCGGCCGTAGAGGACGGCCGGCGAGCCGGCGCACACTGGGACAGAAAGGGCTGAAACCTGGCCAAAACTCCTGGAAGCTTATTTACATGAATTCGGGGACGGGAATCATTATTAAAAGGCTATAAATATATGATTGGATGTATAGAACATCATATATAATTGTTTCAACATCAGTATTATTTATTTATATTTTACAATAATGTGCTTCAATTTGAATCACTGTCATCATTAAATGAATGTGTAAGGGACTCTTGATTCTCTGTAAAAATGAGATTAATACTCTCCTCCAACAAATAAAATGTCTTTTTTTGCTAATTTTTCTGAACTTGACGCAAGGGAAACAGAAGCAATTAATAGATTATTTATTATGTCCTCTATTGTACATTTCCGGCAACACTTTCTGTAGTAATGACGACGGTATATTTTCATGTTTTGTGCAGCGACTCCTGGGCTCTTCAGAAAGGTGTCCAATACGAACAAGGACATTTTTCATAACTTGTGATCTATGAGTCAAAATGTTATGTACAATCACTGGCATCTTATACCATAAATACATTTTTACCAAAAGTCGACTCTTTTCTATCGCGTATGTATCGAAGGCTTGAAGCTCTCAGACCTGCAGAATTACTGTGCATCTCAGAAACACATTTCACTTGGGCAAAAATACCTATATCTTCAATATTTTAGTTGTAGGAAGACACTGAAAAAAATTTACGATTTAATACGCCGCGATTAAAAATTTACGATTTAATACGATAAAATTTACGCCGCGACGTGGCGCAGGGGTGGCGTTGCGGCCGGGAGCTGCAGAGGCGCGGGCTGCACCCGTGACCTTGACGTCCCGGGATGACCGAGCCGCATGTTTTGAATTTGCACTAGACTTGTGCATGGGTCTTATTTTGGAGCTCTCTGATTGGACTGCGAGGCGGCGCACGAAACGAAAGCAACACATCTCTCTGAGACACATACCCTTTGAAGAGACAGCTATGGACAGCTGCTCCATTCGAAAGAGTAGTGGCAGGAATAGTAGTAGGGCACATGTTAGTTCATCTCTAATTCATTTCACATCTAGCCTTAACCAACTCTCATAAACCTCACAAATATTCTCATAAGTGCCCTATCACTATTCCTGGCATTACTCTTTTCGAATGCAGCAGCTGTCTACAGCTGTCTCATCAAAGTGTATGTCTCTCAGAGAGATGTGTTGCTTTCGTTTCGTGCGCCGCCTCGCCGTCCAATCAGAGACTTGTAAAATAAGTCCCATGCACATGGCTAGTTCAAATTCAAAACATGCGACCGGATCTCCAAGCGAATTCCTGTAGGCGGAACGAGGGGTAGCTAACCTCACGGGACGAGCAGCCGGGTCCAGATGCGTTACCGAGGGACGTGCCACAAAACCCGTAGGAATGTCCTAGGGGCGTCAGCAAGTGTTCGTTGTCCAAAATACCTCAACCAAGAACCAGTAGCAAAATCCAGGCGCGTAACCGGTTCCAAGTACAAAGGAAAAACAGATTATACTTCGGTTTTTCTTTCCTGGCGCGTTGGAGCTTGTCTCACGGTATTTCGCGTCGTTCTCGATCCTGCCACTAGAAGTCGCATGATCGCGACTGTTTCGGGTAGTGCTGGCGATCATGCGACTTCCAGTGGCAGGATCGAGAACGACGCAAAATACCGTAAAATACCGCAAAATACCGTGAGAACATTGGGAAGACAAGCCCCCACGCGCCAAGAAATAAAAACCCATATATAGTGACCGAACGACTTGACTCCAAACGCACTGCTCACAGGGCGGCCGGCGTCTTCGCGATGGAATATATCGCGTCTTTTCTCGTCTTTCTCGGCCGTGACGCTAGATGTCGCACGATCGCGGCCGTATCAAGCACTGCCTGATCATGCGGCAACTAGCGGCACGACCTAGAAAGTCGTATCGGCCAATACGCGTCGAGGTAAAGTTTGGGCGGAGCCGCCCATGGGAAAAAGTGCGCGCTATTTTGCGCGCCACATTTAAATCCGGGAGTGGGATACAATACAGATCATGTGTTAATTTTACTAAAATGTTGCTTTTTACATTTTACTAAAAAGTTCCTGAATAAAATGAAAAGTCTTTTCTTTGATACTGGTTTATTACCGAATACAAAATGATTAAAAATACAATGCCAAAACAATGTATTTATTTATTTACGTCAAAAAGACAGTTAAAAACTGTGTGTGACGAGCTATGGGGAGAAGTGAATTTTGTGCACGTTTTCATAATTCTGTGGTCTCAATCCTAAACCATATTCTAGTCGAATTTTGAATACAAAAAAGAGAGGTTTTTTCGAATTTTGTTGACAAAATATTCGCTCCAGATAATAAAATATATTTTCAAAGGTAAATTAGCTATAAATTCCTGCCCTGAACCCTCATGTTCTTCATGAAAGAATAATACTTTTTTCCGCTATAATATGGAAAACGATATTTTAAATAACTATATTTCAAACTGAAATTCAGAAGACGTGCACAAATAGTGAAGTTACATTTATGTCCAGAAACAAAAGAAGGGACCATCTCAGCATTTGCTCAAGGATCAGGGAAACTGGACGAAGAACCTGATCGAGATGGGGGCCATCAACCCAGTAACTGTGGTACAATACTTATTATTAAAAGGAAGTGCGGTGAAATAATTTCCCTATCTTCTACTCATTAATCTCAACAATTTTTAATTAAAAAATCTACACAATTTAATTTCTTTACATTCACATTTGCTTTAAATTAATCGACGTTTGTCCAAAAAATCTATTAATTGAGCTAAATCGAAAGTTACTGGGCATTACGTACATTACCTTCATTTCATTTACGTAAGACGTATCAATATTTAACTTGTAGTAAATTGTAGATGTCAGCGCCAAATTTTCTTTCAGAGACCCTGATATTTCCTCTCAAAAGATTTCCCACGTTCACCAGAATTAGTTCTGTTCGCTTGTAACCAGTCAGAATTCTGTTTCTTCAAAACACCAACGTAAATCTTTGTGCTTAACATCAGTTTAGCAGTGAGATACTCAAGGGAGGAGGGGGCACCAGGATTACAGTCGTCCCCTCCTCCCAGAAGCCAATGACACTTTATACAGCAGTGATTGCCAGCTGGACAAGGACTGACGTCGGAGCTGCTTGCCCTCCACAATAAGGCGCTCGGGGAAGGAGATAAATTCTGATAATTGACATAGGTCGCATTCATGGGATGAATAAAGGAATTTTCAGATTGAAAGTTGGAAATATTCTGAAAATCAAGAGGATTTATAACATTCTGAAACAAAACTGTACATCAAAAATAATTAAGCCTGGGGTCAAAATCCTCTTACGTGAGCCTTACCGGCACCTATTTGTTAACATTAATTACTGTTTCAGATCGAACTAATTCGTTATATTATATACTAATGCATAAAATATTATTGTCCTAAAATGTTAAAACTGTCTTTTCCAAAAACATAATCTAATAGAAGAATGGAAGTGGAATTACAGTACTGGTTTTGATAAAAAGTCGGATATTGCTTTGAGTTATTTAATAATGTATGTTCTATTATATAGTTCTTCAGACTGTTATTGAATCACAAGCGTTCTTAATAATAATTACCATTTAAAAACGTAATCATCGATTTTCCAAGCGAACGTTTTCCTCCCACTTCCGTACCATCATTGGAACACTGTGCGCCCGCCGCCGCGTCGGGCTCTGCCTTTTCTGCGCGCTCAACTCGAAGAAAGAGAGCAAATTCCTGTGACGTCACAGAATATTGAGTTGGCCTACACTGTTCTATAGTAATGAAAGTCACTAAATAACTCAATTAAATACGATATAAACAACTGTAAGGTCTGTGTCTCACGAGCGTTGCGTCGACGCACGCAGCTTGCACTTGATTGCAACTCGCTCAAAGTAAAACAAGATAACGTGCGTTTTTTACTTTTCCATGTACGTAGTATAGAGAAAGTTATGTAATGCTGCGGAAAATCGATTTCGAGATTTCAACGGAAATAGATGTTTTGGTATCTCCTGATACAGAAAAAGTGTTCTTTTCAAAACCTCCGGTCGGCTCCGATCTACCGTCGACTAGCGGGGTTTCCCTCAACCAGGTATCTCCCACCTGCGGGGCACCGCTCCAGCCGGAACAAGCTCTGAGCTCCCTGGTCTCCCGGCATGTGTGGTAGTGTAGTGCATGTTAGTGCAAGTGTGTGTGTAAGAGGGAGAGGAAAGGACAAGGAAGAGGAAGGAAAGATCGCGCGCGGTCCGTGGCCCGTTTGTTAGGGTACTGCTCCGGCATTCGCCTGGCGTTGATCGGAAGAAACACAGAAAACTACCAATCAGAGCAGCCGGCAGCTAGAATTCTCCTCCAGACCGACTAAATCCGACCTAGCTGACAAGCTACGGTCGAATATCCTGCCGCCGTCGGGACACAAACCTAGGACCCTCCCGGTGAGAAGGACTGCAGTGACATCAGGTTAATGCACTGAACCATCTCTCCCGGACCATTTAGATAGAGATTTTCGTGTTCTTTAATATTCTAAAATTAATATTTCTATTCTACCAATAGGAAACCGAAAAATTAAGAAAATGTCAAAAAAATGTAGTGTGGGCTGCGACAGATGGCAGCTGGCAAGAGAATGTGTCAAGCCCGAATAGCTAGCCGAAAGCAAATGAAATATAAAACTAATACGGGAAAGTCTGTGCCATTCCATAGCACCACTAGTTAACTTTGAACGCGCAACGTCTGCTAGGAGACGCGCGTTCGCAACAACGCGCGTCGCGTCGACAGGAACGCTCGTTTCCCGTTTCACATAAGATACAATGTTAATCTGCTGACGTCATCAGAATTAGGTGATGCACGTCAACGCAACGCTCGTGTGCCACAGGTCTTAATCAACAAATAAAAATACATTTTAAATTCGCCTTCAATGTCAAATTCTCTACAAGAAAATATCAAGTTGGCCGCACATTGCTTCTGTACCCATTCTTCCTAAAAATTCCTGCTTGCGATATGCAACAAAGTTAATTAAAAGACTTCTGCGAACAACCCCCATTCCGATCAGCTTTCTCGATCAGTTTCCCTCACCCTTTCAGCTAATACTTTACGAAGGGCACGATGAGAACAAAATGTATTATTGATTGCCTTCGCAATAGTTTTTATTCCACTGGAATGAATATTTTCTTATCAATTCTTACCAGAAACGTTATTTCCTAGCATTTATGATTCAACTGTAAATGTGTTGGGGTTGGGATCCTAGGATGTACGAAAACGTGCGTAGAATACACTTCTCCCCTAGTACATCACACACAGTTTTAACTATTTGTGGTGTTAAGTAAATAAACTAACTATTGTAATATCTCCGTAATGCGAAATTCTGAAAATAAAGATTGTATTAATTATTAGAACTCGAGTGAATTGGAAATGATAAAAAATGATACAGTAATACTTTTTTTTTTGCAGAAAGTCCGATTTGGCGGGCTATTTTTAATAATTCTAGAAATAATTAAGAATCTAAAGTAGAATGAGGTGGCGGATTCTCTTGTAAAAAATTCAGTTTACTGAAAAATTAAAAAATATCTGGACTGTTGTTTGTCTAATATATTTTGTATAGAATTTAGACATACCTGACGGAAATGCCTGTTTTGTAGAACTTCTTTCACGACATGGCACCACAACAAAGAAATACGTTCTCGAAAACTTTGTAACTTGAAATTATGAAGCCTCGAGTCAGCTGTAGACTCGAAAACAAAAATCTACAAATTAAAATCCATGTGTTATTTTCAAAATTTTGTAAGCCCCCTTTTTCTCAAAGAATTAAATAAAGCATTATTAAAATATTTTGATTTTGTTATTTCTTTCACACACATGAGATAGAAAAACAAAATATGTATATTCTAGTAGAAGAGGAGATTTTCAATAATTATGTAATTGCTTTTCATGAGCAAATGTCATCATAGTATAGACCTTTTTGAATTTAGCGCCGCCGTCCATCTCTACCCATTTGCTTACTCCATGATGCGAAGATTACTTTGCTTTGGTGAGATAGATTTACTAGTGTTATTGCTTGCTTCCGAGTCTCGCAGGTGGAAACAGTCTTCCCTTGTGAGCTGTTCAGTGTTTTGCACCGTTGTTCACTTTCTTCAACCTGGATTCAGACATAACGTTCATTTCTATGCATGGTGCTGTCTGGTTAACTCGTGCTTCGTAAAACGTGAGTATATTGCAACATTCTGTAAGATTCATTAGAATTTCGATGTCTTTATGTCCAAATTTAAAAGTTAATTTCGAATGTGTTTATAACAGCTTGGTGCGGCCATGAGGTTTGTGTCTGCCTTGTTGTATGCTGCAAATATATACTTCTGAAAGTTCACTATATGGAAAACTTTTGCTTCTGTGCACAACTTCTTTGCTTCGATTATATTCTAATAGTACACCATACACATTACTATTTGTAAAATAGAGTTCAAGTTATTTTTGATAATTAATGAAATCATGTTATTCGAAGGATGGTGCGACTGCATTGGAGTATAAAAACAGTAACCAGCATTTTATTTTACTAATTTTTCGTGAACTTTATTTTTCCGAACCAACTTGCCAGTGTACTTCACACGTTTAATGTACACATCTTCACATAGTGAAATTAATTATGAAGCATTTCGGTTTTCCATTAAGGATAAGAAACAATTCTGTACCTAAATAATATTTTAAATAATAAAATACAATAATATAATTAAAAAACTGAATTCAAACTAGCTTCATTTTATACATTATAACAGCACTTTATTTATGTTTGTGCTAAAATTATACAAAAAATTTAAATCGTTTAGTTTTCGTAGCTTTTTAACTTTATTTTTTTAAGTTCGCAAACATTTTTTAATATAAAATTTCACTTAATTTCCTACCTCTTATTGTATGACTGTGCAAAATTGGATAATGGGGATATGAATAAATACAGTTGCAATAAATTAACTTTCTCAAGACAACATCGGGCTTGCGGATGACAGCGGCATCCAGGTTCACGCCGTACGAAGTCAAGTGCACTCACTGTATTTATCATTAAATTCAGAATGTTAGGAATGTCTAGTTAAATTGTAGTAATAGTAGTTGAAGTTTGTTAATTTACGTTTTACAAAAGTTAATAAACTAATATATTCATGAAAGGGTATATTTGTATAACTAGTTTCACCATTTCGAACCCCGCTTGAATAATTTCTTTGGTGTAATTGGGTCCTGAAGTTCCTGCAGACTTCTCGCGTAGCCAATGTTTTGGTGGTGTCGCCAATTCCATTACAAGGCCCTTTCCCATGGGAAGTAGCAAAGATATGCCGTTCGGAATTCATATCAAAATCTTTTTCGTGAGAACGTAAATTAACAAATTTTTCCGGTTTTTATGTTGTGGATTTGCTCCATTTGAAAAATATATTACTTTTTTTAACATTACCTACTTCAACTTTTAGAAATTTAATCAACTGTTTCTGGAAGAAGTAAACTGCTTTTGTATCATACTTTTAGCTTTCAGAAATTGTTATTACATTCTTGTGACTTCGATTACTATTACATTTGAAATAAACAAAGGGGTGAAGTGTAGCCTGGTTCTTATTCAAATGTGTTTCTTGAACTGAATTTTGAATGAAGATATCACGCCTAAAGTTTTTCTTCTTAAATTTATAATAGAGATTGTTGAGATTGAATGTATTAAATGTAGTCATGTCTTGGATGCTTGATATTACTCAATGTGTTAAGTCTAACACAAATTATGTGAAACCTGCAGTAAAAATGTTTACACTTGCTACATATAGACACAGCGCACTGTAACAAATAAAATTAGATCTGCCGGATGTCTCTTCCTGGCGCGTGTCTAGTGAAACCGAACTCACGAAGAGTTAAACAAAATACTGGCAGAAACCTTGACGGGGGCGCTCATCTGGATTTCGAACGAGGGCCTCTTCCTTTACGTCTTCCCAAACGTAAACAAACAATCCATGGCCACTATAGCACTTCCTCTGATGACGTAGACGTGACGATACAGCTTATTGCACAGGCCTTCTACGGTTGCCTGCTCTTGGTCATGGCCACCTGTATTTCTATTACGATGGCCACGGGATGGTCCACCCATGACAGAATGAATTTGTTTAATTTTCAGATCCAGTTAAAAAACACTCTTCCAAAGTTACAGTTTTAAAAATAACCTGTACTCAATATATCGCGAAATTAGGGATTTGTAATTTACATAAACTGATAAATACCTACCTTTGGCTCCTCCCACTTCCATTTCTAGAGTCCAGTCACTCAAATCAGGATGTCCAGTCACAAAGAAATCAACATCAATAGTAGAAATATGTGGCACGAAATACACTTAGATTCAATCTGCTCATTATGTAATATGAATACTGATGAAAACCTGAAACATATTTTATGTGAGTGCTCAATATATAAAGGGATTAGAGGACCATACGAAATGATGTATTATCTTTTCCAAATTGTCTCAAACTAAACTCTGAAAGATCTAAAACTATGTACAATGTTATTTCATCAATTCTGAAGCGATGGGCATTGATTACCAATGAATAGTTCAAGCTAAAATTCAACAGGTCTCTCTTGACGCAGGTTGTTTTGTATGAATTTGTATATTAAATTGTCTAAATTATTTTGTATTTTATATGATTGTATTATTTTGTTCTTGTGTTACTGTATTACATACATTTGTTGTGTTGTTTATATTGTATCTTGTACGAAGTACTTTATGCTATTAGAGATTATTTGCAATGCAATTGTTTCCGATAGAGCTGTGATTATACACAGCAATTTGTAATAAGTTAACCCTGCAAACAAATAAAACACTTGTGTGTTGTTATTATTGTGTTGCGTGTATTCCAGTAAATTCATCAATTCCCAGTATAAACATTACCAGCCGTAACAGGTTCGACCGGTCAATATTCATTCCCACCTCATTATTTAATAATAACACTGAGATATTATTATTATTATTATTATTATTATTATTATTATTATTATTATTATTATTACAGGTGCGATTAAGAGGGGATTGAATGGGACATCGAATGACAAATCTTCTGATTGCTTGATATAGGGAATTGTTTTGTGGACTGATGGATATGCAAGTGGATAGAGAGAACAATACTCGTATAGAGATATTGAAAGATAGACGTATTGGCAAACAAAATGTTCGTTAGATAAATGAAAGAAAATATTTTTAAAAAGATACAAAAATTACAGGATAGATATATGGATAACTACATAATTACAAAGTAAGTGCGTAGGAAGAATGGAAAGATGAAGAAGAAAGAAAGGTGAAAAGTGTGTAGGAATTAGTGATGAAAAAATCAATAAATGATGAAGTCGACGATGAATAGATAGATAAAAGGATGGATAGAAGGACATATAGAGGTTGTTAAATACCTTGAATAATTAATACCTAAATACATTAAATAAATGAGGTGGGTGTAGGAGGATTGGTTAGTTACAAGGAAGATTAAAACACATATGTGTACACTGATGAATAGACGAAGAGACAGGTGGATAGATATATTTATGATGGATCAGAAAGAAGAATAGAGTCAACTCCGGTTATGGTAAATCTCCGACGTAATTACAGTTTCAAGGTCATCTGCTGTGTCCTGCGTTGGATACAACTGACAGTAGCAAAGCGCGACACGTGACTTCAGTTACAAGCTTTCTGTTATTTTTGATTGCGTGGGATATAGCACTTAGTGTTCTACGTAGATGGCAGGATGACTGCAACTGACGGCCTCAGACTGACTACAACTGCCGATGCGCGCACATAATGGTCGCGTTGCTTGCCAATGCGAGCACATAATTAATTGCATGACAATGCACGCCTATAATTAATTGAACATCAAGCACGCCGATAATTAATAGCATGCCAATGCGAGAAGATAATTAATTGCATGCCAATGCACGCCGAAAACTAATTGCATCTCAATGAGCGCCGATCAATATATTCATGCAAAAGCGTCGATAAATAGTTTATATTGGGCGCTTAAGTAATGACGCCTCTGATAGTGTTTGGTATAATATTCAGGAAGGAAATGGAACTAAGAAAAAAGGATTGGGAACCCAGTGCATATATGCATTAACATTTTTTGAGACAGCTATACGATACTATGAGACATCGGGCGCGGGAGTTTGCCTACTGCGCGGGAGTTCGCCTACTGCGCGGGAGTTCGCCTACTGCGCGGGAGTTCGCCTACTGCGCGGGAGTTCGCCTACTGCGCGGGAGTTCGCCTACTGCGCGGGAGTTCGCCTACTGCGCGGGAGTTCGCCTACTGCGCGGGAGAGGACGCCTACTGCGCGGGAGTTCGCCTACTGCGCGGGAGTTCGCCTACTGCGCGGGAGTTCGCCTACTGCGCGGGAGTTCGCCTACTGCGCGGGAGTTCGCCTACTGCGCGGGAGTTCGCCTACTGCGCGGGAGTTCGCCTACTGCGCGGGAGTTCGCCTACTGCGCGGGAGTTCGCCTACTGCGCGGGAGTTCGCCTACTGCGCGGGAGTTCGCCTACTGCGCGGGAGTTCGCCTACTGCGCGGGAGTTCGCCTACTGCGCGGGAGTTCGCCTACTGCGCGGGAGTTCGCCTACTGCGCGGGAGTTCGCCTACTGCGCGGGAGTTCGCCTACTGCGCGGGAGTTCGCCTACTGCGCGGGAGTTCGCCTACTGCGCGGGAGTTCGCCCTACTGCGCGGGAGTTCGCCTACTGCGCGGGAGTTCGCCTACTGCGCGGGAGTTCGCCTACTGCGCGGGAGTTCGCCTACTGCGCGGGAGTTCGCCTACTGCGCGGGGAGTTCGCCTACTGCGCGGGAGTTCGCCTACTGCGCGGGAGTTCGCCTACTGCGCGGGAGTTCGCCTACTGCGCGGGAGTTCGCCTACTGCGCGGGAGTTCGCCTACTGCGCGGGAGTTCGCCTACTGCGCGGGAGTTCGCCTACTGCGCGGGAGTTCGCCTACTGCGCGGGAGTTCGCCTACTGCGCGGGAGTTCGCCTACTGCGCGGGAGTTCGCCTACTGCGCGGGAGTTCGCCTACTGCGCGGGAGTTCGCCTACTGCGCGGCGGGAGTTCGCCTACTGCGCGGGAGTTCGCCTACTGCGCGGGAGTTCGCCTACTGCGCGGGAGTTCGCCTACTGCGCGGGAGTTCGCCTACTGCGCGGGAGTTCGCCTACTGCGCGGGAGTTCGCCTACTGCGCGGGAGTTCGCCTACTGCGCGGGAGTTCGCCTACTGCGCGGGAGTTCGCCTACTGCGCGGGAGTTCGCCTACTGCGCGGGAGAGTTCGCCTACTGCGCGGGAGTTCGCCTACTGCGCGGGAGTTCGCCTACTGCGCGGGAGTTCGCCTACTGCGCGGAGAGTCGCCTACTGCGCGGGAGAGATCGCCTACTGCGCGGGAGATACGCCTACTGCGCGGGAGAGACGCCTACTGCGCGGGAGAGACGCCTACTGCGCGGGAGAGACGCCTACTGCGCGGGAGAGACGCCTACTGCGCGGGAGAGACGCCTACTGCGCGGGAGAGACGCCTACTGCGCGGGGAGAGACGCCTACTGCGCGGGAGAGACGCCTACTGCGCGGGAGAGACGCCTACTGCGCGGGAGAGACGCCTACTGCGCGGGAGAGACGCCTACTGCGCGGGAGAGAGACGCCTACTGCGCGGGAGAGGACGCCTACTGCGCGGAGAGACGCCTACTGCGCGGGAGAGACGCCTACTGCGCGGGAGAGACGCCTACTGCGCGGGAGAGACGCCTACTGCGCGGGAGAGACGCCTACTGCGCGGGAGAGACGCCTACTGCGCGGGAGAGACGCCTACTGCGCGGGAGAGACGCCTACTGCGCGGGAGAGACGCCTACTGCGCGGGAGAGACGCCTACTGCGCGGGAAGAGACGCCTACTGCGCGGGAGAGACGCCTACTGCGCGGGAGAGACGCCTACTGCGCGGGAGAGACGCCTACTGCGCGGGAGAGACGCCTACTGCGCGGGAGAGGACGCCTACTGCGCGGGAGAGACGCCTACTGCGCGGGAGAGACGCCTACTGCGCGGGAGAGAACGCCCTACTGCGCGGGAGAGACGCCTACTGCGCGGGAGAGACGCCTACTGCGCGGGAGAGACGCCTACCTGCGCGGGAGAGACGCCTACTGCGCGGGAGAGACGCCTACTGCGCGGGAGAGACGCCTACTGCGCGGGAGAGACGCCTACTGCGCGGGAGAGACGCCTACTGCGCGGGAGAGACGCCTACTGCGCGGGAGAGACGCCTACTGCGCGGGAGAGACGCCTACTTGCGCGGGGAGAGACGCCTACTGCGCGGGAGAGACGCCTACTGCGCGGCGAGAGACGCCTACTGCGCGGGAGAGACGCCTACTGCGCGGGAGAGGCGCCTACTGCGCGGGAGAGGCGCCTACTGCGCGGGAGAGGCGCCTACTGCGCGGGAGAGGCGCCTACTGCGCGGGAGAGGCGCCTACTGCGCGGGAGAGGCGCCTACTGCGCGGGAGAGGCGCCTACTGCGCGGGAGAGGCGCCTACTGCGCGGGAGAGGCGCCTACTGCGCGGGAGAGGCGCCTACTGCGCGGGAGAGGCGCCTACTGCGCGGGAGAGGCGCCTACTGCGCGGGAGAGGCGCCTACTGCGCGGGAGAGGCGCCTACTGCGCGGGAGAGGCGCCTACTGCGCGGGAGAGGCGCCTACTGCGCGGGAGAGGCGCCTACTGCGCGGGAGAGGCGCCTACTGCGCGGGAGAGTTTTTGGTGAGAAAGACAGAGAAATTTGGAGTCATGGAAGGCCAATTAAAGGAAGACACAGAAGAATACACATCTCTAACCGGAAGAACGGTACCTGCAAAAATTATCCATTCATTGCAGCATGCCTGGCGGTATAAGTGCAAGAAATTTACCGAGGAAGGACGAGAAGCAATTCCTGAAGAATATTTGAAATGTAGATTTTTGCTGCTTCAAACTTCCTGTATGCTAAAATGTGTTTCAACTAGCAAAAGATGATGCCAGAAACAAAATTTTAAGAAATCAGATGGACTCAGTACCGCTATTTATCTTGATGGAAATCGAGTACCTAAAATATTTTTCCTAAAAACGTTAACTATATTCAATCGCCATTTGAGGAAAAACAGTGAACCAAAAAAAATTCACTGGCATCAAGTGATGATGAATGCTACCCTGGTGGCTATCGAAGTGACGAAAGACTGTCATATGTCTGAAGGAATAAATTGGAGATTATTTTAAGTCATATTTGCACAAGTGATGTTTCTTTAAAACATTTTGAATTTATAGTCAAGTGAACAATAATATTGGTTTTAGTACAAAACATTGCACATAGAATATTTTCGTGTACACATCAGAATACTTTTTCAAATGTATAACCATATGTGTTTTTATTTTGTGTTTAATTAAAACGTTGGCACTGAAACCTTTAAACAAGTTTTTCTCAAAACATGACAAATGTTACCTATATCTTTCTGGTTTTCATACATTCAAATGTTAGTATTTTTAAGAACAAAACTAATTACAATGGATGAAACTTTATATTTAAAAGCTAATTATATTTTGAAACGGCTCCGGATTAATAATAACTAATTAATCAACACTCACATAAAATTTTAAGTCTGTACATTAATATTCCATAGCCATTCTGGCTCCCCTTCGATGAAGTTTTTCGAAAACCTAAACCTTTTCTGTGAGAAAAAGCTGCAAATTTCGCATTTACCGTAACGCTTAAACACCATTTTCTTAATAACATCTCCAAAATTTTTATTGAAAATTGACATTGATGACGAGGTTTTAATCTTCTCTCGTATTCCTAAAGAAATATTTCGGAAACCGAAAACTTGAGAATATGTCGAAAAAATGTAGTTTTGGCGGCGATAGATGGCAACTGGCAAGACAATGGGGACGTGACTGTAAAACCAGTCCACACCAAGGAATTTATAAAACTTTACTACGAAAAAGTCTGTGCCATTCTGTAGCACCTCTGCTTTTTTCTTTTCATATATTTTGAGACATGTACCCGCCTACATATCTTGTGAGGTATGCATCCGGAAAAACATTAATTTGGAAATAAAATTACTCCACGTATTTTGTCAAGCTTTTATTTCTACTTTCGTAGCTTTTAGTTTTTTAGTAAAAGATATCTAATTGTGAGTAAACGTTGTAGAGCTTTAAATTTCCATTGTATGCGATACATTTACTTTGAGGAGCATTATTTTATCCTCAACGGAGCCAGATTTTTAGATATTTCTGAACTTAAGAATAATTCGCCTTCTTTCATAATGTAATATGTAAGTTGATTGTAGGGTGAGTTCAACACATGACGTTTATACGTCACTGGACGAGTTTTGTGGAGAACTCATTGCTCCAAGTCAATCGCAAAAGAATTTTTGGCAGGTTCGCATAACAAGATGGAGTGACAATTTCTAAATTGAAGGAATGATTAGAAAATCGTGAATCCAGCAAAATATTTTCGACAGTTACGAGTTCCTGGTAAGAGTTGCTACGCACAATACATCCCTTCTAGGGTAAATCAATTGGGACTATATAAATCTGTACTCCTCGAAAAAGATGGTCTATTTTACATAATTTCTTTAAAAGTGTAAATTGTGCAGACATGTTACTGAAAAGAAACATTTTCCATTCAAGGACCGTAATGAAAAATAGAAATGGGTTAGGAGTGCCAAATATGACTGATGATAAAAGGTTAGAAAGCAGTGAATAGTTTTCTATGTCTGCGTCGTAAAAACCGAGAAAATTACTTACGTAAAAATTCTGTCGATCTGTGACCAACATTAGCAGCTAAACCGTAGACAGGATATTCACCAAAATTGGCATTCCAGCTGATGTGTATTGAATTCGAAACGGATATTTTGATTTTGAGAGGTCTCATTTTAAACGTGTATAGTCTGGTTGGAGGAGAAACAAGTCTTTTCAATAGTATATTAATAGAATAGTGTTTGAACAATCCAAATTGTTTTTGTTATTCGGGAAGACGGAAAATGTCAAATGGAAAGGTAACAACAATGTGTAACTACAATCTCTTCTGTTATTGTCAGCAATCGAGAAGAAATATGTAAAAGTTGTCCTAAGCAGGAAGGGGGGAAATTCATATCCGCCGCCCAGCTCTTGTAAGAGCATTCGATCAAAAGTATTGGGGATATTGAGTTTTGTGATAGACTGGACTGCATATTTATAGACGTTCCGTTAGAGCTCGAAGGCCAGAAATAATTTTAAACAATTTTGTCCATGTGACAATACTGAACTGTTGGTTGATGTGCAGAACCGAATGTAAAAGTAAGTATCAGTAAAAGAGAGCAGATACCGTTAATTTAATTTAGATTCATTTAGACACGCCACCTGTTGTGTTTCAGGGCGAAAATCAGTGTAAGTCAACCTTTCTCAGTCAGCAGTAATATTCTGAAAGATTATTCTTCTGATAAGGAAAATTGCACACCAGAAACGAAATATCGGCAAGTTGGAAGGCAAACATTTTCATGACTGAAGTTTTAAGCATCAAGACGTTAGAAAATATTATTCTGTGGATTCTGTCTTATTGCAAATTACCATAATTGTTTCTTCGTAAACTAAAAGAGAAATGCACCTTTTGCCTCCTCCTAAACATTAAAAAACAAGAGTGACTTCTCATTTTGTTTCTAATTTCATGACAATGTGACATATTTTGCCATCTAAGCACAGAATTATTTTGCAACTAGTTTGATAAAACAAACGTGTGAATTTCAAAGGAAATTCGAGTTTTTTGTGAGGAAATGAGATTTCTCAAGGCGCATCTACCTTGATAGAAATTTGGAGTTCTAGAAGTGTTCATCCGTCGATGCTGTTTTTGCCGCCACCACAATAACGCCCATTCCACAAACCTTAACAGCTACAACCACAACGAAATTATCTTGCTCACACTAAATCGCACACATAAATAACACTATTTCTCACAAACTCCTTTTCTCTTAGGATCGTCATTCCCTTCTGGATCCGTTGCTATCCAACCGGGGGAACAATGGCCATTGTTGGCAAAGCTCCCAAATAAGTCCCAATAAACCAAAGCAAGCGGAAAGTTGTCAATAGGACAATTTCAATATACATGATGGGGAAATTGCGCTCTTGATATAAATAATATTTGCAATATTGAGTGGAATACCACACACCATTTACTCGTATACGAACATGTCGACTTCACGTCTATATTGTACTCCGCATGTATTTTGATAATATAGGTCTACTATGTTACGCTCCGTAATTATACTATTTTATTGAACGCTGGCTCTTTAATTAAATTTTTATTTGTTCAAGATTACAAAATTGTGGATATTTTTACATGAGACGAAGAAAGGCGGAATTAAAAATGTAATAATTTAAAACCGCAGTAAAATCGTAGCAGGCCATTAAATTATGAATCCAATACATTTCACATAAAAATTTCAAGAACTACTCCCTACTAGTTCGAATTTAGGTGGCCTCGCTAATCAGTGTACATAATGTAATTTAATAACCGGAACCGGTATGAAGATTTGTTTTTTAGCAAAACTCTGAAAGTGATATTCTTTTCAGTTGGTGAAAAAAATTATTTCTCATGGTCTAATATTGCTAGTAATATTTATTTTTTACATTCTTTAGTATAAGGAAAGGTCTTTCTCCTATAGTAAAAAAGACTGAAAAATAAATTTTCTGCAGTCGCAAGGTATCTCTTCCAGCGAGACTCGGGACACGCTCTAAGCCAGTGTTGTCAAGGTCGATGCCACGAGCGGGAGTCCGTGGCACGAGTGCCACGATGAAATCGCCTCCCCACGCAGTTCATCACCCCTCCACCAGAGACAACGCCATCCCTATTGTAAAACGGCGGGGTTACTAATAGTTTCCTCTCCCGACGCTAGTTGCGCAGAGAAGCTCGTGGCATGGCGTGGTGCTAAGGAGCGTGCCACTGCCACCAGTAAGAGACCTTGACACCACAGCTCTAAGCTCTCAACTTGTGTGGGATAGTAGTTGCTGGAAGCGTGTGTACAAGAGGGGACAATGGGACGAGGAATAGGAATGTACTGGTCAGTGGCGCGTTTGATAGGGCATTACTCCGGGATTCCCCTGGTATTGGTCGGAAATGCCATGGAAAACTACCGATCAGAGCAGCCAGTTGCTAGAATTCTCCTCCAGACAGCGGCTGAATTAGACCTGATATTAGAGTCACTAGATACAGAGAGTAGCGCATTCCATTGTTTCACCGATCTCGCCATTTTATATCCAGTTGTAAGGGGAATTGAAACTGTATGATATTTTGTTAGTTTATCCAAAACCTATATTAATATTATTGAAAATCTCCATAACGTCTCCAATTGTAATAATTTCTCTTCAGCTCCTAGTTGCTGTCTAGCGGGGCTATCGGATGAGAGGTATGGGGCGGTTGCGTTACTCTGGCAACGTAAATGGCTCGTAATGGCTCTGACACGTAAATGGCAGCGGTTGCGTTACTCTCTGTATCTAGGTACTCTAACCTGGTATCTAGATAAATTCGCCCCCATCGGGACCCGAACCTTAAGCTTTTCGGTCAAAGTCGAGGCAGCGGTAATGGTGGCTCTGAGGTGAACTCCAACTTTAGCAGATATTAAAAAATCTTTTGGGGGGGAATGTACCTGTACAATTACAGGTACTACATTAAACTTTTTCACGCAGATGGTACGTAACCTATAAAGGTTTTAGAACATCTATTTTGTAGAATTTCTCTTACGTTCTGTCCTGTGAAGCCTTCTTCATAAATCTTTTTCCCGTGGGAAAATGAATTAGGGAAAGTATTCGTTTTTCGGTGTAACACATGGTGTACAGGGAATACACATCATACCCCAATACATCTGAAATCGTCCGTGTCCAACGTTAGTCCGTCCAAATCCCGTTCGGAATTCAAACCCCACACCGTTGTGATCCGTATCTAAACATAAGGACACAAGCATGAAGGCCACATGCCCAAAGTCTTTCATAAAACAAAACCAACCAATAGTCTGTTTTTTTTAATTTCACATCACTACAACCACATGGACAGTGGCTATGTATTTAGTCTGATGAGTGATTAAACTAGCCGTTTGATAGCTCCAATGTGTGTTCCCATTTCAGTCGTACATGTGTTCACTGTAGTCATGTAGGTTGATGGCTTGAATGATCACTTCATTCTTCAGGTACTCCTAGCTTATTTTTGTAATGACCTCCGCATGAATTAAGATGATTAGGTCTTTATAAATTATTTTGTTAACAAATTAGAGTGCTTCGCATAACTTTCTTAATGTTTTTGTATTGAATCTTCGAAGAACCTTTGTTTGATTCACTGGCGGGCCTCCATAGTTTTATACCGTAGATCAGTGTTGTCAAGGTCGATGCCACGAGCGGGAGTCCTTAGCACGAGTGCCACGACGAAATCGCCCCTCCACGCTGTTCATCATCACCAGAGACAACGCCATCCCTATTGTAAAACGGCGGGGTTACTAACAGCTTCCTTTCCCGACGCTAGTTGCGCAGAAAAGCTCGCGGTGTGCTACGGTGCCACGACGTGTCACTGCCACCAGTAGAAGACCTTGCCACCACTGCCGTAGATTCAAGTAGCAATTCTTGTTGAGCAGAAGGAGCTGCGACCTTCGGTTGAAGAGCCGAGGGTGTTTCTTTCCTTTAAGTTTAGCTTATTTCGTTTCTTCATTACCCTACTTTTCCGATCGTTGTCTAAGTGTAAGCCGAGATATTTGACAGTTGTAATCTCAGGGATTTCTGTGTCAATTCTACTATATTTTGGGTTTCTTCTTAATGAGAATGTAATATGTTTTGGTTTAGTTGTTTATTTGTACACCGTTAATTGTTTCATTCTATATATTCAAATGTGCTTGTGAATGCTGTGAAGTACTGTAAGGATCTGCGGTGAAGATATCTGTAATATCTGCGTATGTACCGTCAATATTGCAGACTTTAACCCGGAAGTGCTCGCAATAGATGTGAGATCCAAGCCATACAAATTTTATGTTCTTGAATTATTGGAATGCATTAGTCCTCTGATATTTCATGTATTCCTTCATTATACGTTTCTGAAAACGCCTTGCCTTCTATTTTTATCCTTCGGCTGAATCATTTCCAGTGAGCGTCTTTAAACGTGATCGCTGCTCTGCGCGATATCTGTCATACACGTTGGGTGCAATGACGCCAGTGCATTGTAAACTCCTGGCCTGAGCGGTACGTATCATGGCGTTATTTTCAGTCGTGTCTCTGGCAAGTGCACACTCAGTAAACGTAATAATTTGTCTTACCTAGGATCGACTGTCACAATTTCTTACCAAAGAGAAAGATTTGCAGGAGACGTCTGTAGGGAAATTGCAAAAAAATTCCGACCTTTCAAAACGGAAAAACGACTTTCTAAATATTTTTCTGAAAAATATAAAATATGTTTGTTTCGAACATGCCAAAATCATTGGTGGAAGATAATAAGATGTTTAATTATTTTTACGTGTACTTTGTCAATTTTTTCCTTCCTAACCATGATATTCAGACTAAATTTTTGCAATGTAGGATTCATTAACAATTGCATTGGGGGGCATGTTCAAACTAAATAAAATGCATATTTCAGTAAATAGAGCTTCAGGTCCTTCGCATTCACGAACAGTTGCAGCTACATCTGAGAGACACATTACGGGCACTCCCGGATTAATGAGCATGTGGAGCAGATTTGGACGGTGTTCTGCATCAACCGGCTATGCGACATCATACACGTTTTGAGATAATTGTGTTCAAAGGTTTTTAGCTCTAAAACCTGTAATTTAATTATTTCATTCATTGAAGCGCCAAACTACACAAACATGAGTGGAATATCTGGCGCTTACCTGCATAATGTGAAATTAAGAACAGCAGATTTAAAGATTTAGGTTTATAGCCTGTTGTTGCGAAACATAAAATCCCTGATGTGACTGATGGCGTTTATATTTTTCATTAATTATCAGGCTATTTTTACAGATTTGGCGCCACAATTGTGCGTACGCTTAGAACATGGTCCAATGCAACTGATGGCGTCCAAAACTTTTTTTTTTTTTTCAAAAACGGCATTTAGCCGGTTGATGGGTAATACCGTCCATTTTTGCCTTAACAGACGACATGGTTTATTTCTGGAAAGACATTTCCGTGAACGCTAATCCGTTCTTGTGTAACCTTTTTCTATGGTGGTTGAGATAAAAACTGAAACCCTGCTCGTTGCGTGGAATTTGAGTTTCATCATCTGATTCTTACTCATCGGTAAAAAGGAAACAATTTTCCATCTATTGTAGATGGAAAACTCTTGAAAGTGAATATCCGACACGTGGGAAGAAATTATCATTATTTATACAATGGTAGTAGTGACTGATTTTTTCTTTTAAGCTGGTTCTCTTGTACGGAGTTCTTAGCATTGACTAATCAAGTCTTAAACGTGTCAGTAAAACAAAGGGAAAAATGCGATTTTAGGTCATAAGTTTGATCTAAGAACACAATGTAGTTAATGGTAATCCACTACTAGAATTATTAGTAATGACTGGGCCCTACAGGTTATATTCATCTGCTTAAACAATTAGAAACATAAATCTGTAAGCTGATACAAATGTAACCCAACACTATTGTTACTTCTCACTGACAAAATAACCAGAAAATTCAAAAAGCATAAACACGTTTTACGATATATACTATATTGCAACTTAGATGATAAAACAAATGTATCAATTTAAAACGAAATTGAGGTATTTTTGTGAGGAAATAGTTTTGACAAGGAGGACCTACCTTGATAAAAGTGAGTTCTAGAATTGATGCTAGATTTTCCACCACTGCAATAACGCTCATTCCACAAAACTTGACAGCTACATCCACACTGGAATTACCTTATCGAAAAGAGTCGCCCATATTACTGGATAACACAATATTTCTTAAAAGCTTCTCTCCCCTCAGAATCAGCAGTTCCTACTGGATCCGTTGCTAACTAACAGTGGGAACAATGGGCATTGTTGGCAAAGCTCCCCAAAACCTCCCAATATACAAATACAAACAGTATGGTGACATTGTAACAGAATGCACGACTTCAATATATATTGTGGAAAATTACACTAATGAAATAAATAAGACCTTCATTATTGAGTGGAAGACTGCACACTTCACGTATTTACCTTCACGTCGGTGTTGTTCCATATGTAATCTGACACAACCTGAATATATGTGTATACAGTTTGTATTTTCTTCAAAGTAAATCGGCTTTTTAATTACTATTTTTACTTAAATATAATGGAACGCGACACATATTTAGGCAATAAATTCGGGACATATATTCGGGAATAAAAATAGTGTAGTCAATTCTAAGTTAAAATCGTGAAAAATCGGACCGTCCCATTAAATTACGATTTTAAAGTATTTAACGCGACAATTTCAAGAACTAAACAATTTCAAGAACTAGTTCTAGTTTATGGAGGCCTAATATTGTGTATAGATATGAAAGGTTAGAAATACAATCTACGTCCTTTTTTAAGCTCCAGAATCTATACACATATTTTACTATTCGTAGTTGATTTATGAAGGCATCAGCGTGCGTGGTTAGAAGCATTGACAACTTCACATTCTCGTTTCTGAGTAAAATGAAACGAATATGCATAGGCTTTTGCACGGAGGGGCCCTGTCCCGACCGTTCAAGGGGGAACTCGTATCCTTTCATAGTAAAACTTTTATTTCTTTAAATAGGTCCCATGTCTGATTTTCCCTAATACCGAAACATGTTCTCTCTTAGTGTTTTAACTCAATAGTTACAGTTATTTGCAAAACAGTTCTACTACATTTAAAGATCTTTAATTGATTCAGATTGTGCAGGAAACATTCAAGACTCAAGAATCAAAATGGTTTAAAAATGGATTGGGCAGATTGTAGTGAATTTTCACAAAAAAGTGATTTTTTTGTGTTCTTTCCCCTCCCCTCCAAAAATCGCCAATCTTTCCTCTTCAAGAATATAAACTTTTCTCACCTTTAAACAATTAATATCCCTCTGAGCACGCCCTTTAAAATATTTTACGCACACTCTCTCGGTTCCAGTACTGTTCTCTTTCATTTGTGGTATAATTTCGGGATATTTGTTGCTTAAGAAATTTTCTTTAGGGTATATTGCCTACTTTGTAGTGATGTGATGCTCCATTATCTTCTTGACGGAAATTTTAATGTTGAAATTTTGTGACTGTGGGAGTTGTGCGGTGTGTGTATTTTTCGCATTTTATTGTCGCGTTCTTTCCCGATCAACATGGGTAGAAAAAATAACTTTGGCAAATAAAACGTTTATGGCAATCATTGTAAAAGGGAAAATAAAGCTCTTACGGAAACAATTGTAACTCCTGGTGCAAGACACACACCATCGACCACAGGAAAAAAGTTAATTCGTCTAACAAGAAAGTGACAATTGTTTTTGTAAGTAGTGGACGTAGTGGTAATATGATTATTAATATTAGTGTGGTGTCCTAATACGAGTATTGAGAATCAATCACAGACATACAGGTCCGCAACAGCTGCATATGATCAGAACTTCTGTCTTTCGTAGACAGTAAAAATGTGTTAACATTTTATTTTTACTTTTTTATTCACAGTCAGGTATTATATTTTTTTCTTTCTACATAATTTGTACGTGGTCTATAAATAAACAAAATACAAGTGGAAACATGGATACTTATATTACCTTTCCTCCAATAGAAACCACAAATCGTAAAAGCAATTAAACTTTATAACCAGTAGCCGTCATATATAGGGCTTGGAAACGTGTTCTGTAGTGGTAGTCAAATTTTTTGGTGCAAATATGTGCTTAACTTGTGTTTCCGCAAATGTCACTTAACCTCTAAACCCCACAATATTGTGAATCGACATAACGTTTAGGTCAGCTCTTGGAGGGAGGGGTTCCTCTATTCTTCACTTCAACTGGCATAACTTACCTTAGCTGCAAACACCACCGGTTTCAATCAGCTGATCCTCGTTGAACCTTTGTCGTAACATCGCGGACCCGCAAATTCTGCTTTATAGATAAACCACACAGCAATATTTCACTCGAACATAGGACTAAAGAGAACTCGTCACTCATAAACAACTTTCCTGGGAACACTTCGTTTAGATGGGCCGTCCTCCGTTGGTACGGTGTCCGTTGCTACCCAACAGCGGTAACAATCACCATTGTTAGCAAAGCTCCCAAATACCTATGATAAATAAATACAACGGTCCCTCTATGATAAAATGTATTAGATCAAAAACCATTCTGAGAAGTAGTGTTGATGAAATAGGGAGCTCTTAGACTAAAGATAGATTGTTGTCTAATTCACGTCATTTTCATTGTGTAGTTCCGAACGTAATCTCATATTTAGGGAGCAAGTGTAAGTACAGCATCAATTTGGAATACTAGAGCAGATCGTACTGACATACGAGTACAAAACCTTTCGGTCTCTGTTTTTTGTAACTATTTTGACACCTAAATCATAGACAAAGAAGGTTCTTTCTTTATGCCTTACGGTCTTTCTTTTTGCTTTAAGGAGATATTTCCTCTAATTATTTATATACAAATAAGTAACACTGACCGCTGTGATCGTGCGTATCTTCAGAAGCCATTAAAATGGCGGATAATAACGACGTTAACTCCTGGTTAGATGATTTTGCTTTTGATTTTAAACAAGAGGTAGTGAAGTACTATTTAAGAAATGATCTGAAACACTTTTAGTTATTTCTTACCATTTTTGAGTTATGATATTTTTGAACATATAAGTAAAAAGCTATGGAGTTACAAAGAAGGTCATTACAAGACAATTTTAGAAACCTGCCCCTGGTGACCATTTGAATTTTGATAAAATATTGTAAGCCAAGATCTATATGTCTCAAAGAAACTTTTGTGAAGTTTAGCTTTATAACTGAAATATTTTCTTATACATTGCAGTTGCTTTGACCTCGTGTAGCGTCGTTGTTCAGTACTAATTTTCGCAGCTTTGGTAATCAAATTTTCTTCTTTGTTATCGTTTAACATCTGATACTGAGCTTACTTATACACTATTTTTTTCTCTATTCGATGGAACTATTATGTTTTTTCTTATTTAATACACATTTGTATGGTAGCAAGTCGTCGTAAAGAATTTTTTCAATCATCAATTTAAACTAATTTCTGAAGTAATGAAAAGACATAAGGTAGTTTAAATTCTGTCATTCAAAATGAGTGGTATTGTGTGAAGTCTCATATTTAGTACTCGAAAACAATGTAATATTAAAGTTTGTATATATTAACATATAAAACATATTTCACCTATATCACTTCATCTTCCCAAAACTACTTTGAGACGTGTGGCACTTGGCACAAAAAATGGCACCAAAATCCAATATTGTTACGAGTAGCACTTTTCCAAAATTAACATCGAATGACCCCTCCTGAACAACTTTTTACTTCACACGTTCACAAAATGCACGTTAACTCGGAAACAGTTGAGTGTAGAGGGAAATTTATTAAAGAACATTTTATTATTTATAATTTAAAATTAATAACAAAATATCGAACAGGGATTTACAGAGATAATTGAGTCTACAATGCGTTATCATTCGTAATTTTTAATGGCGTCTCAAGATACAGTAGTGGTACCCTGCACTTAAAAGTGAATGTACTATAATGCACTATAATGATTAAGAATGAAACGAGAAACCACGTCCAAAAGCACAATAATTGTGCGCCACTATAGCATCATCTATCGTCAAAATGGATTCATTTTTTGTCGAATCTGCGGGCGGGTGAATCACGGTCAGTGACCTTAATAATTGAATCACGTCATGGGAATTACAAACACACAGTGTATGGTTGAAAATGATTATAAAAAAAGTATATTTTGACCAAAATACACTTTTAATAAAACTTCTCAAGATTCGAACTTGAAAATGTTTTATTTTATTACGGGGGAGAGATATTGATTCATTGGTATAAATATTTTGTGTTGTGGTCGTTAGAGAATAAAAGTTTGTTTCAAAGACAGCAATGCAATATTTAAACGGTATAAAATTAATTATATTATTACTAGAATTGATATTTTTACTATTCAAATAATCTCCTTAATTAAAAGCATTGTCAATGTGAAAGTTTTGAAAGTGGTTAGGTTTTAATTACTTTTTTACAAAAAGAAGATTATAGTATCCAGCTTCTGAAGTTAATGTTTTAGGTAGTACATGATGATTATCGAAATAAAACAATCAATTTTAATCGTAATGAAGAGATAGCAGATACATTTATGTTTTAAACTTGGTGCAATTTTCACTTTGAAACTGCATTTCTTTATTAGAATAATTTGAACCACAGCTTTTGTGCCTTCGTCAGAAATAGCAATTTATTCATTTTACTCCAATAATAATAGTAAAATAATCCTTAACGTAAGTAAAGCTGTTCTTGTTGGCATTTTCTCCAAAGAGTATAAAAATATGGTCCTTCTCAGCGAGCCCTGTATGTAAAAATGATACACACTTTCAACTGCCATTTATGCTATTTTCTAATATTTTTGAAATTAGGCTTTCCTTGTTCTCCACTAACTCTTGAGAATACGAGATGTAATGTTTTGGATGGATGACACGGACAAAAAACTTCAATTACAAAAAGTTGGATTTCATTTTACGTTTCAAAGTTGTACTTGGGTCATACTTACGACATCTTTATGATTTTGGTTCACAATGTATATCATTTATACACCTAATGACCTGTGAAGAGAGAAAAATATTGAAAGGGAGACTTGTATTAAGATTATGAATTCCTCAATCTGTGTCCATGAAAGGGGAACAATTTCCCAACCAAACAATCCGGTGCTCAGTATTAAATAAAGAGTTTCAGGCAAATATTATTTGTGATCTCAGACCATCAAATTCACTTGTAATTTTAATTCAACCCGTTTTATACATCGAATGTTAGAAGAAGGAAATTTTACAATACAGGAGTCTTGATATATCGTTTTAATATTTTGATTTATTGCACTATAGCAAGATTTTTATTTCTGCATTCATTTCTTTTCACTTTGTCCTCTTCACAACCTAAAAATTAATTCGGGGAGACGAAATCGTCAATCTGTCAGCACTCCTTTTGTAAACCGTCGCCTGAACAACGTCAGCGGAATTTGCCGAAGAGAGCCGAGCGGCGCCGAGGCCAGAAGTGATGGGGAGACCGCGTCATGAGCTCTTGGCGCACGGGAACCGTTCTGCGCATGCGCCCCCGTTCGCACCGAAGTCCACGGCCTTCTGTAGATCGCTGACAATCCTCTCGTACTTGGGGTTGTACGGCACCACCCTGCAACAGAAGAGTTTAACTGGAATTGATGCAGGTTTGATAGGGGTAGGTGAGTACGGAAAAGTAGTCGTGGCACTCATAGCACACCAAGTACTCGTAATTATCATACAGAGACGATTGCATCCATCGCGCTTACTTTCGTCGTGTTGTAGAGAGAAGTTGTGTGCCAGGTATTTATTTTGTCGATATTTTGAGTGTCAGTGTTAACGTTTGCGTTGTCTTTTGTTGTGCACGCTCATTTTCGGCTTAAAAGGGCATGCTTATGCCTCAACATCTACGTAATGTTTTCATCATTTACCGGACTTAACACGATTAAAGATCTTATTTCCAAAGTCGTGTATCTGTATTATTGTTTTTCTTTAGTTTACGAAAAAAATATATTAATAACCTTTAAATATAACGCTGGGGTCTATTGGACCCCAACCAAATTTCGGTATATAAGTTTAATTGGAAAATATTTTTTGGGATATTTTACATCCACGTAAATTCAGTTAGTATGTTTGGAAAGGGTTTGCACAGTTACCGGCATCTAATAGTCTGCTACTTACCTCGCAGTAGAGTGCGGAAGTGTCTTTGGGGTTTCCTGGACCCCAGTGTTATATTTACGTGTGTCTTTTTTCAAAGTTGCAATTTTGGTTTTTGTTTGTTTTTAAGACTTTTTCTAGACAAAATAACATCAAACATTAAAGATAATTCGCACCTAATACGAGATTTACTAGATGAGAGTGATTAGGAAGGAACAGAGGAGAACTTGTTTGGTGATCACTCGGATTTGGATCCTGATTTTGTTTTAGAACACAATTTTCAATAGTTTTAATTTTTTTACAAAAATGTTATTTTTAAGTGTGTAAATAAAAGATAGTAGTTAAAATTTGATTTGTTTCCATATTTCAGTAAAAATTTACTTCTATCAAATCTCAAATGAAGTATTATTTAGAGGTTTTTTATATCTCAATAAAGTCTCATTTGCTAAGGTATTATAAGAAAACTGTTTACCTTTCTAAGTTAATGATAATACTGGGTTACAATACCTTTTATGGCCGTTAATCAAATATAAAGTTTAACAGTGATATGTTGTTTTAAAAACAAAAACAAATATTCATCCAAATCTATACACTTTTGTCACAAAAGGTGTAATTTTTATGAATGGTGCTAATATCTTAATAAAATAACATTGTTTTGAGGGAAATTAGTGTTATCTCTACTAAAAGGACTTAAAAGTATAATTAAAAAATATTTACAGAACTTTCGAAAACCTTCAGGTAAAAATATACATACTTTAAAATTGGGGTCTGACAGACCCCATCGTTATATTTACGTATAATTAAATAAGTGTTGTATTTAAGGGTTAAGAGTATTATCCATTGTTGCTAAATATCGAGTTCAAAAACTCTCTCATATCTTTCTCTCTCCTACGTTATGAGGAAACCGTTGAGTCGTATCTTCAATCCTAAGGCTAATACCTGAATATTTTTTCTTACCTGAAAAACCGTGTTTCATAAAGACAAGCACTTCAATTCGCTACGTGACAAACTGACGCATGTCCAATGTTTGCTATTTTCTTCTTACAATCACTTCCAGAATTAGCATTTTTTCGCGCATCTTGTATCAAAGAAAGGTATGTTAGTACATAGGTTAGGGCTTGGCGTATTTACTAATCTATATTCAACGTAACACCGTTTACGCTAGATATGTGTCCAAGGAACGGAAAAGATGTCACGTTTGTCTGACTTAAAACATTTCACGTGTGTATTTCCATCAATCTAACACATGCCTGCCAACACCTGCTTCTACGGCCATTCCACATTCAAGAGCTGAACGTCTACCCGCCATAACGACGAAAGTGCGAGTAGTGGGGGCTAGACAACTTTGCGGAAAGGGGAGTAACCTACCATTGTCGTGAGAACGAGGTGGCGCTTAGATTCAATGCCTGGACGTCTAATTCACAGAACAATGCTGCAAAATTATTTTCTCATTTAAATGGGTCATGTCTAGAATTTATAACTACAAGTGGTATAACTCGCTGTTATGTTTTCGGTGCTCTGCTATATATCGACATATTTTCCTCTATTGATTTTTTTAGTTTATGCTCATTGCGACTCTTAAACAGTAGTTTCAAGCAATGAAATACTATATTATTTTATTCTAGCTAACAAAAGTTTACAATTTAATAATTGATTTTTCACCAGGAATGTAATAATCTCCAAATAATAGCAAAAGCAAAACGAGTTACCAATAAGCAAACGTCTCTGAGGATATGTAAAGTCAATCATGATATTATTATGGGTCTTGTTAAATAGAATGAAACGCGCTCAATATTTTTAATACGATGTCGTAAACGATTCGAAATAAGTATTGTTCGTTGACTTGATATTATAAATGTACTCCTGTCGGGAATTAGAACAGAATTAAATCATGATTTTTTTAACAATAAGACTTCTTGGCTTTCATCAAACCGTCTTATTTAATTAAACTTAGTTAATGAACAATAGTGCATTATTGTCATCTTCAAACAAGTTCAATATTCCATTTTTGTCTTTAGCACCAGAATGAATTAGTGATTACATCGTAGTAAAGCGAATTACTTTATTGGCGCTACTAGTTATTATAATGCTTGGTGTCCAAATCAAAATGTGCATGTCTAATTCGTTTCATATTCATATTTCACATTGACATGAATGGACCACAGACTTTTGCAAAATAAAACAAAAGGCATTTTTACTTCTACTGTAAGTAACAACCCTTCATTCATCGATTGCTATTTCAGTTTACCTCTACGGTTCGAATTGAGAATTCTAATGTGTGGCCCTCACTCTTACAATGAGTCTTAACCCCCCTTTCTTACCCTTCCGCATTTGCATTCGAGTGGCTCGCGCATGGCACCTAAGGTCAGAGATAGTACAAAATGCTGTGCAGGCTTGGTCTAACGCTAAGAAAACCCTTATTGTTCCGCGCGGTGTCACTTGCTTGTGCAGCATGCACGTCTGCGTGATTGATTGCCTGAGCCTTGCCACGTAAAATAAGACACAGTTGAATTGAATTGAGGAAACACTTATTGTTCCTAGCGGAGTCACTTACGAGTGCAGCATACGCGTATGCATACCCGATGGCATCAGCCTCGTCACGTAAAATAAGGCACAGTTGAATTGAGGAAACACTAATGGTTCCACGCGAGGTCACTTACGAGTGCAGCATGCGCGTATGCATATCTGATGGCTTGAGCTTCGTCACGTAAAATAAGGCACAATTGAATTGAATTGAATTGAATTGAATTGAGAAAACACTTATTGTTCCACGCGAGATCACTTACAAGTGCAGGATGCGCATATGCATATTGATGGCTTCAGCCTATTCACGTAAAATAAGGCACAATTGAATTGAATTGAACTGAATTGAGGAAGCACTTATTGTTCTGCGCAGTGTCACGAGTGCAGCAAGCGCGTATGCATATCTGATGGCTTCAGCATCGTCACATAAAATAAGGCACAATTGAATTGAATTGAATTGAGAATGCACTTTTTGTTCCACGCGAGGTCACTTACGAGTGCAGGATGCGCATATGCATATTGATGGCTTCAGCCTATTCACGTAAAATAAGGCACAATTGAATTGAATTGAACTGAATTGAGGAAGCACTTATTGTTCTGCGCAGTGTCACGAGTGCAGCATGCGCGTATGCATATCTGATGGCTTCAGCATCGTCACATAAAATAAGGCACAATTGAATTGAATTGAATTGAGAAAGCACTTTTTGTTCCACGCGAGGTCACTTACGAGTGCAGCATGTGCGTATGCATATCTGACGGCTTCAGCCTCGCCTCGTAAAATAAGGCACAATTGAATTGAATTGAACTGAATTGAGGAAGCACTTATTGTTCTGCGCAGTGTCACGAGTGCAGCATGCGCGTATGCATATCTGATGGCTTCAGCATCGTCACATAAAATAAGGCACAATTGAATTGAATTGAATTGAGAAAGCACTTTTTGTTCCACGCGAGGTCACTTACGAGTGCAGCATGTGCGTATGCATATCTGACGGCTTCAGCCTCGCCTCGTAAAATAAGGCACAATTGAATTGAATTGAACTGAATTGAGGAAGCACTTATTGTTCTGCGCAGTGTCACGAGTGCAGCATGCGCGTATGCATATCTGATGGCTTCAGCATCGTCACATAAAATAAGGCACAATTGAATTGAATTGAATTGAGAAAGCACTTTTTGTTCCACGCGAGGTCACTTACGAGTGCAGCATGTGCGTATGCATATCTGACGGCTTCAGCCTCGCCTCGTAAAATAAGGCACAATTGAATTGAATTGAACTGAATTGAGGAAGCACTTATTGTTCTGCGCAGTGTCACGAGTGCAGCATGCGCGTATGCATATCTGATGGCTTCAGCATCGTCACATAAAATAAGGCACAATTGAATTGAATTGAATTGAGAAAGCACTTTTTGTTCCACGCGAGGTCACTTACGAGTGCAGCATGTGCGTATGCATATCTGACGGCTTCAGCCTCGCCTCGTAAAATAAGGCACAATTGAATTGAATTGAATTGAGGAAGCACTTTTTGTTCCACTTACGAGTGCAGCATGCGCGCGCCCTTGAGCAGGATGTTGGCCGCGCCGGCGTACTGCCTGGCGTCGGCGGGCTTCTCGCAGGCGACGCGGTGCAGGCAGGCGTACGCCGCCGCGGCGCCCGCGCCCGTCTCGGCCTTGGCGGCGGCGGCGTCCCCGGCCAGGAAGCTCAGCGCCAGCAGCAGCTCGCTCTCGGACAGCGCAGGCAGGTAGGAGGGCGCCGCGCCCTCCGCGGCCCCGTCGGCCGACCGCCCCGTCGCGTGCACGCCGCCCTGCGCAACGCACGTGCACGCACACACAGGGCTTAGAACAAATGGGACAAACTTCTAGAGCTGGTAGTGGGGTAGAAGATGATAACGTTTTGCCAATTATTAATATAGGAGGCCTTAGAACGGTGGTGTCAAAGTTTTCTACTAGTGGCTGTGGCACGTATCGTGGCACCGTAGCATGCCACGAGCTTCTCTGCGCAACTAGCGTCGGGAAAGGTAATTATTACGAGTAGTAGTAACCCCGCTCTTTTACAATAAGGATGGCGTTGTCTCTTGCGATGGGGTTATGAACTTCGTGGACATAGTTACATAGCACATTGCTTAGAACAAATGGGACAAACTTCTCGCACTGGTACAAGTTTTTTTTAATACGCCAGACCGTCAAAGATTGAAACTGGTCACAAATTACCAACCATCAATTTACAAATATTCTTAAATCTAAGTTAAAATATTATTTACATGTTCACTCAATAGTGTAGTAGGTATTTAATTTACAATATCAAAATAAATTTATTGTCAATATTAAACTAATCCAAAGGGCTTGGTCCTCTTAAGTCTCCTCCGCTGGTTATGGTTATCCAAAAGTTGAATGGCTTCTAAATTAACATGTTCATGCAGTCTCATTTCATGTTTGGCAGCGAATCTTCTAATTTCACTTGACACATAGGGAACTCCAAAATCACGATGTAGATCCCTATTTCTAATGTACCACGGGGCATTTACAATGTTTCGCTGTACTTTGTCTGGAAGGTCTGTATTGATTTCTTATTGTTCACTGGTACAAGATAACGTTTTTCTACTCCCATACCGGGAGAGATGCCTCAATGCATCAACCTGATGTCACTGCAGTCCCCCTGACCGGGAGGTCCTAGGTTCGAGTCCCGACGGCGGCAGGATTTTCGACACTAGCTTGTAGGCTTGTCTGGAGGAGAATTCTGGCGGCCGGTTGCTCTGATCGGTAGTTTTCCGTGGTTTCTCCGAACAAAAACCAGGCGAATGCCGGAGCAGTACCCTAACAAACGGGCCACGGACCGCGCGCGATCTTTCCTTCCTCTTCCTTGTCCTATCCTCTCCTCTTACACACACAAACACTTACACTAACATGCACTACACTACCACACATGCCGGGAGACCGGTCGGGAGCTTACAGCTTGTCCCGGCTGGGGCGGCGCACAGTGTGTAATTTTGGCCAACTAGCTGGAAAAAATTCAATTTTCGACTGAATTGAAATAGCAAAATTGTTATATTTCTGTGTAGTAGTATGTGTGAACTATGTGGAAACGTTAGTTTTCTCTTGAAGGTCACATGGACCCCATGGTGCATGTCCAAAGACATCCATCGCCACTCCGCCAGCGCTCAGCTCCGAATGACCCTTTTCAGTCCGTAAAGTTCTCTCAGTAGGAATACACTACTGTCTCATTCTGTGATTTGTGGGTTTACTATTAGTAATCTACATGCTTTTACTATTATTTTTATGTGGATAAATTTAAGTATTTATTTTGGATGTGCCTAAAAACTTTATTGGAAAAGGTGAGCGATTTATATTGAATGTATTACACGTTCTCTAAATTCAATTAGAGTTTTAGTGTATTATACACCATTATACACCTTTCGGGCCATATACATTTTAAAACTAGTACTTTTGGGTTCTTAATCGTGAAAAGACTAGCTGCTTATACCTGCTTATCTGAATTATATATACATTTTTAAAGAAAGGGTCTTCAACTTACTCGCAGGTTGTTATTTGATATATGAGTAACAAATTCAATTGATAAGAGATCTGAAGCTGTACTAAATGTTTTCTTACGTGAATTAGGAATTATAGAACATCACAAAACATTTTTGGACAAAATTAAGACTTACGTTAGATGTATTTGTCAAAAAGTTGAAACCGGATTGCAAAACTCCGTAAGAAGTAAAGAGTCGTTCTTGAAATGTAATTCGTCCTGGCTACAAGAAACTCTTACCCTTCCTGAGTAAATGTTAAAGGCAGTCCCAGGTTCATCACAAATAAATGTAGAAATTAATAGAGCTAGAAGACCTAATGAGTCTTTCAGGTACTGTGGGATTAAAGCTAAAACCCTACAATTGAAACCTTTTGTAGACACTACTAGCTCAGAAAAGTTATCCATAGCTATTGAAATCAAACTAAGGAAGTATGACAAAAAGATATGTGGCAGCTATAGGTAATGAGCTCTGTGAAGCCTCTTCCAATAGTAGAATTACAATTAACAAAGCTCGAAGATCCATTCTTCAAAAGCCTGCATCATTGTCACTTGCATTGATGATGGATATCAATATTTCAACCCTCCAGTATGTACACATACGCCAACAAAAAAATTATTTTGTGTGCATTTTGCACATTTCTTATCGTTCAGAAATACGAACATGGCAAGTGAGAGTAGAAGAAAATAAAGCGAAAGTGGCGAAAAAGAATTAGAAAAACGTCAAGAGCAAACGCAAATATGAATTTGCTCCACTGGCTGCTTATTAGTTCAGATCCATTCAAGTCGAACATAAGCGCCAAAACTATAACTGCACCCAAAAAAGTGAAACATGAACTTTTCGTGTTATTAGAATGAAGGAATAAGACAAAAAAGAGACGGCATATTTAGAAGAATCACCATCAGAAGAATACGCGGGTAGTGTTTGAAACTAATTTGTAAATATTTGTTGTACATTCCTCTCACTTTATTTTCGTTTTTATTTTTTCATTTTCGGCTTTTTATTTTTGTATACTTTTATTTCATTTTTCTTGCATAGTATATTTTGTAAAATTCAAATATTATGTCCAATAGAGTTAAACAAATTCAGCGTTTGAAAAACGTATACTGTCATGAGGACTAATGAAAGTATTCAAATTTCCTAAATATTTTACAAAATATTTTCTAAAAATTTAAGTTTTACGAGCAGATTTGTTTATTTGGACATTATTTACACAACATACCTCCAAAAAGTACGAGAAATTCATTTCAAAGAGAGTTATTAATTTTTTCCTCCTAGATCGTCAAAATTACACACTGTGCGGCGCCCCGCTGGTGGGAGATACCTGGTTGAGGAGAAAGCCCCGGTAGTCGTTGGTAGGTCGGCGCCAGATCTCGCCATTCAGCGGGGGAAAAGATCATCGCCACCTCTCGAGAAAAAACACGCACTACACTTACGGGACTAATGACCAAGGTAGTTGACGCGCCCGGAAAAACGAATCAATCAATGAATCAATCTACTTCCATTGTATAATGCTGTCATATGATGGCTGCTACCAGTTGCATAATGATATACATTTCGATACAGTTTTCATTATGGTACAGGTTCTTGACCAATCGCAGAGAATTTTACAAACCGAGTATTGACACTTATTTAATAATTGAGAATCGTTCTAGTAAATGTTTCGTTTGATTGTGTACTTAAAAATTACATTTGATATATTATTCTTGTCAGCTTTAATTTCTTTTATTATTAGTATTTTTCCTGGAATATTATTTAAAATAAATTGGATTGTAATTTTGATCCTATTTGACTTGCGCAGTACTCTCTCGCAGGCGGACGGGTAGCCAGAGCCATCTGAGCTTGCAAAGGTACGGTTAGGGAGCGTCCACTAGGTGGCCTTGACTGAATCCTTTGTTAACGGCCACGAAACGATTCAATGTAATAAAAGTGTAACTTATAATAGTCGTAGAAAAAGTGCAGTATGAAACTCGATGTAATGAGTATTAATACACTCCTGTTAAGTTTACGATACTTGCTCGTTCCTCGCTCGTATCGTAATATCACACTCGTGTATTAATACTCATCATTACATCATTGTTTCATAATCTACTTCTGTCAAATATTAATATAGGATGGTGTACAAAATAGGTTACAAACTTCAAACGCGAGTGATGGAGTGTAAGATAATATCATTTGTCAATGAACATGCTGTTGAAATAAATGTTCGTCGAACTGAAATTCATGCACGCACATACTTAGGATACTACAGAAGGTATTAGAATAAATGATGCAAACATCTAGCACATGTAAAGGATCGAAAATTATTACTTTTTGTCAAATATTAATATGGGGTGTTGTACAAAATAGGCTACAAACTTCAAGCGCGAGTGATGGGGTGGAAGATAGTATAATTTGTCAATGAACATGCTGTTGAAATAAATGTTCGTCGAACTGAAATTCATGCACGCACACACTTAGAATACTTCAGAAGGTATTAGAAAAAATTATGCAAACATCGAGGGAATGTAAAGGGTCGAAAAACTTTTTGTCAAAGAACATGAGGTAGGAAATATTAACACCGCCCTGAAAATCATACACAAGCAGGGGATACTACAGGCGGTCGTAGGTATGTCGCCCTGCTCACCACATGCGCACATGGCTTAGAACAAATGGTACAAACTTCTAGCACTGGTGGTGGGATTAATTATTGCAGGAGGGAGTGTAATACATGTGACAATTTTTAGGGCATGTTTTGTGTCGAAGATGATTACTTTTTTCCAATTATTACTACAGGAGGGCGTATAATAAATACAAATTACAGGAGGGCGTAGAATATAGGTTACAAACCTATGGCCTAGAATAAATGTTGTAAACGTCTAGGGCATGAAAAAGTTCGACGATGATTACTTTAGTCAATTTCTATTAGTATACGAGGTATTGTAATAAATATTGCAAACATCTAGTGCGGTAAAGAGTGGGATCGAAGATAATTACTTTTTGTTAAAGATCATGTGATGGAAAATAGTAACACCACACTGAAAATCAAGCACAAACAGGGTATAATACAGGTCGTAGAAACGTCGCCCTGCGTATCATGTACTCACGTACACACAGAGGGCTTAGAATAAGTGGAACAAACTTTTAGCGCGGGTAATGGAGGCGAAGATGATTAAATTTTCTCAACAAACATGTGTTGGAAACATCATTCGTCGTCGCTGTGAAAAGCTCACACGAACTTAGCAAAAGAGTATTTTATGTTCATATAACCCCTATTTGTTATTAAAATAATCTAAAGTGATAATCTAAAAATAATTCTTGATTTAAGATCTGTACTGTGATATACCAAAATATATAATATTTGTTAACAACATTGGCTGTAAATGGGTTGGACAAAACGGTATGCAAATGGCGATATACAGCCTTAGCAACGCCGGCGCAGTGGTTGGCAAGGTCAACAAACTGCATTCAGGCATTGAAGAGGTGGGCGCGCTGGCTAGATAGACAGCTAAAATAATGTGTGATTGGTCTGAAAGGAATGACTGTCGAGGGCGTGGCTATTTGGTTTGATACGAGATGAATGGATTGGCTAAGGGAGAATAGACTGTCTAATTTTGTCGTTTTGTTTTAAAAAAAGAGGAACGAAGGACGGATACCGAAGCGTTGAGGGCGAAAGAACAGGGAGAACTGGACATTCTGATAGTGGTCGTCGAGTAGTGAAGATCGCTCGCGAGATCAACATTAATGAAGTAGGACTTGTAAGTTTCGAGTGAGACTCAATAGTTTTTCGGAATCTGGAAGTTGATGTGCAACGGGAAGTTCGATTAGGACTTTGAAAGTTTCTTTTGCGATGTTGAACTTTAGTATTTTGCCACTAGTTGGGGAAGACTAGGAACTCTGAATATCAAGTAAGAACCGGTAGATATTCTAGGCAGTGAGGGCTGGATGCGTCGGCAGCGTCGCAAGATTAGAAGAGAGAAGCGGGACTTGGGATCACCTGCATTCAAGTGAGAAGAGACTGCAGGGCGTTGGCGACCAAGATATTAGATAAGTACTGCAGTACAAAAGATATATTTTAAAACGAGGTCATGACCTAAGGACAAAAACAATTGTTAATAGTGTTAAATAAATTGTTGAATTTTTTCTTTTGGAAATGAAAAGATTTTCATTTAGTCAATCAAAATCGTTAAATAGAAATAGATCATTATTCCCTTTCAGATTCCTCGCCATACTGTACAGTTGGCGGATCAAGTAATCGGCTATCTAGGCGATAGCGATTATCCATAACGGGACCCATTGACCCAGCTAGCCGGACATTTATACATTTGTTGAAATTAGCTGTGGAAGCATTGATTTTTTTTAATTAACGTAACCTGTTCCTGGCGCCCCAAATTTTAATATAAATTCGGAACGGGTCACGATTATAACCATCTTAGATGAATGATGCCAACGATCTCGTAAGAGTCTTTGACGAGACGTTGTTGGTACATTTCAAAATGGCGCCCAACGTGGGGCATATTTTGTTATAATTTATAACAAATTGAAGCTCGTCTAATATAAGCTTTTATAAATTATAACAAATTGATCTAAAGGAATCTGAAATTTATGGATTGACATATGAAATCAACTTGTAATTATAAGAAAAGCCAAAACCATTTCATTGAAGTCATTTAAAAAGAATTTGATAGAGAAAATTTTAATTTGCATTAGAATTTCAAGATGGAGACTAGAAGTAAGAAAGCACGTTCTGAAAATGTCGAAGTACATAACATGGCGGCTAACGATACGAATCCCGAAGGAGACATTTCGCGAGAATTAGTTGAGGTAGAACAGAAAGAAAAGGAAGTAGCGGCGGCACCATTAAACAATACGGAATCTAGTAATTTAATAATAATTAAAATGTTAGCTGAAATGAAGGCAGAAATGAATGCTAAATTTGAAAATAGTAGTGCTAAACTAGAGAATATAAAGCTAGAAATGAATAATCGGGCACAAGAATTTAAGAATTTTCGTGAAGTAATACGTGATGAAATATCGCAGTTACGGGCCGATACATTAAATGAATTTAGTAATATTTATTCAAGAATGGAATCTTTTAACTGCCAAGCAAATCAAATACAGAAAGAACAAAATTAATCTTTTAATAAATGTAATTCTGAAGTTATAATATTACAGGAAAATGTTACGGCATTAGGGCATTCACAAGACCAACAATGCGAAAAATTGACGAACGTCGAATCACGTATACAACATCTAAATAGTATACCGCAGCAACATGGCGATAAAATAAGTAATATTGAAATAAAGATGGTTGTTACAGATAATAATAGAAATACGCGGATAATTTATGATAATTTGAGGGAAGCAGCTGCAAGAAGGAAGCTGAAGCAAAAGCAGTATTTTAAAGATGTATATAATGTGGGTGACGAAGTATTGATTAGAGTACCTCAAGTATCGTCGGTAGATAATAAAATATTTTATAAATTTTTTCCTTTGTATAAAGGACCATACAGGATTGACAAAGTACTGAGTAAAAATGCTGTAATTTTAAAGGATGAAAGTGGTCAACAGATGGGGACATACAATTATAGGAATATTAAACCTTATAAAAGGGACGATACCCATGATTAAATATTCTTGACAAGGAATGAATAATTGTAAATAGTATTTTGTATATATTAGTGTGTAATAGTTTTCTTTTTTGTTGTTATGTCTATTTTCGTCAGTATGTGAAGGAATTTTAAATAAACATGTAGTACACGCTTTTGTTTCTGCACAGCAGTTTCTTGACTATTTTTCTTCTTCTATAATGTCCAGAAGGCTGTGCTAATAGTAAGTGGAAGCTCTCTGCACCATTTCGAGTATTGCCGAAGAAAAAACTCGTTTTTGGACACACACGAAGATATTTGCAAATTTGTTAATTAACGGAATGGATTTACGAGTAAATTACATCGCTTTATTGCAGGCGGCCCTGCCATGCCATCAGACCGGATTTCTGGCCGTTAAGACGATAGCAAAAACCATTTGCCGTGCGGCGGAACTGCAGTTCACTGCATTCGTGAATAACCCTAACATCAGTTGAGGTGCATTAACATATGTCACTGCAGTACCTCTGAGCGGGAAGTTCTAGTGTTTGAGTCCCGCCGGCGGCAGGATTTTCGTCACTAGCTACGTAGCTACATCGAATTCAGCCGCTGTCTGAAGGGGAATCCAAGAGACTGACTGCTCTGATCTGTTCCTTTCCGCGATTTCACCGATCAACACCAGGCGAATGCCGGAGAAGTACCCTAATGAACTGACCACGGACTGCGCGCGATCTTTCTTACCTCTCCCTTGCCCTATCCTCACCCTTTCCTTACACACACTTCCATGCAGGGAACTACCACTCTAGTCGGAAGCTTAGGGATTGTACCGGCTGTGGCGGTGCCCCGATGGTGGGAGATACCTGCAGGGGAAAACCCCGCAAGCCGACGTAGAAGTCTGCGCCGGGTCTCACCAACCAGCGGGGGAAGAACACTGCCACCTCCCGTGGTAAAACATAAACTACACTTACGGAACTAATGACCATAGCAGTTGATGCTTCCGGAAACACGAAATAATCAAATAACTCGAATGAACTCCCGGATCTTCATAAGAGCTTTGAGTTTTGTATATCACCGCAACGTGCATTTTCAACTACAGATACGACAAAATCGAAAAAATTACAAAAAACAGATTCTTCATGAGTTCATGCTTCCGAGCCATAAACTGTGAAGGAATTAATAAATCTAATATTACCAGGAATACGCTGATGTGTTTTTTTATACCTGAAATTACTCACTTGTGCATGTGTCTTACAATCTTACAAACTTACTTACAATCTTACAAACTTTTAAGGGGTGTGATGGGATTGGAATATCATTTTTTTTACTAATGAACATGCAATAGGAAATATTATACTATAATGAAGCTACATATTATGTGGTATTTGCGTCTACATTGTAGGCCACCCTTCTTGCACGGATGTTTAGCGGGTCTGATGTTATCAAGGAGATTTTGTGTATATTTCTAAGTACTATGCTCGCACTTTTTCTTGATCCTCCAGCTTCCTAGTTCTCGCTCAGCCCGGCACAGCACGGCTCGGCAGAAAACATGAGCCCCACTCGGAACGTCACGGCTCACTTTGCAGTGCAGCTCACCTTCTTTCTTTACAATTCGAACTTCTCAGTTTTCGCTCTCTCTTTCTAACGACCTCTGCGTACCGTGCACCTTCTCGTTACTCAATAATTTCCATAATTATTAATTATTTCTTCAGATTTTTAAAAAAACCTTATGTTGTTTCTCATTGCTATCTAGTCCACGACGCACTTTTACGCTGAGTTTTCTGTGGATGTTGCCAACACTGCACTGCCGTGACGTAAACAGAACCTGCCTCCCCTCGCAGCCCCCGCTGTGGAGTATCAAGAAAAAGTGCGTGTATAGTATATATAATTGTCATCATTCCCGTCACCTTGTTGGAACCATCCCGTCACCATCCCGGTCGATCCGACCAATTCTTTGAAAAAAATTAATTACATTTCTATGACTACCACATGAGGAGCCTGTTACAATACAAATCGCGACCAATCGTAAGAAATGTCAGTCAAACTTAAAGTCAATTTGGCTACCAGAAAAAATTATCAAATTTTCTCCTCAGTGTAATTCATGCCACGTGCATTTATTTCCATTCATTAGTCAAATAGGATCTCATTGAAACACTTTCTGAATGTTTACGTTGCATTGTTCTCTGGCAACAAACACTACGAATGTAAAAATATGTAATGCGTCAGTAAAATTTCACGTAAATAAATGTATTGCAAAATAAGCAATTGAATGGTCCAAACTTGTTTTAAAACCCCAAGGAAACCGTTTGGAAACAGGTCCAGAAGTTCTGCAGCAAAAAATATAAACTTTCATCACTAGCTTCAAAAGAAGAGATGTCAAACGTTTAGATGGCTGAACATTTCTATTTCGCTTTCTTAGAATAACGTTCATGTCTTAAACGAAATGATTCCATGAGACAGTTACAGTATGGACTTTCATTATGAACTAATCGTCTCCTATATTATTTCAGTAGTATACCATTCCTTTTCGACTCTCACTCGCAACCAATCTTTACAAATGAAGTCTCTAAATAAAGAGAATTTCAGAGAGACGTGACGAATTGCACTTTGACTTTAAAATATGAAGGATTTGTTTAAATAACGCATCTAAATATTCATGTAAAATGCAACTAGCAACGCACGTCAAAATTTTTAAATTTATGTGATTAAATAACTCCAAATGAAGCGTTTTAGGGCCTTAAAAACTAAAATTTTGAAGCCAAAGGCCTACTTCAAACAAAAGCCTAAAAAACGTTCATCACACCGTAGTCTACAGAATGAGCTCTTCTTGACAATTCTATTACGTTTTTGCTGGTTCAACTCTTCTCGATTCTATCCCACCTGCTCAGAGCCTTTAGAGTCTGTAACTGTATGTTAAACTACTAATTACTTGATATTCTATGCGACTGAATTACACGGTTGTACCTCTTTGCTTGATAATAAAGTAAAATAAGAATAGTTTGTATTATATTGGTGTATTATATACAGAAGGGTGTATTTTATTGTTATCAATTTCAAGGTGAGATAAAGAACAAGTGACGGAGGATAAGAGAGTCTTGAAGAAAAATATATATTACAGGCTTCATATGGAAATGGAAAAATAAGGAAGAGGGTGAGGTGCGGCATGCGAGAGTTCTCGCAAGGGTACTGTAGTATGTTAAAATTACAATATATTTCGTTCTTTCTTTTTTCTTTATTTAACCAATGTTTTAGCTTATTAACGTATTTATTAGCAAATTGTCATAAATTCCACTTGTTCATGGAATTTTTTTAATAATATCATGAGACACTAAGCGATTCGTGAATGTATCGACAATTTCCTCATATGAGCCATTCCATGTCAAATCGCACAAGAGTTGACACGACATTTTTTTAAATGCACGATTTTTTTTCTTAGATCTGGACATCAAAAAAAAGAGACACGTATTTTTTTATTTGCCTCAAAATTGATTATTTGTGTAGTTATGGCTATATTAAATTTTGGAATTTATAGGTACTTCACAAAATAAGATCAATTATCTCTCCGAATGTACTAAATATAAAATTTTCTGGTTTGTGTCATTTAATACTTTAAAATGTGTATTTTATTCCTTTGTAAATAAATTTTTCAAAAAATATTTTTTTCATTTTAAAAAATATATTTTTTTCAAAAAAAGTAAAATTTCTACATAAACTCAATGAGATAAAAATTTGAAAAAAATATAGACGTGTTCCTTGTCCAATTTTCCATAAAATACAACAAGAATAAAAGTGGGCACTCCACACATACAGTTCTAAGAAAATCAATTGTAAGTATGATGGCGCGCTCTGCCTACCCATGCACTAACGAATTGTGTTCGGCCAGTCCTTGATGCAAGTGCTGAAGAACTAAAAAAAGAATGACCGTCTGCCTGATAAGGGTTTCAAGAGTTATTAGTATTTCAGATGTTCACTCTGCCCCCAGAATGTATGACACTGTGTCATACATATTTTTGTGGGTAACATCGTGAGTGACTTGTGGGTCATCTATGTTCTTATGGGTAAGAGCGAAACTAATTGAAATACGAGCCATTCCACGTCAAATCGCACTCGAAATGACACTACTATTTAAAAAAATAAATGACACGAATATATGGCATTCATTCTCGACATCAGAAAAAGGGGCACGTCTTTCTTTATTTAACTGAAAATTGTTTATTTGTGTAGTTTTGTCTCTATTAAATTTTGAAATTTACACGTACTTTGCAAAATATGATTAATTGACACTCTGAATGTACTTAACATAAGAATTACTGGTTTGTTTCGTTTAATTTTTTGATATGTGTATTTTATTCATCTGTAAATTACTTTCTCAAAAAATAAATATTTCATTAAAAAATTGTAATTATTTTTAAAAAACGAAAATTTCTTTATGAACTCTCTCAGATTAATATTTGAAAAAATAGGCATATTTCTTTTTCTATTTTATTCAAAACATATCAAGAAAAAAGTGGGTTCTCAACACATACAGATAAAAAAATCGATTGTAAGTATGGAATTCGGGCGCGTGGGTTCCTGCCCTTGCACTAACGAATTGTGTTCGATCAGTCTTGGATACTAATGCCGACGAACAATAAAAAGAATGGCCCTCTGCCTGATTTGTATTTCAAGAAATATTAGTAAATCATATGTTCACTCTTTCCCCAGAAGGGATGGGTGACAGCAAAACGAATGCATTTTCTCGTGTCAGAAATGTCCTAGAATTTTACTGCAGAGTCCCTTTGCGTCCTAGGGACGAGTTGCCATCCTGACCTTGCTCGTGAAATACAATCGACCACTTGTCAAGGGACATGGTAAAATTTTCTCAACATTACTTATGAAGACAAGAGTGCTAGTATTTGTTCTGTGAATTGTGTGTACATTGTGCAACATGAGTGGCGATCAGCGTACGAGATAGATGTTTCAATCCATTTAAACTTTCTGATCACGATTTTTAAAAAAGAAAATCTCCAAGACGCGTAAACCACGATTTGCTGGTGAATTTACAGGAGTCATTAGATTGGCGAATTTGTGATTCATTTCGGAAGAAAGGGAATCGGCTTCCAAAACGGCCTTTTCTTAATGATGATAGCGTGGAAATCAGTGGCTCCCGTGGCATTAACGAAAGTAGCGGAACGTCCAGTGAAAAAAGTGGAAATCAAGAAAGTGACAATTTAAGCTCTTCAGATAGTTCGTCAAGTTTCTGCGAAATGAATAAAGAGAAGAAAACATGATTTTAATTGCAACAGGAGAAACCCCCGCCAAAAAAAGAAAATTGGAACAAAATGGCATCCCCATGTGAAATTTTAGAAAGTACAGAGTGCCAACACAGATAAAATTTTTCACATTGAAGATCCTTCGACGTCCATCGAAAAATCAGACAAAGATACTATTTAGGAACTTATCGATTACTTTTACTCAACAGATGACATGACGTTGAAAATTTAAATTTTGGCAATTTTTGAAAGTTGGACATACAATAAAATTAAACGACTTTTTGCAGCAACCGAACGCATGATAACAGTGTCTAAAACGTTGGCTGAAGAAAATGGAATTTTGTCCAGAACTGAAGTAAACTCAATAAGGCATTAAAACTGTCCATTGTGACGAAAGTTCAGGAATTGTATGTATGCAAGTACTTGTATTTAAAGTGAGTTGTGAGGGACCAGAAAATTTCAAAATGTCAGTCAAAACCTGAGTCAAGAATCCGTCATTTAATTATTTATAAATTTATTAATTATTTATAAATATATTAAAATTATTTATATATATATTAATACACATAAATATTATTATTTATAAATTCAATCATGAAGTTTCACCACCTCAAGAAGTATTTAAATTACTGCTTCATCCAAAGAAACCGACGACCAGTAACGCAAAAAACGTGTCTATTGCAGGAATCTATTACACACTGGTTCGTAAAATATTAATATCTTTTAAAATTACTGAAATCCCACTTTGATTTTTTCTGGACTTATTATCAATACTCTAGTGCCTTTATAAATATTTTTTTTAATTTTTAGCTCATCGAGTTTACAAAAATATTTAATTTTCAAAATTTCAGTTTTTAAAAAAATTGAAAATTCAAAAAATTAAATATTTTGCAAAATCTTAAAAATTAAACATGTTTTTAAGTTTCAAATGGAATTTGAACGGAATTTCTATAATTGGTGTATTCAAATATATGATATTTTTAAGTTAGTGATGCGCGTCATTTTTAGCAAATTTCATTATACAATATTTCCGAAAATAATAAAGTTAGAAAAAAATAATAATACACGTGTTCACTTATTTGATTCATATAACAAATAGAAAAAATTAGAAAATAAATAAAAATATGAAGGTCAAATTTTGGTCTTTTTTGTGCGATTTGACGTGGAATGGCTCATATATGTATGCTAGTTTTTTACACAACTTCAATTTTTGTAGTTCCTTATACATTACTTCATATTTGTTCTTTACTGCTTTTACCTGGAGTGTCGAAATGAAGAAACCTGCATATTTTATGTAAGTTTATCATTTATCCACAACAGAATGTTCTTTGTTGCGGATAAGCCTTATCCGATAATGTTTCTAATTTCTTATAATTAACTCACCTTGTGGTTCAGGAGGCCAAATGAAAACATGCCTGCTCCAAACAGAAGAGCCTTCAGAACCAACAGGATTAGCAGGTTCGTCAAATTAAGGCTCAGCACCTGAAAGTGAGGTATCCAATAAACTATTTTCAGACGAAAAAGGGGCAATAATGTTATAAAATTAGCCGTACTAGAACATAATTTATTCTTCTTCCATAGCATTTATGACAGCCATTTAAATCATAATAATTATGGGGGGTGTCATTCACAACAATTTTACATTCTAAGGAAAATTAAACTATTAGTTCCGTTAATAGTTCAGTGATTAAGGAATAGGACCATAGTCAAATTTCTTTGAACCATGGGGTTTTCGCGGAATCATAGTGTGCGGGTTTGAATCTCGCGTAAATAATATTATGTTCTCCTTTTGTGAAGTCGCAGGCTTCCGCGATTGAAGTACTTGGCTGTAGGGGAGACGTTGCGACCTAGTCGTGGAAGTTAAGCTTTCGGACGTTATACAAGGACTTTTATCAATAAAGCTCTGAAAGATATCACAGTACAGTCTGCGATGGCTCAGTGTCAATGTTGGTTGCCTCTGCAAACAGATTATTTAATGTGTGTCGATGAACGTTGAACATTTGAGGTTAATACTGTATATACTTTGCGCAGAATAATTTCAATTATTATTTGAAGACTGCCTTTTATTCAGTTGATTTTTAATTTCTTGAAAGGTCCATTAATTTTCCAGGGAGACAAACATCATAAAAACATTTATTTCAAAATATAACATTGTCTGGCCACTGTCTGGTCAGTAGTGTGGTCAGTGGTCCACTGACCTCTGTCTGGTCAATTGTCACACAATGTTATATTTTGAAATAAATGTTTTTATGATGTTTGTCTGCCTGGAAAATTAATGGACCTCACAGGAAATTAAACAATTCTCGTATATAATTTTGGTATTTGACTAAGTTGCAATTGTAATACAATGCATGTCATTCGACAATTTAGCGCCCTCTGTCGCCAGAGTTTGGCACTTGTTACATTTAGACTTAAACATTTGTGTAAAACCTCATTCTCAACTTAACTCGCTATGATGTCGATATTGCAGTAGATTGCAATTACGAGTCACCGTGCCAATACTCTCTATTAAATTGAATTGAATCAAATCGTGTTGAGCTGGCTGTTGGTGACGAGCACATGCAGATAAGATCTAACGGTTTGAATAAATTGAATTTATTCAAAACGCAGATCGAGCGAATGCATCTAACGGTTTCGCTACTTCTTCTAAAAAGTGTTCATATAACCAGTGTTTGGCGCTTTGAGAAGGGGGGAACTCTAGAATTATGTTGGGCGTTAATGGATTAAATTGAATTGAATCAAATTAATCAAATCGAATCGAAATGAATCGAATGGACAAGAAGTGAAGTGATTTGCTGAACTTGCCTGGCTCTTGTCTCATAGTGGATGCATCGAATCGAATTAAATAAAATCGAATTGAATTGAATCAAAACGAAATGAACCGAATGGAATAGAAGTGAATTGCTGAGCGCGCATAGCTCTTGTCTCATAGATGGTGCATAGAAACGAATTTAATCAAATAGAATTGAATCGAAACGAAATTAATGAAATGAATTGGAAGTGATTGCTGAGCTTGCTGGGCTATTATCTCGTAGTTGGTGCATCGAATCGAATTTAATCAAATCGAAATGAATTGAATCGAAACGAAATTAATCAAATGGAATGGAAGTGAATTGCTGAGCTTGCCTGGCTCTTGTTTCGTAGTTGATGCATCGAATCGAATTTAATCAAATCCAATTGAATTGAATCGAAACGAAATGAATCAAATGAATTGGAAGTGAATTGCTGACCTTGCCTGGCTCTTGTCTTGTAGTTGATGCATCGGATAGAATTTAATCAAATCGAATTGAATTGAATCAAATTGAACCGAAACGAAATTAATTGAATGGAATGGAAGTGAATTGTTGAGCTTGCCTGGCTCCTGTCTCGTGGTTGCTGCAACGAATCGAATCTAATTGAATCGTACTGACTCGAATTGAGTTAAATCGAAATAAATCAACTGGAATGGCAGTGAATTGCTGAGCTTGCCTAGCTCTTGTCTCGTAGTTGCTGCATCGAATCGAATCTAATTGAATCGAATTGAGTTAAATCAAACTAAATCAACTGGAATGGAATGGAATGGAAGTGAATTGCTGGGCTTGCCTGGCTGTTGGTCTCGTAGTTGGTGACGAGCTGCCGCGCCAGCTGCGTGAGGACGCTGCGCCCCAGCGCCCCCAGCGTCGCGACCTTGGGCTCCCGGCCGCCGCCGCCCGCGTCGTCGCCGTCCACCGCGTTGCCTGACGCCTCCACCTCCGCCGCCGTCGCCGCCCCCAGTGCCGCCAGCAGCACCAGCGCCGCCGCCAGCGCCCGCCAGGCCGAGCTGCTGAGCGATCTCTGCATCTGCGAACGCCGGATGAGTTAAAAATCTAGTGGTGCTAAAACAGCACGTACTTTCTCACCTGTATTTTCAACACGTGCTTGATTTCTTTAATACTAACTCTATTAATACTATTATGAAATGATTCTTGAGAGTAGGTCATTAAACAAAACCATTTTTAACCTGCCAACGTTTCGGCTTTTATTCAGCCTTCATCAGGGCTACAAACAGACGGGTTAAAAATGGGTTGGCTGGTTAAAAATGGTTTTGTTTAATGACCTACTCTCAAGAATCATTCCATAATTGTATTTTCAACCAAAATTACATAAAAAGTACTCAAATTTTCGAAAAGTTATACATGATCTATTTGAAAATCTATCATTAAGGAACAAATTTCATTAAGGGGAAAATTTTTATCTTTAATATTTTAGTTGTAGGAAGGTTCCGAAAAAATGTTGAACTTTTGTAATTTTCGAAAAATTTGAGTTGCGAACGCTCCGAGGCCTGTTTGTTACAGTACTGCTCCAGCATTCTCCTAGTCGATCGAAGAAACCATGGAAAACTACCTATCAGGGTTCCTTCGTCATTGGTAGAATCCCGTCATTGTTGGGCCCAGATGTGAAGCTAGGGACTAAAATTTACCAATGTGTGACTCGAACCCTAGGACTCTTGTACTTCCCGATCAATGTGCATTGACTATTTGAATGACTGGTGTGTCTAGGCACGACAACAACTATGCCCATTTAGTCCTGTAACGGTATTTTTGTCATATTGTCCTAAATTGATGTTCTAGTAATAGCGATTCAAATAGCGTATCGCTTGAGGTGACACTGTTCCCGAGTTCGAAACTTCTGAAAGTGAGTGACACTCACAGATTTAGGATTGAAACCAAACTTCCTGCTCCACTTCACCGTGCTCCGCTCCACTCCACCCCATCCCACCCCACCTCAACCTTCTGAACCTCACCCCACCTCTCCCCACCTCGCCCCAACTCACCCCACCTCGCCCCAACTCACCCCACCTCACCCCACCTCACCCCACCTCACCCCACCTTACCCCACCTCACCCCACCTTACCCCACCTCACCCCACATTACCCCACCTTACCCCACCTCACCCCACCTCACCCCACCTCACCCCACCTCACCCCACCTCACCCCACCTCACCCCACCTCACCCCACCTCACCCCACCTCACCCCACCTCACCCCACCTCACCCCACGTCACCCCACGTCACCCCACGTCACCCCACGTCACCCCACGTCACCCCACGTCACCCCACGTCACCCCACGTCACCCCACGTCACCCCACGTCACCCCACGTCACCCCACGTCACCCCACGTCACCCCACGTCACCCCACGTCACCCCACGTCACCCCACGTCACCCACGTCACCCCACGTCACCCCAACTCACACCGCCTCCCCACCTCATCCCACCCCACGCCACCCCACCTCACCTTCCTCAACCTCACCCCACCTCTCCCCATCTAACCCCACTTCACCCCAGCTCACCCCACCCACTTCATCTTATTCCACCTCACACCACCTCACTCCAATTCACACTGCCTCCCCACTTCATCTCACCCCACCTCATCCCACCCACCTCACCCCATCTCCTTCCATCACAACCCCCCTCATCCCATCACGCCCCACCTTATCCCATAACACCCCACCCCACCCCACCCCAGTTCCACTTCACCTTACCATGTCCCGACCTGCCCCATCTCACTCCACCACACCCCAATTCATTTCACTCCACCCCGCCTCACCCCACCTTATCTCAGCCCACCCCACCCCATTCCAGATCCACTCCACAGTACCAAACCCTGCTTTCCCACCTCATCAGCCCCACCTCTCCCAAACTCACTCCACCCAACCTCACCCAGTCATTCCTCACACCCACCGCACCACACCTATCCCCATTTCATCCCATACCACTCAGACCCGCCCTGCCTTGCTCCGCTCCAGTTGTCCAACCAGGCGAATGTCGGAGCAGTACCCTTACGAACGTAACAGGGTCCAAAAGATCTTTCTTTTCTCGTCTTATCCTCACTTCTTACTTACACACACACATTCACATGCACTACACTACCACACATGTCGGGAGATTAGAACTTGCCCCATCTGGCGCTGTACCTCGCTAGATGGAGACACGTGAAAGGAGAATTCCCACTCGAGCTGACATGTAGGACACTTAGGGGACAGTAGCAAAGAAAATATTTAAACAATTTAGATCCTCATCATCGACTATAATAAACAGGGAAGTCCAAAAAATGTAAAAAGAAGTGAAAGGACGGGCGACATCAGCAGAAAAAGTTTAATTTTCTTCATAAGATGAATTCTAAACTATTTTGTGCATTGTTTAATGGTACACTGTATCTCTACTAGTAATGTGTTCCGGCTCCAACAAATGCATGATGAATTAAACTCTACAACAAATGCGCCCCAAAATTTTTGTGACAAATTTGATCTTTTTTTTAAACGAAACTAAAGAAATGATCAGACGAGTAAATCTTTATCCTATAACAAACAGCAAACTAAAAACTTGTAATACGTACAGTTTCTACATTGAAGATGGAAGATTATCTATTCTTTTCGTCACAATGTGCGAGAAAAACAATTAACTACGATTTGGCACCGTATAAGAACTAGATGAAAATCGGTTAATCTGTTAGTAAAGTACACCTTGGAAGGAAAGTACAATAAACGAAGTTCATAACTGGCTGCTCATGAAATCGAGAAAAAGAAAGGGTAGGTAAATTGTATTGTTGTGCTTGCAATGAATGAACAAAAGACGTGCTACAGTTTCTCCTGGAAACGATTGAGAAGAATGAAAAACTTTTCATACCAGACAATAAACCCGGGAAGAACAATGAGAGAAATTCGTCTTTTCTTCCGTACTAAAATGACCGAGAGGTATGCATGCGTTTAATACCTCGTTCAGACAATGGTGGAGAAGAACAATGCACGGATTAAACATCTTCATCGCGACAGTACATATAAATAAATGGGCAAACGACAGTTCTAAGCAGGTGTTTTTTTAGAGAGAATTTTACTTTAAAAGAGAATCTTATTTCCTTAATGTATAAAAATTCCTTGATGTCTGAAAACGTTAAAGAATAATTCAGAGCTTCTAATAATATGTTAAAATACAGGAAATTAAGGAAAGTAACCTCTAATTTTCAGGTCAGTAAAACTGACACTTTTGTTGGATAATATACGTCTCATTACTATTCACATTTCTTAGATTCTTCTGCACGTTCAGCTCGCATTAAAGGAATTAAGAAACAAAGTGACCGCCGTGATTATTTAACTAAAATTAGTCTTATCTCATAATTATATTAATTCATATTTACTAATAACTGGACATGCATGTTGAAGTGGATTGTAGCAGGAACTACAGGCTACCTAAATTGAAAAACGCAATGCATCACATATAGTAATCAGTGCTTGATTTATAAAATTGTAGGTCCCAGAACGCGCCACAAATTACTTATGTTTTAATAGAAATAATTACATTTGTATAGTATAACTTAATAATAATTCCCGAGGTACCGGAATGCCGTTCTGTTGCGTTCCAACAGTAATCAACCCCTCCATATAATTATAATCTCCATATAATAATAATATTAAATGATTTTTTTTTAAGGTAAACATGTTTCACTCGATTGATGCTTTCATTGTATTTATATGCACTCTTCATTTTTGCATTGATCAATACTCAAATCTTCGGACTTAAATTCTTTGCTTCGCTAAGATTAACTCACATTCACACATGCCTGTTAGAAGAACATCATGTGCTTTCAATACGTTGATTGCACTCACTCAATCAAACGAAATGAAAAAACGGCAAAAAATCATCCGGTTAATTTTAACATTTTAATAAAATTTTAATAAAATTTTGTATTTTCAATAAACCGATTAATAATATAAGCAATATCATATCTGACGCCTACCTCCCATCATTTAAAGCAAGAATCGCGAAATTTATTGCGTAGAAAGTTCAAATTAATTTCGAAACGAAAACTATTTAAGTTTTAAATTTAAGGATTAGTTCCAGTTAAAATGTGAGCTTATATTAATATTAAAACGACGTATATAACTAGGAATGGGAAGAGAGTCGAAACTCACAAAAATAGCACGTATCGGAGAAATAACAAAGATCATCACGAATTTTCGAAAGTCCATAACTCTGGGGAGAAAATATTTTGGCTTCATTTTGTATTCATCTCCTTTTGATCATTTTCACTTTATCTACTTCCACTGGACTCATATTGTTAATTCAGTCATACAAATGTTACAATTTGTTTGCATTCATATTTATTTATAAAATTAATACCTAAGACGGTTTAATGTGGTTTTGGATAATACCACTTTTTCGAATTCGCTTGGATTTGCAATTGAGTGAGACAATCGAAGATAAGAAAACCAGCACAAGAAGTAGCTTTTATACAGGTGTGAATAAAATCAAGAACGAGCTCACGTACGAGTAACAGAGAACATAAACATGTTTACGTATGTCCACCACTCGGACACGTACGTCTGTGTACATTTGCCATGGTAGGGGGCTCTAACGGTTACATACAACGAAATAAAGACTATTAAAGGTCGTATTTTGGGAGTGCCGACGGTCATTATATAAAGTATGGAGATGACTGCATACTATAAAACAGTTTCATATCGAATTCCACACACAAAACAATAATAAAATTGTTGAATCTTATAAAATAATAGTAAATATTTTGTTGCTAGACACACTCAAAAAATAACAAAGTTCTATTGAAAAACAGGAAATCGATAAAATTAAACTTCTAATCAATACCTTATTGACATGATTTAATCATGCCTTTATTTATGTAATACCCTAACGAATATATGACTGTTTTCCAGTATGTGTAAGAATCCATCGATATAAAAAAACATGAATGTGCTACTAGTGTAAAGGGAATTATTCTTCAGAAGTAGAGCAAACAGATAATATTTCATTAAAGACTTTCGTTGTGATATAAAGAGATTTATATATTTTGCTTTGCATTTCATCGTCCTGCTCCACTGCACGTTTGATCTTGCATAACGTGTAAAAGCTGCCCTTAAAATTAGTTTTGGTCTCTACATTTTGTTTTAGTGGCCGTCAAGTGTTCTTTTGTTCGTAATCTAAATAATGAAACTTGTGAATACATTTTATTACACTTGGGAGGATTGTCCGTATTTCTTTGTACCCTAAGGGTTCCCAACTCTTTTATTCTGCGGTTACCTTTTAAAATAATTGTTGGCATACGTTATTCTATTTCATACATAAACATAATAATAATGCTTGCCCATTTATGACTTCAGAGATAATTTCGTAAGCCAATACTTAATAGATATTTTATTACAGATATTTTTTGTAAAGAATTTTTTGTACGGAAGCACTTTGTTCCGTGATAGAGTATCGCTGTGAAAAGAGTTATTTTTTGGTTTTTCTAAGCATCTCGAGCAGCTACGTTGCCAGATGGGGTCGCCATAATGTGGGTAATGCAAAGGAGAAAAATATTACGAAGTGCATTTGTTTTTTCTTTGCCGATATCCATCCACGGTGGTCCTTATTGAGGTCCTCAATAGTTACAAAATGTTGAGTTCTTTTTCCTGGCCATGGCATTTCTCTAGCGCATATTGCAAGAAGCACTTTGTTCCGTGAAAGAGTATCGCTGTGAAAAGAGTTATTTTTTGGGTTTTCTAAGCATCCTAAGCAGTTACGTCGCCAGGTTCTTAAATGCCATGGTGCAGAAAGGCGAAAGGGTCACCTATTTGCAATAGACTGTAAATGAAGAGTTTTAAATCGAATTGGTGTGATAATGTGGGTAATGCAAAGAAGAGAAAATCATGAAGTGTTTTTGATTTTTCTTTGCCTTTATCCGTCCACGGGGGTTCTTATTGAGGGCTTCTTAATTTCGGGGGCCAGCGCGGTGCAATAGTTGAACGAGTCTACCTACCCCTCTCAACTTAAGAATGAACGACTGATACGAAAAAAGAGAGCGGATTTATAATTTATTATTGTGTTTTGATGCGCTAAATTATGGCCGAAAAGAATTAATTGTCAAATTTATTTAATATTTTTTGTTTTCAATGAGATCTTAATTATACCTCTCAATCATCGGTTCATGTACGGCTGCAAACTCGAAATCGATTACTTGATCATCATTGACCTCATTCAAAATTTTATAGACTCCTTAATAGTTTTCGACCCCGTTGGGAACTAGTAATAAATGTATAAAGGTTAAATTAAATATAAAATTCTGCTTGCTTGACTTCGTAAGACCGCTGAACACGTTTAAAACTGTCATGTGCAGGGCGAATTGCCTGACAGGCTGCCACGACACGTGTATGGAGAGTGTGATCATGCACACCAGTTGAAACGCTAAAGACTTTAGATCTCCCTCTTTTCATGACTTTATGTCAACTCTTTATTCCTTACACATAATGTTGGCCCATATTACGTTCCTTCCCGCCACTATTTTATACATTTCACCTTATTTTCAAATCAAACATATTTCATATTTACATTGCCAGATCCCAGGGGGTGTTCATTCGAGGTCTTGGAGTGTAACGGATATTTTTGGTCCTGCGAGTACAAGGGATCAAAGCGAGCGGGTATAAGCGAGTTTTCTAACGAGTGAACCCCCCGCATCCATATATGAATATGGAATATCCATATGAACCCCCCGCATCCCGGTTCTCCGTATCACACGGGTCACTTGAATAATACGGAAAAGTTTAAAAAAAACACGGCTTGCCAGCATTTTGTAAATGATTTCAAGAACCGTTTCACACCCATTAATGGGTACCCGGGTACCCATTAAAACTATTCGACCCCTCATTGGGAAAGACTTTGTTTCATACGAGTAGACTTCATACGGTTAGGCTTCATAGATGTAGACCCGTTTCACGCGAGTAGACCCGTATCATACAGGAAGATCAGTTTCACACGAGTATGACACGCATGTGGGTACCCGTTTCAATACCGGTTGGACCCGCACTTTTCTGAAACGGGCGGGCGGGTATCCGGACCTCTAGTTCATCAAAATCACTTTGGGAGCCACAGGTTTAATACAACAATATCTCGCCACTTGCCTACCTTGAGCGGCCGAGTGGTGACACGCAGATCTCCGACGTGCAAAAGTTAAGCTCCGGTCCGTGCGGCTGCCGCGACGTAAATACTGTGGCGTCCCGCGCGTCGCCGTCTTTTGTAGCGGCGGCGCCTCGAACAATGCACACGCGTGCGGCGAACGGAGCGCGGCGTGGACACGCGGACGGGGTGGGGTAGGGGAGGAGGAGGGGGAGTGGAAGGGGAAGGTGGCTGGAGGCAGAGCGGCCACAGACGACAGGGAAGAGGTGGACTAGCTGGAGTCAATCCGGGAAATGTGGTTTGGGTCGATTTTCCTCCCCCACTTTCTGAATCCAAAGTAAACGTCACTGAAAAAGGTGGCTCAGAGCACTGCAGTAGGAGGTTGTAAGTTCGAGACGCGTGGTTGGCAGGATTTTCGACACTAGCTTGTCAGTTAGGTCGACTTCAGTCGCTGCCTGGAGGAGAATTCTAGAGGCCGGCTGCTCTGATCGGGAGTTTTCCGTGATTTCTCCGATCAACACCAGGCGAATGCTGGTGCTGTTCACTAACAAACCGGCGCGATCTTTTCTTCCTTTTCTTTGCCCTATCCTCACCCCTTACACACACACTTACACTAACATGCACTACACTTCCACAAGTGCCGGAAGACCGATCCGGAGCTTAGAGCTTGTTCCGGCTGGGGCGGTGGATGGTGGATGGTGGGAGATACCCGGTCGGGGAAAACCTCGCTAGCCTACGGTTGGTCGGCACCAGATCTCCCCATCTAGCGGAGGAAGACAACCGCCCCTCGTGAAGAAAATTAGCATACACTACACGTACGGGACAAATGACCTTAGCGCCTGGAATAACTAAAAACTAATCAATCTATATTTATAGGTTCCATTGCGCGCAGACATTAAAAGGAAGGGGTGGGAAGTTAAAAGAAAGAGGGAGGGTTGAACGGAGCGAGGGAAGTGAAGAGCTGGGTGGAACTGGGAAGGGCGGAGCGGGGAGAACAGTCTTGACCCTGCGTGAGCTACTACCCCTTGACCTTGTTCTACCAGGGGGCACAAGACCCTAGGATGGGTACCTAGCGCTTCATTCCTTTATCCGCCCCCCCCCGCCACGGCACAAGTATGACGAGAGGCTGGAATCCGGATATGCAGTTTACCCTCGCGACAACATCTCCATTCAATGCCTCAGTTGGTGCCACCGTGCCATCTCAGATCTCCTAGCTATCCAGGCTAGCACCGGAGTGTAGACAATGCACCACTCACATGCGCCGGGAACAAGTCACTCCTCTTTGTCTTCGTCTATCGACACCCCGCTCCCCTCTTCTCCCCTCGCTCCCTCCGCAGGGAGGGGGACCGTGTCTGCGTAGGGGGACACAATCTGTAGTCGAGAGTCGTAGAGCAGAGGTGCACAAGCGCCCCATTGAGCCCCTTCTTGGGGCGCCGGGAAGCCCGCGCTCACGAGAGCAAGGAAAGTTGGCATAATCCCCGACGGTCGCGCTGTCTCTTCGCTTTACTGATCAGAATCGGTCTCCCGCCATGTGTTTTTTTTAATTGAATTGAATTGCCTTATTTTACGTGGCGAGACACAGGCCATGAGGCCTGCTCTTCCGTCTGACCACGCAAATTTCGCTACGCTCCTTTCACCTAGCGGAGAAAGAAGGTATTATCTCGGGCGACGAAACAGGCGATTTGAATTTAGCTCAGAGGCGTCATTTAGGCTTGAGGATCTTTTACATGCAAGTAAATCTACTAACATGGGCCAGCCGGCTTTACTTCCCCTCCGCGGAAGGCGTACGAAGGATTTTTTCGCCCGTAAAAATCCACGGCTTCGATCGGGTTTGAACCCGCGAACTTGGGTATCGGGGAACTTGGGTATCGTGGGAACTTGGGAACCGGCACGCTAACCGTCACACCATCGAATCCGCAAACACCATCGAATCCACCATCGAATGTGTGGTTGTATAGTGCAAGTAAGTGAAACTGTGTGTGAGTAAGGGGTAGGATAGGACAAGGAATTGGGAGGAAAGATCGCGTTGCGGTCCATGGAACAATTGTTCGAGTACTGCTCCGATATTCCCTTGGTACTGATCGGCGAAACAACTGAAAACTACCGATCAAAGCACCGAGCTGATACAATTAACCTCCATGCAGTAGCTGAATTCATCCTAGCGATACAGCTCGTGTCGGAAATCCACCACCACCTTGAATCGAACTCCAGGACAGAAGTGCACAAGCGCCCCATTTGAGCCCCTTCTTGGGGCGCCGGGAAGCCCGCGCCCCACGAGAACCAGGAAAGTTGGCATAATCCCCGACGGCCGAGCTGTCTCTTCGCTTTACTGATCAGAATCGGTCTCCCGCCATGTGTGGTTGTATAGTGCAAGTAAGTGAAACTGTGTGTGAGTAAGGGGTAGGATAGGACAAGGAATTGGGAGGAAAGATCGCGTTGCGGTCCGTGGAACAATTGTTTTTAAGTACTGCTCCGATATTCCCTTGGTACTGATCGGCGAAACAACTGAAAACTACCGATCAAAGCATCGGGCTGATACAATTAACCTCCATGCAGTAGCTGAATTCATCCTAGCGATACAGCTAGGGTCGGAAATCCACCACCGCCTTGAATCGAACTCTAGGACAGAAGTGCACAAGCGCCCCATTTGAGCCCCTTCTTGGGGCGCCGGGAAGCCCGCGCCCCACGAGAACCAGGAAAGTTGGCATAATCCCCGACGGCCGAGCTGTCTCTTCGCTTTACTGATCAGAATCGTCGGTTCAAGGCTAAGGGCAAGCACGAATTTTTTTTCACGGAGAGAAATGAAGCAACAACGTGTCTCGTATGTCAGAAAATCCCGTCGGAGAAAAAGTAACAGTAAAAAGTTAAATAAACATTTAAAAAAGAATGGTTAAGTCTGTTACAACTAGATATTTCTGAACTAAATTTATAAAGTCTGTATTATTATTACAATGAAAAATTGGTTCTGAAATAATAGTATACAAATTTTCTCCTCTCCAGAAACTACAGTCGTTATTTCAAGTTTTACTTCAACATAATTCAACACATTTTCGTCTTAATAGTCACAGGTCTTTCCTCCCACCGAGGGCTCGGGCAGCGGTCACTTGCCCCAAAAGCGAAAGTCTCTCACTAGAAGCCGGTGGGGCGCGGAAGGGCTGCCATGGCCGTCGTGGGGCGCGTTGCTGGCGCCCTTGTGCAAGTATGTTGTATACGACAACCCGTGCCCTAAGTTTCACTCTGCAACTTACATCCTTAACTTCAAGAAGGAGGCAGTGAGGAGGCACAAACTAAACCCCGTTTGTTCGGTAGCCCACCAGCTGAGTCAATGTACGCTAAACCCCGTTTGTTTGGTAGCCCAACAGCTGGGTCAATTGTGTACGCTAAACCCCGTTTGTTCGGTAGCCCATCAGCTGGGTCAATGGTGTACACTAAACCCCGTTTGTTCGGTAGCCCACCAGCTGGGTCAATGGTGTACGCTAAACCCCGTTTGTTCGGTAGCCCACCAGCTGAGTCGATGTACGCTAAACCCCGTTTGTTCGGTAGCCCACCAGCTGAGTCAATGTACGCTAAACCCCGTTTGTTCGGTAGCCCACCAGCTGAGTCAATGTACGCTAAACCCAGTTTGTTTGGTAGCCCACCAGCTGGGTCAATGGTGTACGCTAAACCCCGTTTGTTCGTTTTCCCATCAGCTGGGTCAATGGTGTACACTAAACCCCGTTTGTTCGGTAGCCCACCAGCTGGGTCAATGGTGTACGCTAAACCCCGTTTGTTTGGTAGCCCACCAGCTGAGCCAATGTACGCTAAACCCCGTTTGTTCGGTAGCCCACCAGCTGAGTCAATGTACGCTAAACCCCGTTTGTTTGGTAGCCCACCAGCTGGGTCAATTGTGTACGCTAAACCCCGTTTGTTCGGTAGCCCACCAGCTGAGTCAATGTACGCTAAACCCCGTTTGTTTGGTAGCCCACCAGCGGGGTCAATTGTGTACGCTAAACCCCGTTTGTTCAGTAGCCCATCAGCTGGGTCAATGGTGTACACTAAACCCCGTTTGTTCGGTAGCCCACCAGCTGGGTCAATGGTGTACGCTAAACCCCGTTTGTTTGGTAGCCCACCAGCTGAGTCAATGTACGCTAAACCCCGTTTGTTCGGTAGCCCACCAGCTGGGTCAATGGTGTACGCTAAATCCCATTTGCTCGATAGCTCACCAGTTGGGTCAATGGTGCCGACTCTTTTGCTAGATTGTGCTAAGGAAAGTTCGTGAGAACGTACCTGGATTCCCCATATAGAAGGCTAGACCGGGAACATGGACCTCCCAGTCGGGTAGCAATGGTCCTGGCGACACTCACGTCACTAACCTAAAGGTGAAGGCCAGGCACGTCAAACCGCGCCAGCACGAGTTACTTGCCCGCCTGGAGAGCCCTGCGCTCGTACGGGTACGGGCAACTTCCCCTCACTCCGCACTCATTTCCCCTTAAAATCCAGAAAGAGGTGTACAAGCAGAAGTGGCGCGAGGTGATAAATAGTGGTTTCGTACGAAAATATGTTTTCCAGATTTTTTTCTATCAAATAACCGAGAATTGTATTAAGTTTATATTCTTCATTACTTATTACTGTTTTATGTTTATTTTCTTACTAAATTCTTCCTTATATAAACATCTTTGCTAAGCGACAGGAATATGTTTGAATGGCCAATTCTTTCCTTGTGTTCATTTTGTTTTGTGTTATTAAACAATTCAGTTATTTAATGTATTTAGCAATAATGTGATATAAATTAACAAGTCTATAACTTTACAACTCTCGCTTACGGACGGGCAGCGCTTCTAACAGTTAAGAATGTTTAGAAAATAAAATTCTAAATTAAACGCAGAAAGTTCATGCTTTAATATCGCTCTTAAGTAATGGATTACAAAATCATGATCATTTTGATTTAAAGTTTTTAATTTTCTATTGAGAATTTGAAATCGGACTGATGTATTATTTCATTTCAGTGGATCATTTCTTTTCCTTAAATAGAAAACAGGAATTAATGTAGGTAAATTTGTGACTCTAACTGTCAAAAAAAAGGTTGTCATGGGCCAGGTATCCAGGGACGTACTGCCACTTCGGAGGAATTGGAATAACTCTAACTTTTAAATCTGGCAACAATTTCTCTGTATGTAATGCAAGTTCTAGTAAGCTTGATACACTGTCCGTGACCTTGACATGCCTGGTGTAGGCTGTGGGGAGACGGGAAGGGGGCCCCAAGCCGCCCGAACCTTAGTTCGGGTAGTCCCGTTGGGCTCTCGTCTTCCTCGTGGCGTATTTTGGGTTGAGCGGGGCGGAGGGTGCGGAGTAGGGCAGACCTGAGCTGATTGGAGCCGGAGAGGATAGAGCGATGTGGGTGGAGCGGAGTGGGTGGAGCGGAAGGGGTGGAGCGGAGCGGGTGGAGCGGAGCGGGTGGAGAGGAGCGGGTGGAGAGGAGCGGGTGGAGCGGAGCGGGTGGAGCGGAGCGGGTGGAGCGGAGCGGGTGGAGCGGAGCGGGTGGAGCGGAGCGGGTGGAGCGGAGCGGGTGGAGCGGAGCGGGTGGAGCGGAGCGGGTGGAGCGGAGCGGGTGGAGCGGAGCGGGTGGAGCGGAGCGGGTGGAGCGGAGCGGGTGGAGCGGAGCGGGTGGAGCGGAGCGGGTGGAGCGGAGCGGGTGGAGCGGAGCGGGTGGAGCGGAGCGGGTGGAGCGGAGCGGGTGGAGCGGAGCGGGTGGAGCGGAGCGGGTGGAGCGGAGCGGGTGGAGCGGAGCGGGTGGAGCGGAGCGGGTGGAGCGGAGCGGGTGGAGCGGAGCGGGTGGAGCGGAGCGGGTGGAGCGGAGCGGGTGGAGCGGAGCGGGTGGAGCGGAGCGGGTGGAGCGGAGCGGGTGGAGCGGAGCGGGTGGAGCGGAGCGGAATAAAATAATGATACCTGACGTTTTGGCCGAATTCGACATTAGTAGCCTTTGTAAAGAAGATGGATTATCTGTACATTCTAATACAAGTTCAGTAGTAATTTACTGACCATATATCATGGTCAGTGTGTGTGTATGTGTGTGTGTGTTTATTGTTTTCTCAAGGTTTCATGACTAGCCATCGCGCAACTGGAGCTCGATGTATCATGGTCCGGTCGTTACATGTAAACATTGGAACCACAGTGCTTTTATCAACGATATCATTTAGTCATCAGAATTACATACACGCTAATGCGCAAGAGGGTTAGATACTTCTTTACGGAAATGTACGTTGGAGGAGTCGTTAAAAAGTGTATGTACACAACAAAAACAAGTGTCTCATTGACTCATACGCGTCAACTATAACAATAAAGAGTAGTGAATGTTTTTATCATGGTAGGTGGAGTAGTTCTTCCCCTTTGTGGAAGGTGAGATGCGGTGCCTCATTACAAGTCGGCTTGCTAGATTTTTCTCACCCTGTTATCTCCCACCAGAGGCACCGCCCCGGTCGGAACAAGCTCTAAGTTCCCGATTGGTCTCCTGACATGTGTGGAAGTGAAGTGTACATGTACTCCGGTTTTTCTTTCTTGGCGCGTGGGGGTGTGTCATCAAAATGGAATATCTCACGGTATTTCGCGGCGTTCTTGGTTGTGCAGCGAGGAGTCGCATGATCACCAGCACTGCTCGATACAGTCGCGATCATGCGACTCCTATCGACACAATCAAGAAAGACGTGAAATACCGTAAGATATTCCATTTTGATGACATCCCCCCCACGCGCCAAGAAAGAAAAACCGAAGTATAAGTGTGTGTGTGTGTGTGTGTGCGTGTGTGTGTAAGAATGGGATGAGAATAGGACATGAACGAGGAAGGAAAGATCGCGCGCGGTCCATTGCCTGTTTGTTAGAGTACTGCTCCGGCATTCGCGTACTGTTAATCGGAGAAATCAGGGGAAAATACCGATCAGAGCAGCCGGCCTCTAGAATTATCCTCCAGACAGCGGCTGACTTCTCCCAGTTGTAGAGCTAGTGAGGAAAATCCTGCCACCGTCGGGACTCGAACCCTAGGACCTCCCGGTCAGTCACCGTAGAGACAGCAGCCAAGTTGTCTCTGAGCTAAACTCAACCTATCAGTCGCAGGTTGAATAACGATGTCCATCGCGAAATTTAAACCGGGAGAGATGGCTCAGTGCATCAACCTGATGTCACTGCTCCCTCTGACCGGGAGGTCCTAGGTTCGAGCCCCGACGGCGGCAGGATTTTCGACACTAGCTTGTCAGCTAGGTCGACTTCAGTCGCTGTCTGGAGGAGAATTCTAGCGGCCGGTTGCTCCGATCGGTAGTTTGCCGTGGTTTCTCCGATCAACCCCAGGCGAATGCCGGAGCAGTACCCTAACAAACGGTCCACGGACCGCGCCCGATCTTTCCTTCCTCTTCCTTGTCCTATCCTCTCCTCTTACACACACATTTACACTAACATGCACAACACTACCACACATGCCAGGAGACCGGTCGGGAGCATATGGCTTGTCCCGCCTGGGGCGGTGCCCCGCTGGTGGGAGATACTTGGTTGGGGGAAAACCCCGCTCGTCGACGGTAGGTCGGCGCCAGATCTCGCCATCCACCGGGGAAAAGATCATCGCCACCTCCCGAGAAAAACACGCACTACACGTACGGGACTAATGACCAAAGTAGTTGACGCGCCCGGAAACACGAATCAATCAATCAAGCGAAATTTAATTTCAAGAGAAAAATATGACTAAAATTTCCAGAAAACAGATTTTGACGCTATGCAAAAATTCAAGAATGGAAAGCAGGAACAGGATGCAGATGCAAGAACAATAACAGGATGCAAAATGGAAAGCAGGAATGAGACATAGCTTTGAGATAGTATAGTACGTATAAGGCAGAAGCAATGATCAGGGTAATAGGGAGAGCTCAGTGTGGACCTGAGAAACAGTAGCAGCTGATTATTTCGGGAAATTGTTACCACTGGAAGCACTCCATTCTTCATTGCACTTTCTCCTTTCTTTAAATCTGTCATGCGTAAATTCGGTAGCTTCCTAGAATGAAGATGTGTGACGGATTCTTTTATTGTGCCCTTGAATTTGTAGGTCGTCATGTAATTGTAATACGAACAGGGAAAATATTATTCTGCTGTGTACCATTTCAGTTACCTGAACAAATTAAAGTATTTATTTAGATCAGGGGTGTATATTTTTTATGCAAAATTGATCATCTTTATTACGTGTCATTTCAATCGTTAGACCGTTCGAACATTTTGTATTTTGTAAAACATCGTTTTCAATGTGAAAATAGCTTTATAGGATAACCAACTGTGCAAGAACATGACAAGGCCCAGTACTATCAGCAAGCAAACATTAAAATATTAGTGTTTATTAATAAACGGAAAGACATAGATTCACTAGATGAAAGTGCAGAGAACTGCAACTAGTCAATAATTTCATTTTACTTAGATTTTGATTGATTATTTCATGTTTCCTGGAGAGTCCTGCTGAATGGGGAGATCTGGCGCTATCCTACTCATCTGCATGCGTATTTTTTCCTGACAAGGTATCTCCACCAGCAGCGGGGCGTCGCCCCAGACAAGAAAAGCTCTAGGCTCGTGTCTGGTCTCTCGGCGTATGTGGCAGTGCAATGCGTGTTCGTGTGTGTAAGTAAGAGGTGATGATAGGGAAAGGAAGAGGAAGGAAAGATCCCCCGTGGCCCGTTTGTTAGGGTTCTGCTGCGGTGTTCGCCTGGTAGATTTTCAGAAATTCAAAATCAACTAACCCATAGCAGTCTGCTAATTATGTACCAAAACGATGTAACTTTTTACCAAAATTAAAAATTGTGTACTCAACTATAAACAATTAAAAAATGGTTGCAAAAGATACACTTTTTGCACACATTTACGAATTCGTAAAACTTATTTTGAGTCACATTTTGAAGTTGAAATTGATACAGCGGTTTGGTATTATAGTGAACGTTTGATGTAATATTTTCAGGTGAGACAAAGGGGGCGGGACGAGCCTGCCGGTGCAGTGTACCGCAATTAAAATTACTGCCATTTAACCGCAATTAAAATTACTGTCATTTTACGCTTTTTAAGACAGTTCTTTGATTTCTCTGTCTAATACGTTACGAATATGGCAAATACTTGAATTATGCTGAATTACGAACTCACACGTAAGTACAAAAACCCATTTTACATTTTTCAAGGAAATCTCTGATTTACTGCCAATAAATACTTTAGACATTTTACACAGTTTTTAACTAGATAAGAGTAAACTTCTTTTACCAAACCACATGACCATTTAAAGTCATACATTCTAATGGCATGTTTTTTCTTCCCAAAACATTAGGTTAATAGAAGCTGCTCCCCATTGTAAATAAATATAAGAACAAGTTCCAAGGATAAAGAGGTATTAACCGCAATAGTAGATTGTGGATAGTGATACCTCTTTATCCTTGGAACTTTATCATGGATTACCACAAGATCTCTGCTGCCATCACAGAAATATAAGAACAGTAACAGTTCACTTAACAGAAATCCTTTTAAGCGAAATAGAGTTTAACCGAAACGATCGGCAAGAAGAGAAGGATGTGGATAGAAAGAGAGAGGGAAGGACAGAGAGATAGAGAGAGAAAACAGAAACATTGCGTTGCGTCATCTTATGTCCTGTTAACACTTCTTAGAGACAGCTAGGAGAAAAACAGATAAAAAGACAGGCTCACTGCACATCCACTCCACCCAGTCGGCCAATCATTGTAAATTTGTATGAGCTGTACACGTATACTTAAGGAGTATAAGTCCATTATGTGAGCTGAAAAAAAGTCATTTTTATTTTACCGCTTGCTTTAATAATTGATAGATTCTTCTTTACCGAAATTTTGGTTATTTTAAAAGACCCCCACCCCTTTACTTCGGTTAACAGAAGTTCTTCATTAAAAAATAACTAAATAAACTAAAGTAAATAAATAAAAACTGAATAAACTAAAGTAAATAAATAAACTAAATAAACTAAACTAAATAAATAAAAAACTAAATAAAATAAACTAAATAAATACAAAACTAAATAAACTAAAGTAAATAAATAAAAACTGAATAAACTAAACTAAATAAATAAAAACTGAATAAACTAAACTAAATAAATAAAAACTGAATAAACTAAACTAAATAAATAAAAACTGAATAAACTAAACTAAATAAATAAAAAACTAAATAAAACTAAATAAATAAACTGAACTAAATAAAGAAATAAAAGCAGCCTGGGGGGAGCCGTCACCGTCCACGTTGTCTCAGCGGAGGCTGTGTCCCCGCCAGGCGGCGACAATGCTCCGGTCGCGCGCCGCGCGCACAATGCGGCGCCATTGTGGGCGTCACGCGTGCGCGGCCGAGCGCGAGCACGCGCCTGCGCGGAGGTGGCCCCGAAAGGGACAGCGGCGCCGCCACGAGATGCGCGCGCTTTCTCGGGCGCCGACCTGCTCCGCCCCGCCACGCCCCGCCACGCTACGCCACGCCCCGATCCGCATTGCCCTCCCCGCTTCGTTCCGTCCCTCCACGCCCCGCCTCGTTTCGTCCCTTCACGCCCCGCCTCCAGGTTCCCGCCGCTCCAGCCCGCTGCCGCGAAGGTCCGTCCCCGCCAGGCCCCCGCTCCGCCACGCCACGCTTCGATCCGACCTGCACCGCCCCGCCTCGATCCGACCTGCACCGCCCCGCCTCGATCCGACCTGCACCGCCCCGCCCCGCCTCATTCCGTCCCTCTACGCCCCCTTCCCCACTCCACCCTGCTCCCCCCATCGCCCCGCCCTGCCCCCCCTAGCTCCAGCCCGCTGCCGCCAAGCTCCCTCCCCGCCACGCCCCCACTCCGCCTTGCCTCGTCCCGCGAGACTACTTCGCGTCGTGTCCCGCTCCGCCCCGACCCGCCCCGACCCGCTCCGACCCGACCCGACTCGACCCGACCCGACCCGCCTCGTCATACCTACTCCAGCCCGCCCCCCGTGCACCGAACCGCTCTTTCCCCACCCGACCCCGCCCTATCCGCCCGTTCCTTCCCCGCCCTTCCCCACCATCACTCTGCCCCCACACCTCCCCCTCCCACTCCTTCACACAAAATGAAAACGGAGACTAGGAGATACGAATGGAGAGGAGGTGACGAAAGCGGAGGAATAAGGAACGGGAGTGGATGAGAATAGAAAAGAGAAAATCACAAAAGACGATATGAGCGGGTGAAAGTAGAGAAGACAAGTGAGAAACAAGAGAGAATAAAATTACAGATGATGAGAAAGGATGAGCAACAGAGAATAAAGGGACAGAGGAGGAGAAAGGAGAAGCAAGAGGGAAAAGGACAGAAGGGGGAAGAATGGTACGAACAGGAAGGGACAGAAAATCAGAAGAGGGACAACAGAACGGGAGGGTAAAGGACCGAAATGGAGAAGGTGACAAGAACAGAATAGTTAGACCAGAAAATGAGAGGGACGAGAATTTTGAAGAGGAAGGGGTGATATGAATGGACGGTAAAGCACGAACAGAAGAATAAAGAGAACACAAGAGATGCCTGATGTAGAGAGGATGGGTCAGAGTAGAGGGAGAGAAAGGAAAGAAAAGAGGAAAGAACTGGTAGCCACGCTTCCTCCATTCCACTCCGTGTCGTTTCGCTTTGCTTCAACCTTGAGATGTATCCCGTAATTAAGAAAATATGTTTCAATGCAACCGTGAACTTACTACACTATTTTCTCCGTATAACATTGTCACAAAGAACAATAGAACCTTAACACTTTCATAATTCTCTAAGTTACACAATGAGATCTTGGAGTGGCTGTCTTCCAGAGAAAGTACCGGAAAGACGAGAAAGTTTTTAAACATAATACAACTAGGAACAGGTGTTGATTAGATCCAAGTATTTTCCTTACTTCGGTTCCGTGTTTGCAGGACCAAGGGTAGCTGTGTCAGAGTTTGTGTTGCTTTTTTTCCTGAAATAATCACTACCCTTTCCCGCGCCTCTTCCATTGGCTTATCCGTTTCATATCCCTGCATCCGTCTCTATACTTTCTAACATATTGGTTGGTATGTGTCCACTTGCCCAATTATCCTTCTCATCCAGCTTGATTCCTGAGTCCAGTCCTCAGTTCAACAAACCACGATTTCCAACTCTTAACCAACCCTGTCTGCCCAGCTAAATAATTCACGCATATATGAGAGCTTCTGCTTTTTCCGTTCACTTCTTATTCAGAGCTGCCCAAAATCCAAAATATCGCCAAATTTATCACAAAGGGGGAAATGTAATGCTTGTCTAAGAAGGAAATCAAAAGCTCGGACCTAGTTAAAGAAAACATACTGAGGTGAAATGGAGATGATGGCAAAAGGGAAACTAACTGCATGGGCTCCTTAATAAATTGACGAACATTTATTAAGCAGTGATGCCCGTTTTAATACAATATTTTGGAGCAATATATTTACCATGTTTAAGCCTCTTTAAGTTTTGAGTTTGGCTGGTGACGTGGAGTAGTTTTGGAGGTAAGACATTGAAATATATCTCTAGCACATACAAAGAATACAAGAACCATGATCCAACGGACGTAATTTGCAGATATGTCAATAGAAAACGTTATTTTAAAGACTTTCAATTAATAGTTCATGAAAATATTATAGAAGGGTTTACTAGTAAACTTTGATTCTACGGAACATTTTTAAAAACTACACGGAAATGGAATATTGGAAAAAAATTACAATGCCCTAATATTTTTCAAAATCGTTTCTACATGATATGCTGATACAACATTGTTTTAAAGAACAACACTTTTGTATCAAAGATATCAAACGACCAGGCTAGATGGTAATTAATGTCATTACGTTTTTTACATGTCATCAGACAGTTAATGTTGCAGTTCTATGGATAAAATACCATCTTGTCAGGAACCCATGTATTTCTTTGAAACGGAAAATTGTATTCAAATTTTATCGCAAACATCTTTCAAGCTTAAGATTCTTATACGTCCCGTAAATATATGATGAATTGCTTTTCTCCTTTTGGAAGGAAAACACGTCAACAAAGAATGTTCAATATTGACACTTTTTGACAATTTTTATGCTTGTATGAATTGTATGTAATTATATAATGGAATTATTTTAAAAATGTATAATCGTGTGTAAATTCTAAATTTATGCTTGTGGTTGCTTATGACCCAGTTGTTGAAAAGCAACATTAAATAAATAAATAAAAAATAATTTTTGCTCTGAAAATAAGTTATTAACGCAATTTTATTAAAAATTTGTAGGTTTCTTGTTAATACTAGTTTATACTCTTGTCATTTTGTACTAGTTATACCTTTCACCACGCTTTACACCATCCACGTACCAAGAATCAGTGAGTAGGACAGACGTTATTGAAACAATTTCGTTTTCCATTGTTGAATTTACAATTGACAATTTAAGTGAGCTTTCACTGCAAGTACGGGCGAAATCTCTGTAAGGTTTTCCAATTCAATGAAGGAAATATATACAAGTGTGCACGACAGTAGTTCCATTATTTGAATTCTGTTGTCTGCCCATAGATACGCGTATGGGGCCATTTTGATACGGTCTGCTTGAACTGCACTGGCACCTGCCCTCGGCATTGTTCTCAAAACACAATTGTACTTTCTTCTCCTGTTATTCGAGTTACGGAAGAATCTTAATCTTAGGATGGATTTTATGAAAATCACGCCATTGCCTCTCAACCGTCAAGAGGTCAATGAAATGAATCATTGCTGATCAGTACAAAAGGAGAAATTGTTGAAAGAAACTTCCTTATTATGACAACGTTCTTCAGTAGAGAGATACACAATTATCTGCGACCCTATATACACGTTAAAACGTTGACAATACAGCAAAAATGGAAAGTGAATTACGCATTTTATTATATACGTGCCTAGTGAATCTATTAGGATATTCCACCCTGAATTTCACAAACTTTTTCAACAAGTATTATAATATAAATGTTGTTCTACGGATTCATCTCAATTTTTTGATATTTCCAATAGCGATGTGAACATAACTTCCTAGCTTGTCAAGAGTTTTAATAGTTTTGCTAATGAGTCATTGCATTATACATGTTTCAGTAAGACCTCACACAATGCAAAGGAAGACGCCCAAATAGTTGCAGCATTTTTACTTTCTCGTATACGTATGTATATATGGGGTAATGTACCCTCGCCGTCACATAGAATGGGCAACGGCATATTCTGAAGTCCCAATCCTTCTGCACATTCTGGCAGCACTGTACGGAGGATAACGCCATCTGGTTCTTTCATACTTAACTATTACAACATAACATTCTCTACCAACTGCGATCGCCTGAGAAGCTGATAGGGCAGATTTCCCCCAGGTTTCACCCAATCATCATCTCTAGTATGAACGTTCCCTATGGATAGGTGTGTTCTTCCTAAGGGTTGACAGTATTGGCGCAGAAGGCACAGGGGGGCGGGGTACTCGCGTTGCGTCCGAGTAGAAGCCATTCGATCGCATACAAGAAATATATCAATAAAGTTAATATCATACATTACAACATAAAATATTCAGCACATGCAATAGAACTAGTGGATTTGAAAAAGTTTATGCATTGCTTTTTTCTCATAATCCAGATTTACTTGCGAAAATTCAAATGGGTAATATCATCCCCTCTTTTAATGCAAAACAATTGAAGTATGAGAACGAATATTACGAAACCGAGACGAAAAAATGAAGGCGGCTCCAGGATCGATAAAATGTTTGTGAGTGGGAAGTTTTGGCGAAGTAATAATGTTCAAATATCAGTGTTTACGAAATTTAACATTTTAGCAACAATTAAACTTGATATTTAGTAATAATTTTGCATCGCTTGTCAAAATTGTTATTTTGCAATATTCACGTCAGAGACAATTTGAGGACACTGTCGGGTTGCATAGTGCACATTTCGAAATTGTTTATAACATTGTTAATTGTTGCAAAATTGTTAATTCGCAGTTTTTAGTTCTGGGACATCAAGAGCCCCTTCTAACTTCAGAATTTCAAAAATTGGAAATTGTTAATAAATTTGCAAAATTTGCAAAAAAAATTATTCTTTTCTAAACTGCCTTCAAACAAGATGCAAAATTCCGCAATCCAGTCGGCGCCATCGCCTTTCGTTTTTGAGATATGTAATTGTTTATAAGAAATTCGCATGTCATAACTCCCATTTTGTGGGGGGATTCAATCTTTTCGCAGTTCCCTCACAAATCTACCCTTCAAGCCGTTTTGCAAACGTAACGTGCATTTAGCGGCACATTTTGCACCCGAACGTGACAGCACAATGCTATTTGAAACTACCTTCAGAATGCTTATATTTGATTATCGAGTACTTGAGTTCTCACAAATGTTCTCTAAATACGTAAATGCCAAGAAGGTCATCTCATGAAAACGCACAAATTCTCTGAGCATATGAATGAATCAGTCATTTCAACGACGAACCCACTTCCTTATAATAGTAATAACATCCCCAATTTTTTAATATATTGTGTTCTTTAAATGCGTCCCGTGTCTCTGAAAAGCAAACATTATCATTATCATTTAAAAAAATTATAACCATTCTTACACGCAACACTCACAGTGCTGGATGCTCGGATTGACATGAAATTTCACCAGCTGATAGAACACCATGCAAAACCTATATACGCAAATTTGTGAAGTGCTATGGAATATTATAAATAGTGTTTTATAGGCATTTTGTATCAGGACCTTTCGTGATCTTTGCGCTTCCCGCAGCGGGCGAGCCGTTGCTTCGGCAGCGATAGGAACGTTGCGCGGCGTCTATCAGCTGATATCTGATTTCCAAGCGCGTTCGTTTAAGAATTCGTATTTATCTTTTCTTTCTTCTTCTTTCGTTTGGCTCATCAAGGGACCACGCACCAATTTCATTACTTCTTCCTTTGTCCTTCTTCCTCCAGTACCCTTTGATCTGCTCGCTGTGTATCATCTTTTCTTTATTGTATCTGTTCATTATTTATTTTTAATTGTTTACTGATTTGTTGTGCATTTATTTATTTACGTATTTATTATTTAATAAGTATTGCCTGATTAATTAAACCACATTGTAATCTTAACATCCTGTAAATAATGCCAGTATGCATTTAATTATCGCATTCGAATTACTCATGTATGTTTTCTCGTCCTACTCCTCCATCAGAACCTACAAAGTAAACACCCGTTTTTGTCACTCCGCCTGCCCTCCAAGTAACTGAGACCTTGCCGACACTCCGAAAGTGGAGGCGCGGTGTGTGAGTAACGGCCGCAGAACCAGCGGCGAGCAGCGATTTCCGCCCTTCCACGGTCGGTTTAGCGACTTTAGTCAAGAAAGGTCCCAATACTAATTATCACAAAAACACTACTTGCAATGGTTCATAGCACGTACAAATTTGTATGTAGGGGTTTTGAAAGGCTCTGAACAAGCTGGAAAAATTTTTAAGTCAATCCGAGTATCCAGCATGGTGAGTGTTGCGTGTTAGGATCAATAAGTTTCTTTTCAACTTTTGTTGCGCCTTGGTGACGCGTCTACAAGCTCTTGTGCGGGTATTGAACGCTTGATATAATCCTCCTTGAAATTCTTTTTTTAATGTTGTCAGTCATCGTCAGTCATTTACTTTTATCCCTTCGGCCAGAGGCATGTTCACATCTCCATTTAATCGTTTGTAGAAAATAATTAAAGTTGGTATTATTAGCAACGGAACTGTAGCGTTTTATTGAATTTCAAAGGACTGCTTGGATATTTTGGCGTTTAATGAACAAAATGTAGTTACCTGAATTTGACGCTATGAAGAGTAAACGAAAAATGAAACAAAAGTCAACAATTAAACTGTCATCAATATTCGGGCTAAATGATATGAATATACGAAAATGAATGGACGTTCTAAACTAACACGTGAATGTAAAGAAACTCACATATAAAATGTATAGAAACAAAGTAAATATAATACCATTCACAGTACTGAAGCATACAGAAATATAACTAAAGTACTGAACGAAAAAGAAGCGGAATACCACGCATTTCAAAGTAAAGCAGGGCATTCCGTGTCGTACTTTATTGTATTTACTCATCAGTGAACAAAGAAGAAATAAAACATGAACGTGAATCTTAGGGCCACCTTGTTCGTAACGTATATAAAGTGCGATATTGGGTAATCATGAAACCTCTCTCTCTCTCTCTGCACATTATAGACTTAGAACCACACAAAAACAACAAAGGAATTTAAGAAATTGACAAATTTTAGAATGCAATCTCAAATTTGAACCACCATGTAAAAAGAAAACACCAGTTCAATGCCATCGGTGCCCAAAATATGGTCTTACGAGAACATACTCTAAGGCAACGCAAATAGATGCGTAAAATGCGGCTTTTAATATTTAACAATTGAGCATCGGAAAGATAAAACACAGCCGGCTAAATGCGTTCTGAGTTCACGAAAACACACAGGACGATACCCAATTAGAAATGTTGTCAAATACACCAAAATTATATAAATAAACGAAACAGAGAAAAGAAAGAAATATCCCCACTGTTAAAAAATCACTAAAAAGTCCTCGTTCCAGAGTTTCCTCCCCTCCTTTCTCACTTCATTCAAATAATACATTTTTTCAACTCAGAAAATTCCTCAAAATTAAGGAACCCTCCCCATTCACAGAAAAATACCATTTATTGCCCATCTGCTTACATATCCAGTAATCCGTTAGAACCCTCCCCCATATAATCTAACTTACTACCCATCACAAATAGACATGCGCAATGTAATTGAAAATTCCTTCCAAAGATAAGAAAACATTATAAAACAGCAATTCGTACAAACAGGATCACTACATTAATATCCAAAATGCAGAAATGAAGCTAACAAATAAAATTATACTCTGGAACGGGAATGGATTAATCCAACACCGCAGAGAAGTAATAACTACATAGGATATTCTTTGTAGAACCAAAACTAAAACATAAGATATCTTTGTGACGATCCTTGGTTCGCGCCACACAAGACTGTCTACAGGATCGTAATGCCACTGGATGATCTCATTTCACCGGCAGTACAGGTTTAGGGATTCTCTGATACGAACAGAGTGTTTTATTTCGAAACGTCCGTCCGACGGTCCGTTTGTCAGTCTGTGACCACACTAATGTCTAAACTATTCGTAGAATTTTTGGCCAAAAACGTACCATTATCGATCTGCCCCGCCTCGAGGCCCTGCAAATTGAAAATAATTCTTTATATATTATGGATGATATAGTTGAAGCGATTTTTCCTTCAGATGAAATTAGTTCTTGACAGTAAGTTCTTGATAAAATATTACGTAAACCTATCTGAAAATATTTGTTGTTTTCGCGTAATGTTTATTGAAATATGAGCAAAATTAAAAAATATTAAAACTAAGATTTTCTGAAAACGGAATCATATTTTTGTTCTTTCACATACTCTATGGATAGCGCTAAATTCACTGAACAAAATGAAATCAACTTTATTTTGATGTATTATTTGTTTCTTCAAGAAATTGTTTGCAACAAATGTAAGTTTTCGATACATCTCTCATGTCAGTAATATTTACATTACGGGCGTTTTGAATCAATAATTGCATTTGTGAGTGTAATTGCTTCAAATGATTTCAACTGCAGGTTCTCTAAAATTCAAAACTCTATCTCGTGAAAATGAACTAAAAATTTTCATTTTCGTAACAACACGTAAGCGACAGTTTTTCAACAATTTCTCCAAATGTATAAAAGAAGGTTCTGCCCTCTATGATATTCTTAAAGTCGTATTTCAGTTTTATCAATTAGAAAGCGAATAATTGGGAATCAACAAAAAACTAGTAGTTCTAGAACAGCACGTACTTTCTCACATCATTTCAGAAGTTACCATTATCGAACATTCTGAGACTTCGACAAAAATGATATCCGCGCCATTCTTTTAATATTTTAATGTTCTATTGGTGAAAATAAGTTTAAGAAAATGTTTTCGGGCATTTTTTGAGAAAATGTTTTCTTATAAAGTACTTAAATTTTAAGCATAAATTACGCAAAAACTACTCTTTTTCTCAAACAATTTTCCGTTTTTAAAGAAAAAACAAATGGCCGTTTTTAAAGAGCTGAATTTTTAGAACGGATTCTGTTTAAGGTAAGAATTCTACCTTCACATTTGTAGTTTTGAAATGTTAAGATTAAACAATTTTCGAAAATACAGAGTTCGCCGGAAATGGGACTTTTTTTCTGTCGAGGAGAAAATTTAAAGAGAACTAGTGGTGCTACAAAATGGCACAGACATTCCCTTATTAGTTTATTTCCTTTGGTCTCGGCTAGCTATTCGAACTTGGTATATACTTTTGCCAGCTACCATCTATCGCCAACCAAAATTACTTTTTTTAAACATTTTTTAAAAATTTTCCAGTTTCTTAATAGTAAAACGGAAATACTATTTTGAGAATATTAAAGAACAGTGAAAACTCCTCTTATATGGCAATTTTCCTTAAAAAATTTGGAGCCATTTTTAAGAGAATGGCGTTTTACCGCTACTGTAAATGCGAAATTTGAAGCTCTTTTTCATAGGAATCTTTTATGTTTTCGAAAAACTTTATTTGAAGTCATTTAACCCTTCTGCTACTGAGGGAGGTATCTGAGTTACCCCAACGCATATTTTATTATTTCTTCTCATCTTATAATTTTCTTACATTTTTGATATCTTGTGTAGTTTTTTACATATTTATTTAAACTATCATTTTGGAAAAACCTGCGTTTCTTTTGCTCTTAGTCAAGCTGGAGTTACTACCTTAGACCCGTTGGTATTGGACGTTCGGGATTTAATAACGTGGTTTGAGGTTATATTATGAGTGGGAGAAGGGAGATGGTTTTGTGGACATTCCTACGAAGTGTTATTGAAGAACTGGTGCATTAATACGTGTATGTGAACATGTCGAAGAATTACAGTCTTGAAAATTTTGAAAAGTTATTAATGATTCACAATCCAGGCAATTTGTGTGAAGAAGATCGTGAAGTATAGATTGTTTTGTGAGCGTGATGAAGAAAATGTATAGGTTATAGATGAAGTGGACGATATTATTTGTGCTGAAGACGAGGAAAACATGAATGATGACGTATTCATCAGTTCAGGAGAGTATTAAGTGAAAGAGACAATACAAATAGTGCAATGTGCTCTAAAAGGACATCATTTGGCATTCGAGACCTCTTCGTTGTGGACGAGGTCCTGCATGTAAAATATATATCGTTAAAATCTCTAAATACTTTATTAATGTATCAAAATAATGTTTAATCTGCAAACCAAAACAATATTACAGCATTTACGGTAAAAATATTAAAACTCAATTGAATTTTCCCTGGGGTAACTCTGTTACCCCCTTTGGTATTCGACGTATGCAAAATACCTCGTTAGTCGAAGGATTAAATCGCTTTAACTCAAAAATACAATAGGGTCATTCTTTTTATATTCGACCAAAAAAATTCCCGACAATTTTCAAATTACCTAAAAACACTTCTTTAACTTTTGTTTTGTGGTAAAATTATGAACAAATACAATCTTAAAATTTTTCTTTTCGGTATTTTGCATGTAATCATTACAAAACCGTTTTTCATGAAAATAAGATCTTCCTCTGCAGACGACATGAACTAGATAAAACGTAATGTTAAGATTATTTACATAAATTTTGTTTGCATATTTTTCAGATTCCTTGAAGTTCTTTTAAGTGCAAAAGAATAGAAATTACACATTTTATTGCGTTCCAGGTACATTTGTAACGTCATGATTGTAAAAATTATGAAACATTTTCAAAATTTATTTTCCAAAATACACCATCTTCGATTTTCAAACTTCAATTCCTCATTTTCCGGAAATGAGGAATTTTGAGCTAGTTTTCACAGAAAACGGTTGAGTTTTCTAGAAAATTTATACGACACTATTTAAATCACATATACTCATAAACATGATAATGTGAACAAATTGTCGCTAATGTAAATATTAACGACGTGATAGACAAGTCAACAAAATTACATTTTGTAATTTTTGAAAAAACAAAAGAATAGAGTAATATGACATTTATGTCCTCTCATGGAGTACATTTAGCACTATCCTATTTGCACAAAATGACAAAATGGCACATTTTGAGCCCAATATTACGCAAAAACTACTTAACGGTTAAGACAAATGTACCTGACTTTAAAGAAAGAACTCACTTTGGAGAACGAATTTTATTTGAAGGGAAAATCTCTGTCTTCAATTTTGTAGTTGGAGGAAGATGCCGAAAAAAATCCAAACTTGTGCAATCTTCGCAAATTCAGAGTTAACCGTGAATATCGGACCTAAGCCACCTTAATAACTGTATTTTACTCTATTCTTACAAGACATTTAAAGCAAAAATTAGGAGCCTTTTTTGAGAAAAGTTTGAAATTGTCCGGAGGGCTTCATGTAAAGTATACTCAAATTGTTTTAGAAAGCTTTTCAAAATCTAAAAGCTTCGACTAGAGCCAGATGAACAGGGGTTTCTTCAATCTGGAAGAAATGGTACGCATGGTTTAGGCTTCCGGACGGACCGACAGACGGACGTTTTGCTTTCAGTTGCTTTCTTGATATCAAAGACCTACAAAACCGGTATTCTGAGTACATCGCGTGTTAGGGGATTTTAGCAACTGGTTTCATACACTTTTTCGTTATCAATGAGAGCAATGAATATTTCTGCCGAAAATTCGCAATTTTTTTCGTAGCATTACATAAATTTCCCTATACTACGTATATTACTCCGTATGTAGGTATGGATGCGGAAAAGTAAAAATTGGAACAGCTTTTTCAAGGAAAAAATGTAAAAACTGTCTATATTTTGCACAAATTACGCAAAAAACGCTCATATTATTGATAAATTGTAGTACATGACCTTAATTTCAAATGTATCTTTAAAGAACACTGTTCATAAAAAAATCTCTATCTTCAATATTGTAGTTGTAGGAAGGCGCCGAAAACATTTTTGGACGTCTTATTTTTCGAAAAATTAGTTATTTCAATGAAAATGTGACCTTCACCATTCCCGTAAGCGTTCTTTACGCTATCCGAGGCCAAACTTAATCAAAATTTTTGAAGCCATTTTTGAGAAAATCATGAAAATGTTGAGGCTCATGAAAAAAGCACCCACAAAATCAAAATGTCCATTTAAAACTCAGAGGGCCTTGACTTCTTTTAAATCGATCGAGGAATATTAATTCGGAAAAAATCGGCAGAACGGTTTAGGCGCTAGCGTTGACCGTAAATGGAGAAACGGAGGAACAGACAAAGAGATGTTTTGCCGTCAATCCATTTTTCTGTATCAAGATCCCAAAAAACATGGATTCTTATTTCACATCGTTTTAGAGGAAGTAATTTGCTATATTCTTGTATACGTACACGATTTACCCACTTATTCTTTACCAGGACCTGGCAATAAGAGTTGTTCTGTCGAAAATTCTCCAGTACACGATACAACACTTTCTCTTGTCACGAAATAAGTATGAGAAAGTAAAAATGTATTACAGGCGCCTATAGATAGTTGCTGTAAAGAGGATGGGAAAAATCGAAAAGCTAACTCAGACCAAACGTATCAAGAGACTAACGAATACGAGAATAGCGAGTTGCTGTTTTAATCTGAGGGTTGTTTCTACTTGTAAAATGCAGTATTTTACGCCTCTGAAAGAGACAGGTCTCACATCCACTAGTGAGATAGCTAGTTCTTGCGTGGCTTGGTTATTCTGAGGTATGTGAAAGAATTAATAGGAAGTTGTTCAATTTTCTTAGCCGTGAGTGAAAATATTGATTTTTTTTGGCAACGCTGCGTAGCCCCTTATCTCATTTCACCTGGAGTCGAAAGTTCTTCCAAGCGGAATTGGCAAGACGGTAGTAGCTTGAGGTGTGTGAGAGAAAATCGATAATCTCTCTCAACAAAAGAGATGCATTTATTCAACTCGTTTATGAACTATAATATTCGTAGTAAGCACGAAGACATCACTAATATTGTCGCCAGAATCAGTCATTTTTTGCGTTAACGTTTGCCAGGAATAGTGTTTTGGAATGAAAAAAATACTATTAATTTTTTTACTCAAAATCTGTATTATCTCTGTTGTGTGTTAAAGACAGAAAATATAAAATATATTTCTACATACATCTGAAATTGTTAAATAATAATATAACATTGTAATTAACTCCAATAGCATAATCAATATCCAGGAAAATTTCCACCTTCAATACTCTTTTTCGAGAAATTTAATTTTGTAATGAATTTAGTTTGAATAAATGGTTTAGTAAGTTGGTGGAATTTTTGGTAATAATGGATAAAAATACCTACGCAGACTGGGATTTGAACCCGCTAATCTCCGAGGTCTGGAATAGTATCTCTGTGACACTGAGCCATCCATTCCGTGTTTTAAATCGTTTCTTGTAACAATACATTTCTTATCCACGAAACTGGAAAGCAATATTACCTATACAAAAAATTAATGTCAATTAAATTTCAATGGGCAGGAATCACAGAAGTTTTTCAACTATTTACCTCTCAATGGACGTGAAAATATATGCGATCTCCGATAAAATAAATGTAATCTAAATAGTTGGGTCTAGAGAACGTAGCTTTGAAAAATCTAGCGCAATCTGTAGGGTTGTGCGTCCATCGCCATTAACCCCTCATGCCAAGATATTTTCAACAGGAAATATTACATTTTCTTGTCGACACACGAATGAATATTTTTTTTCCTTTCTATAAAGAATATTAGAACTTTGAATCATTTCAGAGAAGAAAAACGCTACATAGAAGAAATACATTTATAAAGATATAAATATGAATTTCACTGTTTACTCTGAATTTCGAAAAATTACAAAGAATTGAATATTTTTCGGCATCTTATTAAAACTTGAATATTCAAGATTGAGATTTTTCCTTCAAATGAAATTTCTTCTCCGTATTTAGTTTCTAAAAATTTATCCTGTTAATTGTTTGAAAATGTTGCTTGTTTTCCCTTATTTACTTGGAATGTGGACAATATTAGAAAATATTAAAAGCAAGATTGGATGGAACGGGTTCCAAACATTTTCAGTAAAATTTTTGTGCGGATAATTGGCCTACTTAATGCACTGTGTAAGAAGACACAAATGTCATTTTGCCAAATATCTAGAAAAGTATTTTTTTATCTTGTGATTAATATTTACATTGTTATACAATACTGCATTTGTAAATAGATGTGCTTCAAATGATTTTTAATGAATTTTCATGAAAACTCAAAAAGTGTCTGTGAAAACTAGATCAAAAGTGCAGAGTTGCAGAAAGCCTCAAACGATATTTCCCCCAAAACGGCTCCAAATATTTTATCGAAAATATTCGTATTGGATTAGGTTTAACTTCTGTAATGTTGTTAATGTCACATTTCAGTTATATTTTAAAGGGACTGAAAAAGTGAGAAAATATGAATTAAAAAAATAGACAGCAACTCTAGTTTCTTTTCATATAACTACGAAAATGATCTAAAACTTGCGAAGTTTGGCATACAGGGCGTCCCGCCAACTATGGGCCACCCCCATAACGTCTAAACGGTTCCCGAGATAGAAATGCAGTTTTCGTTCAATAATGCGGAATCATGATGCAAATACTGTGACGTAGAGGTATTGTTCAAAATATTTTTAGTTTTCGATAAATTAAATTATCTTTGATTTTTTAAATAGTAGCATGTATTTTTCTCACTAGCAATAGATAGATCATAAATAGACGAATGCAATGAAGTAACATATGTTAATGTTTTGTTAGTATTGACGTACAAAATTATACTTTCTGGCATGTGGTTTTAAATTAAGTGTACATGATTTCCTGTAGTAACTCTTGCAACTGTCCCCTTTGGGGAAAGTTTCCTTCGTGACGCCAGCACTTAAGGGGGAGAGGGGAGAGGCCGCGAAGGTCAACTTCCCTACAAGCGACAGCTCTGATTGCTGCAGCAGGAAAAATTGCAAGTCTAATTTAAAATCTCATGACAGATAGTACACATTTATGCACAAAGTACTATCGTAATATTAATATGTATTACATCATTGCATTACTCTTTTTATGATCGATCTATTTCTAGTGAGAAAAACATAGGCTCAATTTAAATAATCAAAGATGATTAAATTTCTCGAAAACTAAAAATAGTTCAAACAATATTTCTACACCACATCCCTTGCCCCATGATTACGCATTGTTGAGCGAAAACTATTGCGATATCGGGAACCGTTTGGAAGTTATAGGGGTGTCCCATAGTTAGAGGGACATCTTGAATATCACCAGCTAGACTGTATACTAATGGAATCTCAAAACCTATGCTCCCAAGCTCAAATCACAGTCCGAAGAGTGATTTCGCGGATTTCAAAACACTCCCAAAAGTAAGCTTTGGATTAATGTAGCGATTGTTAATTAAGAGGTGATACGTCATTGTTGCGACAACGTGCAATCCAGTTAGAATAAGCGAAATTTTCGTTCGGATTTAACTTGAATTTTATATTGCCTAATTCGTAAAAAGAACTCGAGAAAGTATGCCCACCGCTAGTTTTTCAATATAGAGGGGACAATATTTCGACACACAATTACAAGCACAGAGTCGAACAGAGTTCCAATAAAACCTCGGCTTGCTCGAAATTTTCATATTACGGAAAGTAAGGCTGAATTATCTAAGGATTTGAGAGTTAAAGTGTTTACAAAATTGTATTATAGTAACCACAAGGCAAAATATAAAGTGTTTTATATAATGCATTTGTTCTTGTTCTTTCAATATTTGTGTTAAAAATTTTGGTAATTTTATGAGGGTTGTATAACTCACTTCAATATTTGATATGAAATAACAATTACTGATTGAAATGGAAATGAAATATAAGAGTGGATCAAATAGGTGCATTTCATTTCCATGTAATTACATTCATTAGACTTTTAGATATCTAAATATAATACTACATGGATAATGTTAAGATTATCATTGCTATTTGATTTTTTGCAAGTATGTTTTTTTTCGAAATAAGTTTAAGTGAAATAGTTGCAAACTTTTCTCTTTAAGTATAGTTGGGAACATTAATTGCCTGAATGTAAATCTTAAATAGAAACAACCATTTTTCATTAAAGAATTTGATTAAACATAATTAAATCAGAGCAAGCGATTTGAAGCCGCTGGCCATACATGAATACAAATCGTCTTCCTCGATCAAAAATGTTTTAAACCAAACTTATGTATTTTTTTGTGTAGAATCCGAATCTGCAATATAAAGGGAGGGGGTCCTCATGTAAAATTCCAAAGTTGGCTCCCGCCTCACACTCAGGAGACGAGTGGAGAAGTTTGATTTTAGGTCTGACAGATGTCCCCCTTATAGATATTAATTTTTTACCTTTGACATTTTTTTGAACGTTGCATATTTTTCGAATTATTTGGATTTCTCAAGTTAAATGGGCCACTCTGTATACTTGGTAGATGTAGGTATTACGAAGTTCACCGGGTCATCTAGTTAATAATAAATCTAATCTAATGTTGATGAGGAGTTGGTGCTCATCTGAATAGAAGTAATGTAGTGTCCGTGATGGATCCAGAAGTTAGTTGTGACATGTGAGTACCCTCCAGCCTACTCCAACCTCGCGATAATACAATAATATATAAAAATATTTGTTAGTTTTTGATCGAGTTACGAATGGGATGTATTAATCATCAGCAAGCACGTGAATGAAATTACTTCTGCTTCAGATACATCCGTTCATCCTTGACACACGTACCCGGTTTTCAAGAAGTAGAGGGGGAGTAAATTTGACAATTCATGAAGACGGTCCGGTAGTCACTGAAGCGCATTGGACTTCTTTCTGAGAAAGATGATTTGCCGTGATATTGCAAACTTACATCTGAAATATTCCGTTTCAAGGTATAAATGTATTAAATTGTTAGGAAATATGTAGTAATAGCTAAAATATGTAAAAACATGAAATTAGACCAAAGTTTTTAAAATTAAGTAAAATAAAAATTGTTCTAATTCACCCAAAATGTCTTATCTCTATAAAATATTACTGAATGCAGGTATCTTGTTCCTGTGAAAATATGTATTTACATGAAAATCTGTTCCCTAATTATAAGATAATAAAAGGCTTTGTTGTTGAAATTTTAACGTTTGTGTAAATGAGTGCTTTTCAAGTGGCTTCGTTGTTGAAATGACTAACTCTGCTGAATATGTTCAGAGATTGTCTGTGTTTCCATAAGATGACCTTCTTGGCATTTACGTATTTGGGGAACATTTCTAAGAACTCAAGTTTTCATGATTTTAACTCGATAAGCTATGACCTCGAACAACGCTCTTGGGTTCCGAGGCATTGTGCAAAAGCATAGGAGTGTCATGGTTGAATGGAAAAAGAAAGATGCGAATGCTATGAGGATTATTAATATGCGAAAACTTAATTTTAAAAACGTAAGATTCAATTGCAAAACTGCACTTCATTGATATTTACTCATTTACCTACGTAAGTTCTTATTCGTTTAATTAGTAATTTATGTAAATTAGCACTTGCCAATACTGTACTCCAACGGTATTTTTACTGTTTCGCATACTACATACTTGTCTCTGCAAAATTTCTCTCTTGTTGAAATTAAAAGTCCACATATTTAATTTCCATTGCCATGATTAGAAAGTTTTTTTGGAAACATGTCAATATGATATTGTATCGGCATATGTATTGCATTGCGTCGGTACCGCCATGTAACATTTAAAATATGCTCTTTCTTGCTATTCAGATATAACATTTCCAGAGCTACCGCAAATAATGAAGAATAATTTGCACTATGTTGTAAAAACACTTGCTGAAGAAAGCAATATACCTATTGATTGGAATGAAATTGTGAGCGATGTAACAAGAATGTATTAAATTCGGTTGATTTTCAGTAACTTATGTATTAAGACAAATTACTGACAGTAAGACAAAATACAACATACTAATTACTTATTAAATAACTCTACTGGTTCTCTTGAAACATAAGATACTGAACATCAACAGAATTTATTAACAGACGATCAACATAACTAGTAAATAATATAAGAATATATTAACATTTTCGGAACGGGAAAAAAAGAGAAGCTGTATGCCTTCATGTCTTCGGAAATTTATTGTTTGCTTCAATATTTAATTTAAATTATTGGTCACAATTTTATACGCGATTTTATATGTCAATAATTTGCCTCCCAAAATTGACGGAAAAAAGAATTCTACTGGAGGAAAGGAAAGGTATGATTGGCTTTTATATCAAGCCCCGCCAATTTCGCTTTAAAAGGAGTAGAGAGAGGGGACAGTTTTGAGGAAGAAGCAACTCTGGTCGGTTACCAAAACCAATGACGGACTCGCCTCTTACTCCAGAGTCCAGGATTGGTCGACAGCCGACCTGTATTACCTGAGTAGTATCTTTAAAATTAATTTCGTTGTAATATTTTCCACGCTAGCCAATAAAAATAACGGTATATATTTTGGTAAATAACGAATATAGAAAATACAAAAATACGCGTTATATATTCTGTTCATATTCGCATGCAAAAGCTTCGACATTCAATTTGCAAAATAATTTGTTAACAAGACATTATTACGTACACCAACTCAAATCTACAAACAGAAGTTTCACTGCCGTATTTAGAATAAAATGGAATGTTAGAAAGTTAGCAATACCTAACCAGCAACCATTTCCACCACAATATATGAGAGCGTTAAGGCGGCCCATCCGCTCCCACCCCCTTCCTATATTTAGACGTATACAGCGGAGAAACTAAGTGAGTCATTGCAGCGAGCTATTTTATAAACAATTGCATATCTCGAAAACGGAAGGCGATAGCACCGATCGGATTGCAGAATTTTGCATCTCGTTTAAAGGCAGTTTAGAAAAGACAATAAATTTTTTTTGCAAATTATAAACAATTTCCAATTTTTGAAATTCTGATGTTAGAAGTGTCCCCTGATGTCCCAGAACTAAAAACTGCGAATTAACAATTTTGCAACAATTAACAATGTTATAAACAATTTCGAAATGTGTGCTATACGACCCAGGACGATCCTCTAATTGTTTCTGAAGTGAATAGTGCAAAAAACAAATTTAACGAGAAATGCAAAATTAACTAAACAGCTAAAAAACTAAATAGCTAGTTTAATTATTGCTAAAATGTTGAATTTCGTAAACACTGATATTTGAACATTATTACTTCGCCAAAACTTCCCACTCACAAATATTTTATCGATCCTAGAGCCGCCTATGCACACTTCATTTCTTCGACTCGGTTTCGGAATATTCGTTTACATACGTAAGTTGTTTTGCATTAAAAGAGGGGATAATATTACTAAATTGATCCTGGAGCCGCCTTCATTTTTTCGTCTCGGTTTCGTAATATTCGTTCTCATACTTCAATTGTTTTGCATTAAAAGAGGGGATGATATTACCCATTTGAATTTTCGCAAGTAAATCTGGATTATGAGAAAAAAGCAATGCATAAACTTTTTCAAATCCACTAGTTCTATTGCATGCGCTGAATATTTTATGTTGTAATGTATGATATTAACTTTATTGATATATTTCTTGTATGCGATCGAATGGCTTCCTCTCGGACGCAACGCGACTACCCCGCCCCCCTGTGCCTTCTGCGCCAATACTCTCAACCCTTAGGATGAACACACCTATCCATAGGGAACGTTCATACTAGAGATGATGATTGGGTGAAACCTGGGGGAAATCTGCCCTATCAGCTTCTCAGGCGATGGCAGTTGGTAGAGAATGTTATTTTGTAATAGTTAACTATGAAAGAACCAGATGGCGTTATCCTCCGTACAGTGCTGCCAGAATGTGCAGAAGGATTGGGACTTCAGAATATGCCGTTGCCCATTCTATGTGGCGGCGAGGGTACGTAGTATAGACAAAGATGCGAAAAATGGAAATCGATATTTCAAAAAAATAAACGGTTTGGGGTCCCCTGATGAAGAAAATGTTTTTTCGAAGCGTCTCCTGTCTCTCCGCCTGTCCGCGCCTGTCCGTCTGTCCGCGCCAGTCCGTCTGTCCGCGCCTGTCCGTCTGTCCGCGCCAGTCCGTCTGTCCGCTGGTTTTTTGGGGGCACTTTACATGAAACTCCGGGGACATTTTCAAAATTTTCACATAGCTACAATATTTTTCTTTACATTTTTCATAACAACAGAGTGAAATACATTTATCAAGATGGCATGAGAAATGAGAAGAAACAATGACACCTGCATGAATATTTTAAGAGTTATTTTCTCTAGCCAATAAAAAGAAAGTATTTGGTGCAATTTTTGAGAAAACTTTGAAAATGTTTCGATCGAGGTTTCAAGTGAAGTACCCACAAAATCAAAATATCCGTTTCAAATTTTTTGGGGAATCCAGTTCGTTCAGATCGATCGCGGAACGTCGATTTGGACGAAATTATCTGAACGGTTAAGCGCTAGTGTTGATCAAAGACGGTCGGCTGGACGACTAACATGTGTTTTGCCCTATTAGACAGAGTTTTCTGTGTCAATGACCTAAAACGTAGATCCTGAATAAACAACGTATTAAAAGAAATAACTTATTACATGTAGGATGTACAACAAGATCCACTCACTTTTTTGATACTTTTTTTCCTCAAGAAACATTGCATCTTTCCACTTCAGCGTTTCAGTACTTTCTCTTTACTGCGTAAGTGCGTAGTAGGCGAGATAGTTAAAGAAATTAACCCAATAAATTAATCCAAATTTATTATTTTTACGTGGCTTGGTCAATTTATTTAGGTATTTATAAAGGATTCGCAAGGAGAAAAGTTTAGATACTGCTTCTATTCTTAAATACCTTATTATGTAAATAACTGTTGTACTCTACAAAAAACTATAGAGAAATCTCGGGAACGTTGTGACTTTATATATTTTGCTGATAAACATAGTATGGAGGTAGTGTTTAAATGGTTCAGCGGACAAAGGAACTCATTGTTGAATTATTTACAAACAAGCATGAATTAACTGACAAACGTAAACAAATTGCAAATTTGTTTACTCAAGTCCTTTTGTAAAAAATTATGAAGTTAAATACAACACCGGCGAATGCTAATTTATAAAGGAAATTGTTCGAAAACTTCTTTATCGCGTATTCTTCCAACAAGTAAGTGTATATAAGTTGTAAACAATACTGTGTAGTAAAATAATACTTCCTGGAACAAAATATATTTAAACAACATCTACCGTAGTACAAATATTCACAACAGTAATCCACTTTCAAATTTCCCAGAATTAAAGTGTCTTCAACGTTTCCCTGTGATTCACATTTCTGATATATATCCATGTTTTCTACTACATTTATATTCAAGTAGATTTTGCCAACGATAACTTGTTTCCATGTTTTCTCAGTTATCGTCTATTTACTCTTCAAATTGCAATTGAAATATTAGTATACTTAGTAAGGTTTCAACGTTTTCGTATTTGTATGTATGCAATACAATAACTCTCCCTTTAAGTCCCAATCTAGAGTAAATATTAGGCTTATCGTATTTGACTTAATTGTGGGTGTATGTAGGTGAATGGGTGGGTGAAGAGAGAGAATTCAATTCTAATATATTTATTGTTGAGACGTATGAAACGAGAGACAACGACTATTTTCATTAATATTTAATAAATAATTATAACGTGCTTGCATGTTTCACTGAAACTGTTTCTAGAAAATAATTTTAATACATTAAAATATGTGTTCAATTTTCTTTTGCGCCGATCTTTGCGATGAGTTCAACTCTCTTCAAAGTTAAATAACTAAAAAATGAATTTCATGGTATGTTTTATACATTTGCCACTTCGACTCTGCCCGGTTGGGCAAGAATTTGAGAAAGTAATGTTTAAAAGATTATAGATTTGAGGCGTTGTTTTTTTCTAGTTGTTTATTTTGTCAGGAAGCTTTTTCGGTCGCTTCCATCTTTAGTGCTACAAAAATTACGGGACTAACAACAGCCTTTGATACGTCCGGAATCATTCATTCAATCAATCAATCAGATTACATTTGTATGTAGTTGAATTGTTTTAATTATTATTCGAATAATTCTAATAATATTTTTTTATTCTAATAATTATTTTATTTATTAAAATAAATATATCTATGTTAATATTTTAATAATAATATTTTAAAATTTCAAAAAGTTTAGTTTTGATGACTTTTTTCTGATTACATATGTTTCTTGTTTGAAAATAATAAAAAGCCTCTTTATTTAGTCACGCTTAGAACCTCTTATATTATTCTTCAGTGGCTCTCCTTAGCGAATGATTTTTTTTATCCGCAGACGTCTGCATGCAATAATCACGACTACTGTGTCATGGAGGGAATGTCACAGTCCTACAAGTGTACGTGCTGTGACCAGTTCAGACCACTTGCTCATTCCTGGTGTGATCGTGACTCTGCGGTCGGTCAGGCTTGCCACAATGGCAGCGAAACATCCTCTGATCCTTCTGAGGAATCTCGGGAGCAGAGCTTCACCAGTCCCAGGTATTCGGCCGCCCGCCTTTGCCAACCTTCTCCCACAAAACTCTACGTTCACTTGCTGGTACACCACATTAAAACTAGTGGTGCTGCGGTATGGCACAGACTTTCTCGTACTAATTACAGTCGACTACGGTTATAGTGAATCGGATATAGTGAACCCTTGGTTATAGTGAACTTAAGTCACTGGTCCCGATTCACTTGCATTTCAAATAAGGAAAAGAAGCTTCGGTTGTTGTGAACCTGAACCTCGGCTGAAGTGAACGTAGGAAATACTACGTCGTGGAAATTAATTCCCTCCTGGAAATTAATATATCGTCCATTTCTAATGCAAGGTAGCTTGAAAAAATATATCGTCAGCTAATGGTAATATTTGAAGTCTCCCCTGAGGTGACTATGGGGACCCGGCACCTTATTGATGAGCTTAAGCCACTCAGTTTCACTGCGGAAACAAATGCCGTGCCCTGTGTGGGCTACAACTGACGGGGGCGAAGCGCGATTGCTTGCTTCAGTTTCCAGCTTGGTGTTACTTGATATTCCGCGAGATACAGCGTGTTGAGTTCTACGAGGGCGACAGAAAGCACGGGGCTGCTACAACCTCGGGATATCGGCCGTGCCCGCACGGAAAATCGATCAGTTTCATTAGCCGCTTGCGCCATCTCGCTACCGAAAGTATCTCGTATGTTATTAGACGAGTCAAAGGGCGTTTGGAGAGTGTTGTATGTACTTTTGACATCAACGGGTATGGTGAACCTTGGATATCGTGAACTAAAAAATGTTAATCCCCAGTAGTTCACTATAACCGGAGACGACTGTAGTTTCTTCGTCTCTTTAGCAGTAGCGTAGCGTCAGGGAATGCTAAGATGCTGAGCATCCCCACGTAAAATATTAATCTAAATATTATATTGATAATCTTCCCAGTGAGTGAAACACTTTGAGCCAAACAGGTTTTGTATGAATTTTAAGTAATTTCCTGTGATTGAATTCGGCGCGTTGTGACAAGCCGGCCTCTGATAGCTTGGATGGTAAAATGCTTGTAGCGTCTGCCGCGAGATTGCGACGAGCAATGACGCATGCGCAGACCGAGAGGTTCCCCCTCCCCTCTTCACTTCTGCCCACCACTTCTCGAGTCCCGAGAAACTAGCTTACGGCTGAGAAAAGGCTAATGAGCAAGTTGCTCGTTTGTGCACTAGAGCGCAGCACACTTGAGGTTGTGAGAGAATTTTTTTTCTTTCCCACTCGTGATTCTGTGCTTGGTCATGGGCACAAACAGTAGAAATAGTGCTTGCCTACTAATTCTTAATTAATATCGAAGAAGTTGAATTCTTACTTCAATATATTATATTATATTTTGGTTTGAAATATATAAATTCACAATTGATCTCATTGCCAATCGCCCATGCAAACTAAAGCTGAACCATTTCACAATTTGCTTTCAGGAAGACTCCTGACATTAGTCTGTTGAAGTATTGCAAAGCCCGATATACTCGGTACAGTTTTCGTGCAGATTCTCATACAGTTTCTGTGCAGAAACTTCAATATCCCAAACTAGAAGTATAAAAGCCAAAAGTCGCGCATACATGGTCATCACGTGTTCCTCATGAATCGCTACAAGACGCCGCTAGGGGGGTTACCGGGTAACAACTGAATTGCGCCGTCCGAGTATTTTCAGTGGCGGTATTTCTGTGCATGCATTAGGCTGTGTGATCTTTATTTAATATTAATTATTTGGAGCACATAGAAGAAAAATAGGAAGGCAGGAATTGGGTAAAAGGAAGTTTATCACAATATATCACTTCATACAATTGCATCTTGACACACCTAACCACAACGTGTACACGATTCTGCCGCTAGAGGCGCTGGAGTCAAACTGTATGCTTCCTACACGAAAAATTATGAGCATGTTCATAATTTTTTCATGAACAAAGCGTACAGTCTGGACTGCACGAAGAATCTGCACAAAAACTGTACCATGTATATTGGCCTTAACATTTGTTTCAATAACATAGATTCAAGGGAACATTAAGAATGATGATGTCTTCAGTTCGCGTTATTGTTGAGCATCCCCAAACGCGCGAGTGACGCTATGCCACTGCTCTTTATCCCGGGGTATCTTTTCGGTTTTTCCCGCACACCCTTTCCAGTAGCTACTTAACGGCGCCTTAAGTACATTTCTTTTCAGATTTTCTCAATTTTTCGGTTTCTCTAATGAAATTGAAATATTAATGTGAATTTTAAATATTATTTTATTAAATTAACAATTTGAGCTCATTTCTACAGAAAATTTGTCAGTTTTCGAGAAAATTTAGAATAAGTAATTAAGTCTAGTTTTCAAATGTTGCTAACTTTGCTTTGTTGATACTTTTATTCCCCAGTCAACTGATTATGATTAAAAGGTTAGGAAGAGATTGTGGAGATCAAGACAACAGATTGTACTTCTCTCCCACACGTCACATACAAGTTTTGCTGTTCTTTGACAAAATGAACCATCTCAAATTATCATATAAAGCGGTTTTACATGTGATAGCCGTTTACCTTTTTTCCCTGCACATTAGAAATCCCGGTATTTTTGAAACCGGTTGCACTGTAATGAGTTTCTATGGAATAAAAAGTGTCGACACTTATGTGCCTTTATATCGATACCTTCCCAGTGACACGGATCAATGTGGCAACCCCGACCGACCCCCTTTCATCGATTGGGACACGTTCATGCCTTGGTCATCGATCACGGACCCCGAGGACATGAAACGCCTCTCAGAACTTTCAGCGGCAGCACCTACCAAATGGGACAGGTACATTGACGAACAGGTGAGTCCCTCTCATATTTATTTGTGTCAAAAACGCTGTGGCGGCTTAGCTCATTTGGTCAGCCTGCTCGCTTTCCATGACCCGACCCCAGGTTCGATTCCCGGTGGGGCAAGATTATAGTGTGCGTTTTCCTTGAAATGTCCCAGTATATGTTGCTGTGTGACGATGAGAAAATTCACTTCTCAGGTTGAGAAGACTAGAATACGGCGTAGGGATGTCTATCTGCTAGCAACGCGTAACCTTTAACCCAAGGCCGTGAGGCCGGGACGCTACCGGTTCGCCATGGCCCGTACGCGGGCTGTCGCCCAGAGTACAATGACAAAAACAGTTAAAAACTGTGTCACGTGCTACGGGGAGAAGAGTATTCTGTGCGTCTCTTTCTTAAATCTAGGATCCCAACCCTAACCCATATACAGGTTGAATACAAATGGAAATAAGTATTTTTGGAATGAATCGAAAAACGATCCAGCTCCAGTGTAATAAAAACTACTTGCAAAGGCAATTCATCTATAGATTTTTGCTTTTATCCCCCCTCGTGTCTTTTGTGAAGTAGTCGACTCTTTGCCGTTAGAACATGGAGAACGATCATCTGAATAACTATATTACCCACAGAACTCTAGAAGACGTGCACAGATAGTGATTACATTTATGTTCCGAAGCAAAACAAGGAGCCGTTCCAGTATTTGCTCGAAAGATCAGGAAATCTGGACGAAAAACCTGACCGGGGTCATTGACGCATACATTTTGCAAGCATTGCGCGTCTTCCAGCAGAACATCTTAGAAGCACTCATGGTGCAGAAAAAGTATTACCATCACGATTGTAAGAAGGAGACTCAACTCCTCTGTTGGAGGCATAGTAGGGTAATGTAAGAAAAATGTCGCCTGCTACACCGGGAGAGGTATCGGGAAAACTCGGGGGAATCACTTAATGTCATTGCAGTGCCTCTGATCGGGAGGTCCTAGGTTCGAGTCCCGACGGCGGCAGCAGTTTCGACACTAGCTTGTCAGTTAGGTCGAATTCTGTCGTCGTCTGGAGGAGAATTCTAGCGGACGATAGTTTTCCGTGGTTTCTCCCATCAACCCCAGGCGAATGTCGGAGCAGTACCCTAGCAAACGGGCCACGGACCGCGCGTGATCTTTCCTTCCTATTCCTTGTCCTGTCCTGTCCTATCCTCTACTCTTACACACACACACACACACACACTAACATGCACTACACTACCATACATGCCGGGAGACCGGTCGGGAGCTTACAGTTTGTCCCGGCTGGGGTGGTTCCCCGCTGGTAGGAGATACCTGGTTGCGGGAAAACCCCGCCAGTCGACGTCGGTCGACGCTTCGCCACTCCTAGGGAGAAAGAATGCACTACACATACGGGATTAATGATCTTTGCTGTTGTCACGCTCGGAATCAATCATCATACCACGGTGCATTTATTATTGTCCTTAGATATTGATTTTGGAGTGTAGTATTGTGGTTCACTTCACCACCCTGGGTTGGGCCGTGACCAAGGCAACCTAGTCATTTGTCCGCCGAACTTCTAAATGTGGAATCCAGAGCACCCCGAGTGGGGTCTCCTTCACCCAATCCTTCACTGAAGTCGACGCGCCAGGGGCCCAACTGGTGGGTTGCTGGGATGAACCGACAACCAGAAGCTTAGCGTTCTCGTCTACTCACTGCCTCCACCTTGAGACCATCGACGTGAGTGCCACCGTGAAACTTAGGGTCCGGGTGATCGTCTACGGAACCGGAACTAGCCAACTCTTCACCAGAGATCGTACCCACCAGGGTCTTATAACTCCCATATACCTTGGTGGAGACCATTACAGTGGCGCGCTCTCCTGCAGCACCTTCTTACAAGAACTAAACTACGAACTGCTGCCAACGATACTTCAAACGTACGTGGCTGCTGCGTAGGTTCGAGAGACGCAAGCTGGCGCGGAATGGTACAAAAAATATCTTCGTTTCCGCTTTCTTCAGCGGTTTCTTATATGTATATATTATGAACAATTTAACATTTAGAAGACACTGTTCGTATTTGTCACAAATTAGCCAATTTTTATGTGGCACTGTTGGCGAGCCTAACCTGCATCTGTACGCGGCGACACTAGCACCTCCTATAGTAGCACCCCTCAAGCTTTGTCTCCGGTTTTGATGGGGAGTTGTCAGGCCCTGGTGCCCATCTACGTGGCCACAATCCCCCCTGCGGGGAAGATATGGATTGATTTTGGATTTGCCATTTTGGATGATTCGCATTTTTTCAAATGTTTTGTTTTGGACACAATTTAACTTGCCTACCGAAGACCGAGTGTGGCGGGCATGCCGTCAGATGTCTCCGTACGCGTCGAGCGCCGAGGAGGGAGTACGGGAGCGCCGCGCCCGCCCGCGCACCGCCCCCGTGCGCCTGCGCGCCGGCGGCCCGCTCGCCAAGCCCCACACGCCCACCGCGCCCTGCCAGCGCACGCCGCCCGCGCCCTGCACCCCGCCACGCCCCTCGCGCCCGCCGCCCGCACGGTACGCGCGCCTCCGCACCGCACGCGGTGACTCTGACACCGACGTACACGGTGACGCTGGCTCCTATGTACACGGTGACTCTGACACCTGCGTACACGGTCACTGTGACACCTCCATTCACGGTGACTCTGACACCTTCAAACACGAAGACTCTGACTCATATACACGGTGACTCTGACACCTCCACTCACGATGACTCTGACTCCTAAATACACGGTGAGTCTAACTCCTGTATACACGGTGATTCTGACACCCACAAACACGGTTGCTGTGACTCCTATATGCACGGTGTCTCTGACACTCCGTACATGTCGACTCTGATACCTACATACATGGTGACTCTGACACCTCCGTGCACGGTGACTCTGACTCCTATACACACGGTGACTGACATCTACATTTACTGTTTCCCCATGATTTGACTGTTTCCCTAGATGCTCCCTCCAGATGCCCTGTGTCCCGGATGGTAGCACGTGCCCTGAGAATGCCGGGGGGCGCCACAGCTCAGGATTTGCCGCAACTCCCACAGGCCGCCCTCAGGTAGGTGCTGTCAACGCCGCAATATTTCGTAATAAATAGAATTGAAAGTGCAATATTTAGATTTAGATAGATATAAGTTTTATTCTACAATTGAGCAGATGTTGCCCGGTGGCAGAATGCAGAAACATGAAAGTACATTTACAATTACAAAACACAATTACAAATAAAAACAATATATAAAAAGTCAATATAAAAACAAAATTATTTTTGTCATTACCTAGAACATGCAAATGCATTTACATTGATTTACAACAAATGAAAATAAATATTTACTAACATTTAGGTAAATAGACTTACTTAAATATTACCCAAATATCCATACATACAAACATACACGCGTACATACATATCATACAAAGACCTAGAAACCTTCTCGTGCACACCAGCTTGTACCTATTCACTTACAATCATATTCAGAAAAATATGAATAAACACTTTTACCTAACACTACAATATAATAATATACAAAACTTATAATAATTATAAGTAGTTCTTACACGTAAAACACTCGTTAACATGAATCAATAAATACCAACGTTTGTCAGAATAGCCTATAAAAGACGTTTTGGAGTAGCGAAGTAAACAGAACGAAATGAAATCACTTCACTTCACTGCAATATTAATAGCTCAATACTTTTTAACTGTAGACTACCCATAATCGCACCTTTCACTTCACTGCACGTTTTCACTGTATTGACTAATTTCCTATATTTTTTTCTAAAGTCACGCGTTGAGCAAGGAAAGGGCTCAAAAACTGCAATTCATAAAAAAAAAGGATTTAAAAATTAACAATATATATGCCCGACGATGGTCAAGCCACAAATTTATATTAAAACAATATAAAAAATAAAATATTGTCTACAACACTTATAAGCATTCCCACAATTTAGAGTGAGAAAGAGATGCGTAAGAGTGAGTGAGAGTGAGTTATATGTGAGTGATGAGTGAGAGAAAGTGAATAATGAGAGTGGGTGAATGACGCTTTTATGCCCCCGTACCTGCCACCAGGGCACGGAATGGAGTGAAAGGGAGTGAATGAGACAGAGAATGAAAGAGTGAATAAGAGAGAGAGGGTAAATGGCAGTTCTGTACCCCCACACCAACCACCGAAGCACTGAGGGAATGAATGAAAGAGTGATTGAGAGAGAGGGTAAATGGCTCTTTTATGCCCTCAAAACCTACCAACAGGGCACGAAGTGGAGTGTAAGGGAGTGAATGAGAAAAAAGAATGAAAGAGTGAATGAGAGAGAGAGGGTAAATGGTAGTTCTGTACCCCCACACCAACCACTGAAGCACTGAGGGAATGAATGAAAGAGTGATTGAGTGAGAGGGTAAATGGCTCTTTTATGCCCTCAAAACCTACCAACAGGGCACGAAGTGGAGTGTAAGGGAGTGAATGAGAAAAAAGAATGAAAGAGTGAATGAGAGAGAGAGGGTAAATGGTAGTTCTGTACCCCCACACCAACCACCGAAGCACTGAGGGAATGAATGAAAGAGTGATTGAGTGAGAGGGTAAATGGCTCTTTTATGCCCTCAAAACCTACCAACAGGGCACGAAGTGGAGTGTAAGGGAGTGAATGAGAAAAAAGAATGAAAGAGTGAATGAGAGAGAGAGAGGGTAAATGGTAGTTCTGTACCCCCACACCAACCACTGAAGCACTGAAGGAATGAATGAAAGAGTGATTGAGTGAGAGGGTAAATGGCTCTTTTATGCCCTTAAAACCTACCAACAGGGCACGAAGTGGAGTGTAAGGGAGTGAATGAGAAAAAAGAATGAAAGAGTGAATGAGAGAGGAGGAATGGCAATTGTATACCCCCACAGCTTCCACCGAAGCACTGAGGGAAATGTAGTGAAAGAGTGAATAAGAGAGAGGATAAATGGCGCTTTTATGCCCCCGCACCAGCCAGCACGACACGAAGTGTAAGGGAGTGAATGAGGGAATGAATAAAAGAGTGAGTGAGTAAAAGTGAATGGCGCTGTTCATCTAGGGAAACAGTCAAAACGTAGGAAACAGTGTATGCAGGTCAGTCACCGTGTATATAGGTGTCAGAGTCACCGTGTAAGTAGCTCAGTCACCGTGTATATAGGTGTCAGAGTCACCGTGTAAGTAGCTGTCAGTCACCGTGTATATAGGTGTCAGAGTCACCGTGTAAGTAGCTGTCAGTCACCGTGTATATAGGTGTCAGTCACCGTGTAAGTAGCTGTCAGTCACCGTGTATATAGGTGTCAGAGTCACCGTGTAAGTAGCTGTCAGTCACCGTGTATATAGGTGTCAGAGTCACCGTGTAAGTAGCTGTCAGTCACCGTGTATATAGGTGTCAGTCACCGTGTAAGTAGCTGTCAGTCACCGTGTATATAGGTGTCAGAGTCACCGTGTAAGTAGCTGTCAGTCACCGTGTATATAGGTGTCAGAGTCACCGTGTAAGTGCTGTCAGTCACCGTGTATATAGGTGTCAGAGTCACCGTGTAAGTAGCTGTCAGTCACCGTGTATATAGGTGTCAGAGTCACCGTGTAAGTAGCTGTCAGTCACCGTGTATATAGGTGTCAGAGTCACCGTGTAAGTAGCTGTCAGTCACCGTGTATATAGGTGTCAGAGTCACCGTGTAAGTAGCTGTCAGTCACCGTGTATATAGGTGTCAGAGTCACCGTGTAAGTAGCTGTCAGTCACCGTGTATATAGGTGTCAGAGTCACCGTGTAAGTAGCTGTGAGTCACCGTGTATATAGGTGTCAGTCACCGTGTAAGTAGCTGTGAGTCACGTGTAAGTAGCTGTGAGTCACCGTGTAAGTAGCTGTCAGTCACCGTGTATATAGGTGTCAGAGTCACCGTGTAAGTAGCTGTGAGTCACCGTGTAAGTAGCTGTGAGTCACCGTGTAAGTAGCTGTGAGTCACCGTGTAAGTAGCTGTGAGTCACCGTGTAAGTAGCTGTGAGTCACCGTGTAAGTAGCTGTGAGTCACCGTGTAAGTAGCTGTCAGTCACCGTGTATATAGGTGTCAGAGTCACCGTGTAAGTGGCTGTCAGTCACCGTGTATATAGGTGTCAGAGTCACCGTGTATATAGGTGTCAGAGTCACCGTGTAAGTAGCTGTGCAGTCACCGTGTATAGTAGCTGTCAGAGTCACCGTGTAAGTAGCTGTGAGTCACCGTGTAAGTAGCTGTGAGTCACCGTGTAAGTAGCTGTGAGTCACCGTGTAAGTAGCTGTGAGTCACCGTGTATATAGGTGTCAGAGTCACCGTGTAAGTAGCTGTCAGTCACCGTGTATATAGGTGTCAGAGTCACCGTGTAAGTGGCTGTCAGTCACCGTGTAAGTGGCTGTCAGTCACCGTGTATATAGGTGTCAGAGTCACCGTGTAAGTAGCTGTGAGTCACCGTGTATATAGGTGTCAGTCACCGGGTAAGTAGCTGTGAGTCACCGTGTAAGTAGCTGTGAGTCACCGTGTAAGTAGCTGTCAGTCACCGTGTATATAGGTGTCAGAGTCACCGTGTAAGTAGCTGTGAGTCACCGTGTAAGTAGCTGTGAGTCACCGTGTAAGTAGCTGTGAGTCACCGTGTAAGTAGCTGTGAGTCACCGTGTAAGTAGCTGTGAGTCACCGTGTAACGTAGCTGTGAGTCACCGTGTAAGTAGCTGTGAGTCACCGTGTAAGTAGCTGTGAGTCACCGTGTAAGTAGCTGTCAGTCACCGTGTATATAGGTGTCAGAGTCACCGTGTAAGTGGCTGTCAGTCACCGTGTATATAGGTGTCAGAGTCACCGTGTATATAGGTGTCAGAGTCACCGTGTAAGTAGCTGTGAGTCACCGTGTAAGTAGCTGTGAGTCACCGTGTAAGTAGCTGTGAGTCACCGTGTAAGTAGCTGTGAGTCACCGTGTAAGTAGCTGTGAGTCACCGTGTAAGTAGCTGTGAGTCACCGTGTAAGTAGCTGTCAGTCACCGTGTATATAGGTGTCAGAGTCACCGTGTAAGTGGCTGTCAGTCACCGTGTATATAGGTGTCAGAGTCACCGTGTATATAGGTGTCAGAGTCACCGTGTAAGTAGCTGTCAGTCACCGTGTATATAGGTGTCAGAGTCACCGTGTAAGTGGCTGTCAGTCACCGTGTATATAGGTGTCAGAGTCACCGTGTATATAGGTGTCAGAGTCACCGTGTAAGTAGCTGTCAGTCACCGTGTATATAGGTGTCAGAGTCACCGTGTAAGTAGCTGTCAGTCACCGTGTATATAGGTGTCAGAGTCACCGTGTAAGTAGCTGTCAGTCACCGTGTATATAGGTGTCAGAGTCACCGTGTAAGTAGCTGTGAGTCACCGTGTATATAGGTGTCAGTCACCGTGTAAGTAGCTGTGAGTCACCGTGTAAGTAGCTGTGAGTCACCGTGTAAGTAGCTGTCAGTCACCGTGTAAGTAGCTGTCAGTCACCGTGTATATAGGTGTCAGAGTCACCGTGTAAGTAGCTGTGAGTCACCGTGTAAGTAGCTGTGAGTCACCGTGTAAGTAGCTGTGAGTCACCGTGTAAGTAGCTGTGAGTCACCGTGTAAGTAGCTGTGAGTCACCGTGTAAGTAGCTGTGAGTCACCGTGTAAGTAGCTGTCAGTCACCGTGTATATAGGTGTCAGAGTCACCGTGTAAGTGGCTGTCAGTCACCGTGTATATAGGTGTCAGAGTCACCGTGTATATAGGTGTCAGAGTCACCGTGTATATAGGTGTCAGAGTCACCGTGTGTGTGCCAGCAGAGTGTTCGCCAGGCCGCGGGCTCGAGCGCGGGCTCCGGAGTCGGCTCGAGCGCGGGTGCGGGCGGGCGCGAGTCGGCGTCTGCGCGGCGTCGCCTGAACCTCGGGGAGGAGGCGTACGAGTTCGGGCCGCCGTGCGGGCAGGTCGGGTGAGTAGCTCCCCCACCCACACCGCTACCAACCACACGGCCGCAAAAGTTCCGCCAGCGGGAAAGGATCATCGCTACCTCCCGCGATTAGCACGTGCACCAAACTTACGCGACTAATGGCTTTAGCAGTCGACACGGCTGGAAGCACTAATCAATCAATGAAATCAAAGTAAAAGTAAGTACTATATGGACAATCAGGACACTTTGAACCCTTCTCATACTATTAATGGGAGATCATTGCTCACCTAGTGTCGCGATCTAGAAAATCGGCGACAAATTGAAATATCAGTACAGAAACAAAACCTTTTGGACTTTGGTGGTTACTAATAAACCTTTTATTTACATTATTAATGCTATAATTTTGTATTTATTTGTCATTTTTTCTTTTATATTTATCTATTAAATTTTATATTTTTGGAATATAAACGTAAATGTACTCAAGCAATACAAAACAGTGATTACATAATTTAATATCAGCATTTAATTGCAAAATGGCAAAAAACCGGTAAAAACGGTAGTTGGAAATTGTATCTACAAATATATATTTAAAACAATCTCCAGCCACTCTCACGTTGGCCAGCCTTGGAAAAGAAACTGAGAATTACGACAAATATTAATTAATTTCATAATTTTTATCTTGCCATATATTTACAAACTTTTGGAAACAATATTAATATTAATATTTACATTTATATAATTAATTTAATCGCTGATCTATACAGATCTGTATAAATCAACGATTTCTGGGAGTTCTGTTTGTTTAAATATTTTTTTGGTTTATGGCAATTAGTTAAAAATTATCAGCCTTGTTTTCAAAAATAAATAAAATATTTATTCGTAATTCAAATATTAACAAATCTTAATGAACTCATTACGTTAACTAATATTTCGATAATTATCCTTCCTGGACAAATCAACTTAATGTTCCTGGCTTACTTCATACCTTCGCGCGCATTCGAAAACTTCTCGGCTGAATTCCGGATAAAGAATGTGCAATGTCCACAACATCTTCTCTCTTTGGGCTCCGCGTTGATAAACTACAGTAATCCCTCGACATTCGCGAATTCGCTATTCGCGAGTTCCGAACATTCTGCCAATTTATTCCCAGTACGTGAAATCTATATCTGACTCGGCTTTTCACTTCATCTGGCCAAAACTCTTACCTCCAATTTGTTGCAAATGAATTATTTTACAATTGTGTTATTCTATAAATGTGAATTGGCTTTTTAACGCTGAAATTTTTACAGCTAGCGATTCTTTAAGTTCCGGCGTCTGCCAAGTTCGTTTGAGTAAAGGAAATGAAATATGCTCGCTTACAAAAAAAAATGTAGTACGGCCGAAAGACGCATTCGCGATTGTTAAAATCCCAAATGTTAAAACCGGTGGCATTTCTCTAATCGCGAATGTTCAGAACTCGCGAATAGCGAATTATCGAAATTATTTGTTGTGTCTCGGGAATATAAGGAAAAATCAGAGAAAAACAAATTAACAAGTTTTATTACAGTAGCCACTCGCTACGTCCGTAGAAATACCATATACAAAGCCAGGCCGACCGTCAACCTAGAAGAAGTCCAAAATTGTATGCCACAATCACAAGCCAATATATCCGTGTTCCGTTATCCAGTTGTTACCGTGTCGTTATCCAAAGTTTCAAGTCCTTTCTTATCGCACTGCTGTTATCGCCTTCGCTGTCTGGGGCGACGCGCGTCCGGCGCGCCGCTTATCAGTCACTCGGCCTCCTCCCCTCTCCCGCGCCAAATCACGGGGAAGAAAGGGGACGCGAATCTGCCTCTCTCCTCGCTGACGTCGACCCCGCGGATCCGCTCCACCGCGCCCGCTGGAGATCGCGGTGGCCGGGCTGACGTCAGCTCGCCGCTGGCGAGCCTCACCAGCCGTGGCGGTCAGTTGAATCTCCACGACATTATTGTAATGTAAATGCCTTTCGCCGCCAGGGAGGACCAGCTGTACGCGGAGGCAGTGCGCCGCGAGCTGCAGCGCCTGATGGGGCCGGAGGAAGCCCCCAGCGGCGTGCCCGCCCCCAGCCAGCCCCCTCCGCCCTCACCGCCGCCCTCACCCACACCCTCGCCCGCCGCCGCAGCCGCCGCCGCAGCCGCGCCCGCGGCCCCGGGCTCGCCCTCGGCGTCGTCGTCGTCGTCGCCCGCGCCGTCGCCCGCGCCCTCGCCCACGCGGCCGCTGGCGCCCGCGCCCGCCCCCGCGCGCGCCGCCTCCGTCGCGTGGAGGCCCGAGTCCGTGGGGTCGGCGGCGGGGGCGGGCGGCGCGGCGGTGGCGCAGGCCGGCAGCTGGCCCCGCGCCGCCCTCTCCACGCGCTGGCTCAACGACCACCTGTGCGCGCGACGCTGCTCGCAGCCCTGCCCGCCCAGGTGCGTTTCCCAGATAAAGGAAAGGAAATATGCTCGCTTACAAAAAAAAATGTAGTACGGCCGAAAGACGCGAAAGTTGAAGGCACGAATGTTAAAACCGGTGGCACCGGGAGAGATGGCTCAGTGCATCAACTGATGCCACTGTCACTCCAGTGCCATTGACCGGGAGGTGCTAGGTTCGAGTCCCGACGGCGGCAGGATTTTCGACACTTGCTTGTCAGCTAGGTCGAATTCAGTCGCTGTCTGGAGGAGAATTCTAGCGGCCGGCTGCTCTGATTTCCGTGGTTGCTCCGATCAACACCGGGCTAATGCCGAAGCAGAACCCTAACAAACTGTCCAGGGACCGCGCGCGATCTTTCCTTCCTTTTCCTTGTCCTACCCTCTCCTCTTACACACACACACACTAACATGCACTACAGTACCACACATGTCGGGAGACCGGTTGGGAGCTTACAGCTTGTCCCTGCAGGGGTGGGAGATACCTGGTTGAGGGGAAAACACGTCGCCGGTAGGTCGGCGCCAGATCTCGCCATCCAGTGGGGACAAGATCATCGCCACCTTCCTAGAGAAACACCCACTACACTTACGGGACTAATGACCAAATTAGTTGACGCGCCCGGAAACACGAATCAATCAATCCGCCCAGGTCAATCTCTATTTTTTCTCTCCATGTTTATTAACACTTATGAATCACACGAACTCAGAACGCACGTAAACAAATGCCGCAAATGAGTGAACTCGGGCGGTGCAATTCATTTGTGTTCCCGCAGTGCCAGTGTCTTGTGGGATCTCGTACAAGAAACTTGCAGACCGTATAGACACTATTTTCGTCATTGTAATCTTCTAGTTCGGGATCTTAAATTGTTTATAGTTTCTGTATGAGAATCTGCACGAAAATTGCACCTTGAGAATGGAGACAGGCTTTAAATAGGAAGGAATTTATGTGGCGAGCGAACTAATTTCCAGTCAGAACAACCATCTTTTGAAACAATGAATCCGAACAGTCTTGTCTTGATATAATTGGTTTCCTCTCCGACGTGTAAGACGAACTTCACGTTTACTTCGAGATACCTAGACGACAGTAAAACACATTATTTTGGCACGATTTTCTCTCTAACCGCTGAACCGATCGTTTTGCTCTATTTTAAATAAAATGTTATATTTCTTTTTTTAAGAAATGTTCTTACACAAAGTTTGATATCTAGTACCAGTTAGTGATTTCAAGCCAATTTTGGAACAGTGCCCCAGAATACCCTCTCTCATTTTGATGATGCTTTGTACTCGTATGCCGAGTCCCACATGTCTCAAAGTATCTTCTACGAAGTTGTACATTTATGGGTGAAATATGTTTTGAGATACGTCGGTTTGTTTGACTCCATGCACACTGACTTGTTTGATTCTGTGAACTGACATTGTAAAGTACGACCATTAGATTTTCTTACATTTGAGAAACAATATTTCCTTTCCCATTATTGCTAAACAAATGAAACTGAACTAACTTGTACAATTTTTTCGCTGTATAATCTATTTTTAATTTAAGGTACAAATGTCTATTTTTAATTTATTAATTCTCAATGGGTAATTAATACACAGTTGCAACGAATTTGCTGAAAAAATTGTGTTTTTTATTTTTTTCTCTCATTTCCTCTCTCTCTCTCTCTCTCTCTCTGCGTCTCTCACTGCGTTTCTCTCTGCCTCACACTCTCACTCTTTCTCTCTGTGCTCCTTCCTCTGGCTCCCAGTCAGTCTGCCTCCCTCGCTCTCTCTCTCTGACTCTCTCTCGTTCTCTCCGACTGTTTGTCTCTCTCTGTGACTCTCTCTGTGACTCTCTCTGTGACTCTCTCTCTGTGACTCTCTCTCTGTGACTCTCTCTCTCTGTGACTCTCTCTCTGTGACTCTCTCTCTGATCCTCTCTCTCTCTGATCCTCTCTCTCTCTGATCCTCTCTCTCTCTCTGATCCTCTCTCTCTCTCTGATCCTCTCTCTCTCTGATCCTCTCTCTCTGATCCTCTCTCTCTCTCTGATCCTCTCTCTCTCTGATCCTCTCTCTCTCTGATCCTCTCTCTCTGATCCTCTCTCTCTGATCCTCTCTCTCTGATCCTCTCTCTCTCTGATCCTCTCTCTCTCTCTGATCCTCTCTCTCTCTGATCCTCTCTCTCTCTCTGATCCTCTCTCTCTCTGATCCTCTCTCTCTCTGATCCTCTCTCTCTCTCTGATCCTCTCTCTCTCTCTGATCCTCTCTCTCTGATCCTCTCTCTCTCTGATCCTCTCTCTCTCTCTGATCCTCTCTCTCTCTCTGATCCTCTCTCTCTCTCTGATCCTCTCTCTCTCTCTGATCCTCTCTCTCTCTCTCTGATCCTCTCTCTCTCTCTGATCCTCTCTTTCTCTGATCCTCTCTCTCTCTGATTCTCTATCTCTTTCTCTCCCTCTGCCTCTTTCTTTGTTCTGTCTGTTCGTGCTCGTGCGCTCTCTGTGGCCTGCTCCCTACCCCAATGTGAGCGCCGTGTGCGCTGGGCTGCAGGCTCGGGCGCGAGGAGCGGCTGGCGGAGACGGGGGCGCTGGGGGCGGCGGGGCTGCGGCGCGCGCGAGCGGAGGCGGCGGCGCGACTACAGGAGGCGGTGGCGGCTGCGGAGCGCGCGGCCCGACACCAGGTGCGCAACGCGACACCAACACACATATGGCTGTCTACCTGAGAAAAAAATTCTACAACTTTCGATTTATTTTGTTCTCTTTGGCACATTTGATTTCTTTATGATTTTAGAGATCAAATATTTAAAATAAGATTTTTCTGTTTCTTTAGGTGTCATCCATGCATTACGTAACGCTAAAGGGGGCGGGAGGGGCTCTGAGGCAGTGTTACGCTTCGTTACATAGATATAGGGAATTGCGTTACAAGAGGGGTTTTGAAAATACTCGAAGTTTGCGTTAAGTAATTTATTGGCTGCCCCTTATAAATAATTGGCAAAAATTCATCTTTTTACTTCAAACTTCATAACTCTTCAACAAATTGATATATTGTGATAATTCTTATTTTAAATTAATCATAATTGAATTATTTAGTGAATGAAGAAGAATGGTAAAGATACTGTGAAAAAGTAAAGAGTCGGGACTTGTTTGTTTGAGAAAAAATGTTTATAAATTTTGTCTCGACATTTTAGTTAATAAAACTGAACATTTTTGTAGCAGATTAACTATTTTAGTTCATTCTCTTGAGAATTACGTGGGATACATGATGCAAAAAGAATTATTTTATGTCTTTAATAGTTTTTGATATATTATGTCTGAAGTGTATTAATGTGCTGAAAATTTGCATTGCGAGAAAATGCATTTAATTTCACTCACTTAGGGCTTGACAATTGACAATCGCTTCGAAAAAGAATATTTTCTCAAAACCTAAAAAACGTAGCAAGAAACTGTTTTAAGCGTTTAAACGAGACTGAAACAAAGCATACGACGCAATGAAAATTTAAAAACACGAAATTTTATGATATTTCATCATTCTCAGATAAACGGCTACCTTAATACAGTAAAACCTAAGTCGGAATCGTTTCGGTGCAACATTTTTATCCGTCTTGTACAGGTTTCTGGCTTATTCAGATTTTCAATAAAAACTGTCAATTCAGAAAACGCAATCGTTCTGAGATGGAATAGGTTGTATGAAAAATGTTAAGTAAAAACTAAAAACTACATGTTAAGTGAAACAATATTTGTTCATGTTCTTCATTTAGTCAAATTTTCTCGCCAAGAGATAAAGTTTTCAATTTGCCGCCTGACATCATAAATACTTGATTAAAACAACACCTGCAACTCGTCGAACTGAATAATAGTAAACGTTTAGAACCACTGAACCCAAAGCTCGCATTACAAGAACTGTGGAAGGATTCCTCTTCGCTTCTCTTCTTACTTGACACGGGCTTGTAAAGGTCAGTGCTATTACAAATAAACAGTCGCTTTCGCACGACTAGCATGGGAAATAAAACGTCCAGACGACGGTAGCTGAAAAAGCGAATGGACGAGCACAGCTCTGAGTGTGTCGTGGTACATTGTCGCCACACTTACAAGTGAATATTTAATATTAAAACAGTATTTGATTTTCCGTCTAATCCAGAATTTTTAATACCGTCATACTAAAAATTCTCGTTAGGCAGTTTTGTGGCTTATTCAGCGTACTTAGCATTGGAAAATTGTCCGTTCTGCGATTATTTTCCATCGAAGGCAGGTTTCCGCCTTAGACAGGTTTTACTGTACTTACCTCAATTACTTACTTAAATATAGGAATGTACAATGTACTTACAATATAGGAATGTACAATGTACTTACAATATAGGAATGTTACAATGTACTTACAATATAGGAATGTTACAATGTACTTACAATATAGGAATGTTACAATGTACTTACAATATAGGAATGTTACAATGTACTTACTTACAATATAGGAATCAAAAAACCGATATAGGTAAATACTCTTTTGCAAACCGGACAATAACTGACTGGAACAGTCTACCTGCTGCAGCACTAGCGACTTTTCCCTCTAGAGTCCTTTCCTTCCGGAATCGCCTAGGGAACTGCGTGTGATGCAAAATATTTACGTGTGTTTTATTTCTCGCTTACTTAGTTGTAGTTTTCCTTTAATATGTATTTTTAAGATGTATTTGTATCTTTATATGATCTGTGCAAACCCTGCCACCGAGCGAAGGCTCATTAGCAGGGCATAATACAAAATAAATGAATAAATGAATTAATGAATTAATGATGCCTCATTTTACCTGGCAAGGCTCAGGCCACGAAGCCAGCTCTTCCTCCTGACCGCGTAAATTCCGCTACGCTCCTTTCACCAACTAGCGGAGAAATGAGGCATCACTCGGACGATAAAACTGGCGATTTCAAGCGCAGAGGTTTCCTCAGATGTGTACAAGTGCACTTGTGCTCAATGTGCACAAGTCACTGTATGTAACGCACCTTGATAAAAATAGTTTCTGTCCAATATTCTTTCTCACTTGGATGCTGTACTATCTTACAGCTTCGACACAGTAGCAGCACCTGAACAGAATACTGTTATTAGCTTATTCCTACGACATATCCCCATGTGAGTGTGTCGATACCATACTTTACTAATTGGGAGTTTCAAAAGATTTTTATGAAGGTGCGTTCCATATAGGGGCGTGTGTACATTGATGTTAAGTAATTCTTCTGTTTTAATTCTCTCCGTTATTAAAATATTGTATTGATTTGCTTTTTTGAAAATGTAACTCCACCTTGAAAATGGAAATAATGATTTCCGAAACGTCGCTATTTATTTGTTACACATTTTAGTAAATTGCGAACATATTTTATTTTTACTTCCTCGCCCTTAAGAAGGATCTCTTTACGAAGATAAAGTATAATCGCGCTCCAGAAGAAAAAAAACAAATTTTTGCCAAAAAAATTCTTATTGGCGGGCCCACGTAACGAAAATACGTATAAACCCAATTGCTAAATATAGAAAAAATCCTCTAACACATGGTGTAGCCAGAATCCGTGTATGGTTGATACTTGATACCAAAAAATCTATTGACGGCAAAACGTCAGTCTGTCCGTCCGTCTGTGATCAACGCTAACGCCTAAACCGTTCAGCCGATTTTCTTCAATATTGATATTCCCCAATTGTTCTGGCTGATGTAGCGGCTTTGGAATTCAAAACCTTCTTCTTCTTCTTACTTTTATTTTAGGCTAGAGCCTGTTTCTTTACAAAGGATACTTAATTAAAATTGTAAAAACCTGATACATTACATTTATGTAGTTATATTTATAAATTGGCACTATATTCATGCTATCTTGTTTCACAAAATGTCTTTCCACCTAGTTCTTGGGCGTCCTACTCTTCTCCTTCCTTCCGGTCTTCTATCTCTAGTCACTTTCACCAGTCTGTCTTCTTCCATTCTGTCTATATCGCCATTCCATTTCTTTCTTCTTTCTCGAACCCAGTCTGAGATAATATGTATTTGGCAAGTTTGTCTTATATTAATATTAGGTTCTTTATCCCTTAGCGTTTTATTTGTATTTTTTCTCAACACCCGCATTTCCGACACTTCCATCATTTGGCATATTTTTTTGAGTCTCCTCTAGTTTCAGCTGCATATGACAATATTGGTCTAATTACTGCCTTATATATTCTAAATTTAGTGTCTTTTCTTAGATATTGATTTTGCAATTTCGAGTGGTTGAGACAGCCTGCTATTCTATTTGCTTTTATGCATTGTTCCTTAGCCTCTTTTATAGATCTGCTAATTCAAAACCGATATATTAATTTTGGGGGATTTAACGTGAAACCCCTTAAACACTTTCAGAATGTTCAAAAAATGGCTCCAAATTTTTTTATTAAATTTTGTTGTTGATAAGTACAAATGACGTTTTAGAGAATGGTGCAGGTCTCATTTTCGTTAAAATCCCCGATTTTTCGAAAATTTTAAAAAAGTTTACAAAAATTGAAAGTAGAGATTTTTGCCTCAGACAAAGTCTGTAGTAAAAACTTAGCTCATTAAAAAAGATAATGTACAATTTTTTTGAAAAAACAAATTTTTGCGTAATTTGCGCCTGAAATGTACAAAAAAATTCTCAAAAACTGCCCCAATTGTTTTCTTTAAATTTTCTCTACTTATGTAGCAAGGGGCGGTAAGAAATATGGGGCTAGTCCCATTTTCCGATATTGCTCGTTTTCTTCGAAACTTGCAATATTTCAATATTACGTAGCTGTTTCCAATAACGCGGGAAAGTATGTGCTGTTGTGGCACCACTTGCTTTATGTAAATCTGCTATCCAAAATACTGAATTTTTTGTCTATAAAATAAAGGCGAAATACAGTCTGACAAAGTTGCTACATCTTCAGACAGAAAGAAAAATGATAATTTAAAACAGAAATATAATTCACACAGTATAGGGAGAGCCGTAGGTAAAAGCGAATGGGCGGCAGGCGGCGGCGGGGGGCGGACCCGCAGCTGGCGGAGGCGGCGGCAGCGGCGGCGGCGCGCGACTACCGCACCTTCGTGGTGGGTCACGTGCACGGCGAGCTGCCTCCTTCCGCCAGCAGGATCGCCAGCAGCGGGCGAAAGGGTAAGCCTCGGAGCGAATTCTACCACACCATCGTTGATGCGTAGTAAACGAAAGAACTGATGCGAAATTCCAAAACAACAAGTTTACTTTCCACAAAATGCGGAGAGTGAACCGTTAATGTCCCTGAAAGTCACAATAATTTATAGTTTTTTAATTATTATTATTTTTTCTTCAGTTTTCCCCTCTCCAGTCTTTCTGGAGAGGCGGGAGTTTATTCATTTATTCGGGTATACATAGTACAGACGATTAGTCTTGTGCAGTTGGGAAGGGCCTATCTTAAATAAACTTACTTAAAACTAGTATAATTCTAACTTATGAGTACAACAAATTTTCCTCTTTGCTCATGCCGCTAAATGTCACACGATGGCAACCACTGCTCGTTACGATCGCGATCATGCGACGTCTAGCGGCACGAACGAGAATGGCGCGAAATGACGTGAGATATTCCATCGTGAAGACGGGCCTTGACGCGCCACGTTATAAAAAACGAAGTAGAGGACCTGGATTCTTGAGGTTTAACGACGTCCTACTTTTATTTTTTTTAACTTTTTAACGTTCTCGGTTGTGCCCCTAGATGCCGCATGATCGCGACCCTATTAAGCAGTGCGATGTGTCTAGCGGCAGTATACCGAAGTATGTAACTTCTCGTCTGTCCGGGTGACGCCGCGTCGTTGGCAGAGAGGCCGACGTTTCGCCTACCATGTCGCAGGCTTCCTCAGGGCATTGTGATAAGAAATATGAGGCTGGTCCCATTTTCCGATATTGCTCGTTTTCTTCGAAACTTGCAATATTTCAATATTACTTAGCTGTTTCCAATAACGCGGGAAAGTATGTGCTGTTGTAGCACCACTTGCTTTATATAAATCTGCTATCCAATCTGCTTTATCCAAATCTGCCCTGAGGAAGCCTGCGACATGGTAGGCGAAACGTCGGCCTCTCTGACAACGACGCGGCGTCACCCGGACAGCCGAGAAGTTATAAACTCGAGCCGCGGAAGCTTATGTGTACACGGAAGTATGTACTTGGGTTTTTATTTCTTGGCGCGTGAGGTCCTGTCTTCACGATGGAATATCTCAAGGTATTTCGCGTCTTTCTTCGTTATGCCACTAGACGTTGCATGATCTCGACCTACCGAGCAGTGCCGGCGAGCGTGCGACATCTAGCGGCACGGCCGAGAAAGACGCGAAATGCCGTGAGATATTCCATCGTCAAGACAGGCCCTAATTCTATAACAAAATTTCTCGAATACCTTCAGCTACTCATTTCAAACTTGGCAAACAGAACCCTCATCGTAAACGATTGAAAAGGAAATAACCTAGAGACTTTTTTGACCCTCCTTAAGCAGACTGGAAGCGATTAGCCTTTCCGTGTAATATAAAGTGCTTCTAAAAATGTAATAATCACGATAAAAGAAAATATCTTGCAAACTTGTTGTATAAAATAAAATCAACTACTGTACCAGTCGTTCACGGCTGATGAGAGCCTCAGGCCAAGCAAGAATAAATCAATTTTTTTAAAAAAAGACAGGCCCTACACGCGCCGAGAAACAGAAACCGCAGTATAGCGATGAGCGCGCATGTGCGTGGGCGCAGGGGGCGACGCGTCCGCGGGCGGGGCGGCGCTGGGCGCGGGCGGGGAGCCGGCGGTGCGCATCGTGGGCTACGTGGGCGTCACGCGTCCGATCACGCCCCCCGCCGCGCTCGCCCCCGCGCCGCAACGCCCGCAACAGCAGCAACAACAACAGCAACAGCAGCAGCAGCAGCCGCGGGCGTCGGCGACGGCGCAGAGGGAGTCCAAGCGGCGCAGCACGAGACCTAGTGGAAGCAAACATGTTGTACGTAATAGTACTATGTAGTAGTAGTAGTACGTTGTTGTAGTAGTAGTATTAGTACGTAGTGGTACTAGTACATAGAGGTACTAGTATGTAGCGGTACTAGTACGAAGCGGTACTAGTAGGTAGCGGTATTGGTACGTGGCGGTACCGGTACGTGGCGGTACCGGTACGTGGCGGTACCGGTACGTGGCGGGTACCGGTACGTGGCGGTACCGGTACGTGGCGGTACCGGTACGTGGCGGTACCGGTACGTGGCGGTGCCTGTGCGTAGCGGTGCCTGTGCGTAGCGGTGCCTGTGCGTAGCGGTGCCTGTGCGTAGCGGTGCCTGTGCGTAGCGGTGCCTGTGCGTAGCGGTGCCTGTGCGTAGCGGTGCCTGTGCGTAGCGGTGCTGTGCGTAGCGGTGCCTGTGCGTAGCGGTGCCTGTGCGTAGCGGTGCCTGTGCGTAGCGGTGCCTGTGCGTAGCGGTGCCTGTGCGTAGCGGTGCCTGTGCGTAGCGGTGCCTGTGCGTAGCGGTGCCTGTGTGTAGCGGTGCCTGTGTGTAGCGGTGCCTGTGTGTAGCGGTGCCTGTGTGTAGCGGTACCTGTGTGTAGCGGTACGTTTTGGTGATTCGAAATTTAATTCTTGCCTTATTTTCCGTGGCAAGGCTCAGGTCATGAGGCAATCCCTTCCGCTTGACCACGCAAATTCCGCAAAGCTCCTTTCACTGTCTAGAAGAGGTATCAATCGAACGACGAAACTGGTGATTTTAATTTTGCTCAACGACTTCTTTTAGACTTGAGGATTTTTTTACTTGATTTTTAGACTTGAGGTGCTGTAAGTCTACAATAAAGGACAGCTGGCTTATTTCCGCTCCGAAGGAAGGCGTACTAAGGATTTTTCCGCCCATAAAAATCCACGGCCTCGATGGGGTTTGACAATTCATTCTTTGAAAGGGACATTTAGTGTATTGATAAAATGAATTCATTTCCCCTAGATGAAGTAACTGATTTTTCACAATTTGACACACGGTTTTCCTCGCAATTTTCTCTATAGAACCATATTTTTCTACTCACTTTTGCAACAATCGATTTGGCAACAGGGCACGAAAATCTTCCATAAGAATAACATTGTTCATAAGAGCCCATTGTGCTTTCTCGACGTGAAAATGAGTATAGCTGCTAGAATTTTTATAGGGGCAAAGAGTCCATAAATGTAGTTTTGAAGGGGAAATGCAGCGGTGGAAAATGTGATGACGGAAACAGAAAGGGGGCCTTGCTGATGATTTTGAGCTCTCCGTTTTTTTTTTTTTAATGTACCGTAGTTCTCATATTTATATGTGTTTGTCTTCAAAACAGATCGACTTCCGTCAGTCACGCTTATCTACTTTCAATGTTCATTTTCATATTATGTACTTTCTCTGTTCTGCTGGTTATATTAAAAATTTGCGAAATTACTTTACAGCATATTTTCTTTTCTCCTTTCAGGGACTTGCAGAGTGACAGTTTCTGCTCTAAAAATCGGTTACCTGCGTTGGAAGCACTACAGGGAGAAACAGTACTTAGTTGCATAGTTTAATGGTGAGACTTTTGTGCAACTTCCTGGTGTAGCTTCGGCGTTTTATCGAATATAGGTTTTGCCTATTTGTAAAAAATTAGGAAAAATATTATTATACATACATTATTGTTTTAATACATTTTTATATAAAACTTTATAAAACTATTTTATTTTCAATTAGAATTTACAAAAATTTGTATTTTCGCATGTTTTCTTGAGCTCCGAAATCCCTTCACTATTTTTAAACATACATATAGCTGAATTATGAATAAAATGTAGTAACGAGCGTTTTTGGGGCAATTGATTATAAGATATTTTCTTGCTTTTTGAGATACAAAAATTCCTTGCATTTTCAAATGAACAAATCACAAATTTGAAAAATAAAACTGTACAAATTTGATTTGATAATTTAATGCCGATGAAATAATCAATCATTCCAGTCCTTTAGCAATCAAGCAAAAACTGAGCTAAAAAATGTACGCAGATACAACACTCTGTACTATAGTCGTTATTAAGTTATTGACTATAAAATACAATAACCCTCACGGAAACATTTTCGATATAACCATTTTTATTTAATAGATTGAAGAGCGTTGCATGAAATTTTAACTAATCTAGAAATACATGAAAGCTGTGTTTTGCACTATTTGAGTATCGTACCGCATCTATAAAAGATTGCAGGCGCCAAATAATACAATGTGACAAAAACTGCAGTTTTGCGATTTTTCTTTAAGCGCATGCCCTTCAAATGTCGGTATGCAGGCCTGAGCAACAATCGACCTCCAGTCAATCGCGAGGTATACATGGTCCAATCAAGTGTGCAATTATTTTAACCAGACATTATCAACCTCTTTCTTGTATCGATCTCTTTAAACATGTGTTTATTTCATCGGCCCCCTTACATTTTCTGTATATTGCTCAACATACGTAATTATAACATAAACAAGTGCACGTAAATGACTAAAAGATAAATCCGCTTAGTTATATTTTCATAAATATGACGTTTTCGTATAAAACAGGTCTACAACCAAAAATTTGATTTGATAATTTAGGCTAATCTTTATGCTTTTTGGTGTGCTGAAAAGGAATACGAAGTCCGTCCGTCCTCCATCGCGTACAGATTTTTGTTGTTTTTTTTTCAAGTCAAATGAAACATAATTCCTATTTTGTAGCATATGCTTTTTTGTAACTGTTGTTTCCTTAAATGATAATACATTCTAAATACTCATCATGTTCTAATAACACGCATAGCTGCCCGAATGTAATTAGCTAAGTTTATAATCTTCATTGTAGTGCAACGGTTACAAAATAAATTCTATATTGATCGTTTTTTAAGAACTGGGCATAAGTACAGTACAGTCTGCAGTGCGTATTTTAGGTAGTTTTCTTCCATGACAGACTAACGTAAACACATAGAAATAAATTCTTGAGGTTTACAAACATCCGATTAACTACGAATATGAATGAAGAGAAGCGAATTTGTAATTTATTATTATTCAATATGTGGCTTTATATCAGAAAATAATTAACTTTATACTTCATTATTAATTTTTGGTTATCAATGGGATGTTCATATTGATTATACCGATCAATCGCTTGTTCATAATATGCTATTGACTCTCAGTCGACCCCTTAATCTTTGTTCAGTTTAGAGAGATGGATAATGAAGACTGGATTATTTGGAAAGGAAATTTCGCACATACAGCTGAAAACCTAAGATACTTCAGTGGGGCGCTTATAATGGAACTTAGATTACGGAATCCTTTGTTCAAAATGCACACACGTGTATGTGATTAAGATGAAAGAACATTTATTCACAATTGTTGCATCACGGCTCCTGCAAGAGAGCGCATGTGACACTACAAGGATGATGCTTGTCGGCCCCGTGGCCGAGATCGCTAAAGCAGTAGTGCCGTAGAGATCTTGGACCGAGGGGTCACGGGTTCGAGTCCCGCCTCGGGCACGGTTGTAAGTGTTCGATTTTTTTCACCCCCTATCATCACCATATCGTTTCATCCTCATCCCATGACGTTAAATCCAATAGTGGTCGCTAATGACCTAGTAGTTGATACGACCTTAAATAACAAAAAAAAGAAAGAAAAAAAAAGGATGATGCTTGCTTGCGAAGAACTGGCAGACTAGTAAATCTCGCAAAAGCTTGAGTGAACCCAGGCACGCAAAGTAGGAAATACACCACTGATTAGCAACTTGAGGGTAGTTAGCATTCGCATCCTTTTACAAGACGCAAGTTGGATTGTATATGGACACTGAATTTACAGAGTTACTTTCAAGACAGAGTTGTATGGTACAATTCAGTTTAAAAAGTCAAGACATTCGGTTCGAAAATAATACGAACAATATACTTGGACGAATACCTATTACAAGTAAACTTTTGGGATGACTTACACACTTGTGCAATTGTTGTGAAGTAGGACTTCATGAAGCATAATGTAAGTTAAACATTACGAGGCACATCCGTACACCAAGAAGGATTTTTTTCAATTCTAAAAAATCTTGCTGCCGATCGGATGAGGTTGGGAAGCGCAGCGCATTTTGCAAAAAAAAAAATAACAAAACCTTCTAAGAAGAAGCATTTAAACGACTGTTTACGAAGTTTACTGTTTTCCGTCGTCGGACTTATTTCATTTAAAGTTCCTTCCTTTGTGACGTCATACGACGACGGCAAGTTTTGGAACTATCGAATTATGAGTACATTTGTCTATCGAAATGCGTGTACAGAAGTTCGTGGTAAGTCGATTGTGAAGTGACATCCGAGACATCATCGAACATCATGGCTACCGCGGATGCGTCGGCTGAAGTGGTGAGTAGAATTTATTTCAAATTTCCGATTATATTACAAAAACATATTTTGTTAACATTTTCATTGCGCATGTTTCAGGGAGTTGAAGGTCTTACGGCTGGTGCCAGCTTATTATCACGGCCCGCAGAAGAATTCGAAAATGACGTAAGATAACCTATACTACTGTTAAAATATAAATGTCATGAACATTTCAATTAGCTTTTTTTTTATTGTGTGGTTGCCTCGTATATTTTGGCATTGATTATTGCTTCTATTGCCTCTCTCAGACTTTTTCGTTTCATTTATTAATTCTGCTTTAACCTCTTTACAGCCGTCAGTGGAAGCCATGTGGGCAATGAAAGCCTATGAACATGCAGAAATTTATTTTAATGTAAGTGATGTAGTTTTAGTAATTGTACATTGCCGTATGTAAATGTGTATCATGTTTAGCATCAGGGAAGTGAAATATGAATGGTTCCAGATTTTATGTTCAGTTGATCCAAAATTGTTGAAACTCACACCACATGATGATATGATTTATAAAACCTTTAGAGAAGAATTTCCAGATCTGAAAGTTGATGTCTTGGAAGAAGATGAAATGAAGAGCCCTGAAGGGAAATCTGTAAGTAAAAGAAGACATAGTAAATCATTCAAGATAACAATAAATAATTCTTATTTTCCTTTCTATTTTGTGCTTTTAACAGAAATGGAGACCATTCTGTGAAAAATTCAAGAATGTAGTGGAAGATTATAGTTTTGGAACTTTATTGAGACTTGATTGTCAAGGTGAATATTCTGAAAAGAATAGCATACTTGTCTCACGAATTCAGTTCTATGCCATTGAATTGGCTAGAAACAAGGAGGGACTCAATGATACAGTTCGTACAAACTTTCGGCCCAAGAGGCGTGCAAAGAACCAGTAAATTCTGTGTATTCGTGTGAAGTGATGCATGTGCTTTGTAGTGCTAAATGCTGACTGACATTTGCCTGTGGTGGTACCTTTCTTTGTATTTTTACCAAAAGTAATGTATCATGTTTTTGTTTCTGAATAAACAACTATTTGGGATTTTATTACACAAATATTACAACTTAATTAATTTGTTTTTTTGTTTTCTTTGCATGTCAAGTTTTATTGGGCCTGTGACCTCCCCTTACTGTTTTAAGATAAAACACGTAAGTACCAGCACATGAGTTTGAAGAGGATTTTAGATTAATAAAGAAAATGCATTGTCATGAAGTGCAAATATTTGGTTCCACTGAGATCTGAGCCCTGAACTTTGTCATCCAGGCAGAAGCTCTAAGAAGTGAGCTAATGAATCAAACATTACATTTGTGATAACTTAGTGATCTTATAGTTTTCAGCATTATTATATAATTATTAACACAATTTGCATTCAGGGTGAAGATGGAAAAAAATGGAATAACTGACACTTTGTAGGCTGACAATTGAATCTGAGTTTTGTCTTGAGAAAGAATATGTAGGTTAAAAAATTAATAAAGCTTACATTTAAGGGGATAACCACTCATAATTTTGTTTAGGAAATAAGGCTGAAAAAAAAAAATCAGAATATCAAGAAAACGATGAAACAAAGTAAGTATCTGAAGATGTGATACCACCTTAAATTGTAGAGAAAAAATATGTACACAGTTCCAAAGAAACAAGACCACAGTTACAAATTCTGTGAATGTATTAAGTCCCAGAATACCATTGGAAATCGTAAATTAACAATTTTGATGGTCTGTGACAATCCACAATTTCAAATAATATACTCTCACTTAGAATACTTAACACTACTCCTTTTCTAACTATTGAATTTTGAATAAATGATAGCAACAAGGGTTGTTAGCAAAATCTGACCATTACAAATGTCCATTTCCATGTAATAGAAACTATTTTGCATAAAAAAAACAAGCTACAATTTTGATTTAACAGTCCTGTCAACAAAATAACTAAGCCCCAAATCTTCTCATGTCTAGTAAAATTATAGTTCAAGAAAACACATGGACAATGCATAAGGTGAAACTAGAATGTCTTTTCACATTTTTCAAAATGTATAGCATTCATAAGAGAGCAAACAGTTTGCCTGAATACTTCTACTAATAAGTTACTTTTTAGTGAAATGATCTGTAAATATTTTTTTTTTTTTTTTTTTCCAATTTCGAAATATAGGCACTATTGAAGCCAACTTTATTTTTATCATAAAACTGAGAATCATACTTATATCACTTTAAATTTCCATATGAAAATGATTTTAAAAAGTTATTCAAATTCATTCTGCTTACCAATACTATCATCACCTCTCCCTATTCTGGAGCAAAGAGTTGGAAAGGAAGCCTCAGAACTAGCCAATCAAATGAGGAGAGCCAACAAATGGATCTCTGAAACATCTTGATGTATATCTGCGTATAGCCCTAAAATTGTATTGCTATCATTAAATTATGATAACTTGATCAACAGTTATGTGCCAAAGTTGATTGTCAAGGTGAATATTCTGAGAAGAATAGCATACTTGTCTCACAAATCCAGTTCTATGCCATCAAATTGGCTAGAAAGGAGGGACTCGGTGATGCAAAATATGTGGTTAATTACCGATATTAAAAATGAGGTCGTATATTTTACAGTATTACTTTCATGAGCTTATTTTGTTTAAAACTACTATTATTTCATATTAAAAATACATAGTGTAAACTCTATAACAAACAGCTCCCTATAGCATAGTCATTACACGAGTTTGTTTCTTAGTTTACTTATAAGATTGTGGGTGAGGTAGATACCTTCTCTAAATAAATAAAAGATGTTGTTCAGTATCAAATGTAAATTTAAAATTAAAATATTTGAGCTGAGGAACTGGGAATCCAGGACCAGGTGGTACCAGTCGAGTAGGAGATTCAACATTAGGATACTTAATCAACTGATGATTTTTGGAATTGTAACCTTAAACCTTACAAATACAAAAATAACAGTCGTCCCTGTGGTTTGTTTGCTCCCTCCATCATTGGGGCAGCAAATCTAAAAGGCTGTAATTGTCCTTTGTACCATAAGCAAACTTTTTCTGCACAGCTGTCATACTGTGTGAGGAGCTTACACTTTATCTTGATCTCCTATTCTCCAACCAAAACTGCATAATACACTTTTTTTGATGAAATCTGTTATACTTCTTGATTGTGTACTCACCACAAATAAAACAGAAGCAGTCTGGATTGGTAACACAACATTGATGGGACAGTTTTCAAAATGCATTTTCAATCTTTAGAAACTGTTTTCAGTTACTTTGATGCAACTAGATGACCTAAGTTAATGTATTCCCTTCAATTGACACTACTGTACCAAGAGAATGAGCAACAAAGTGGGCTCCAATTTTTAGATACAACCCTTTTTTTTTTAATCTGATTATCTTCAGAAGGGGGCTACTAAGAGAACAGATAACAATTACATTCCTAACTGAACAGAACCTTCATGCCTACACTACTTACTAAGAGAGAGTATTATTAGAATATAGTAAGTGTTTAGAATATTAGAAATCATTTTAGAAAAAATTTGGTTACAAATGTAAACATATGAATTCACTACAAAACAGGAAATATGTTTTATGCATTTGAAAAATGTCTGTACGTGATGGAGAAGGATGGACTTCGTTTTCATTTCCAGCACACCAAGAACCATAAAGATTAGCCCAAAATTATCAAATCTAATTTTTGGTTGTAGACGTGTGTAATACAAGTTGATAACGATTGTGCCAACTTCAAACACAGCCAAGAGATCTGACTGTTCGTAAACAATATTTCAGCTGATAAAGCTTCAAAATCTTTAATGTTAATAAGACAACATATCTAAGATTTTTTTTTATTTATAAACTGTTTTCTATTGTTTGTGATGTTTCTTGTTTTGTGTGTATATTGAAAAATAACAACTGAAACTAATTATTTTGTTAAAGCAAAATGCACAGTATTGTTCAGAGCAATACTGTGCCTAGATTATTGCACATATCATGGATTATACTGGAAAGGGACACAATTACGCATTCTAATTTGTGAATGACAATTTTTCATCTTGTGTAAACATACTAACAAAAAAAGTACCTTTTTAAATAAAGGACACTTTTATAATGTACCGGACTTAAATTTTAATTTTTGTTGTTTAATTAATTAATTAATTGTTGTTTCATGAAAGTGGTCTGCAAGTGTAGTATATTGCATTGTGTTTCTTGGCTTATTTCTTGCACTCGATTCATGGGATATCAGAAATTGTAATTTTTGGGTTTTACATATTATATTTTGGTTATAAATTTAATTAAGATTTTAGTCTTAAAATTAGTCTCAAATGTTAATGAAATGGAGTTGTAGAGAGTAATTATGAGTTTGGCTATTTCTTTTAAATTCAATAGTAATGCAATCAGCCACATAATGAAGGTTAGGTCGTGATTGGTATGTGTCATTTCTTTATCATCTAACACTAGTAAAAAGTTTATGGCATTTGAAGAAGTTAAGTCTGCTTGGTAGGATGGTATATTTGCTTCGCAAATAAAATATAACTACATATTACTAGGGTAACTTTGCAAATTTAAAAGAAATTATCTTGTTCATTGCTCTGCCAAGTTGCTTTTCTAATAAATAGAGGCACCAATGATTTCATTGAACAGATGAATTTTTTTTTAATTGTGTATTTTTGGCGATCACTTCAGAGATCTTTATCTGAGTTTTTGTTTTTGTCTTGTAGAAGAGGAGTTTTTGGAAATCTGCAACAGTTACTTATACAGCCCATTCAGTGAAATTTGTTTTGATTTTATTTACTTCATAAAATAACTTTGAAAGAAAAAATTGAGAAACTTTGTGATGATCGGGGAGTACAATCTGCATGCTTAACCAATTGTAATAAAAACTATTTTTTGTTTAATGCCAAATAAAATTCTGTTTCTGATCAAATATTTTGTGTTATATTAGCTCACTACAAAAATTCACATATAATTGGTGTACAACACTTTGCCAGATGACATTAAACGATTAAATTCGATAGAAAAGTTAAAGTCCCAAGTAAAATCTTTTCTGCTGCACAACTGTTTCTATAGAATTCGAGACTATACCGAGCATCAAAAGGAAAGTAACATTAATTTTAACAATGAGAGTTAATGTAATTATTTATCATTTGGACTGTATAATTCTAAAGAACCTGTAACAAGAATTGTACCACTGTTTCTGGGTTGATGGCCCCCATCTCGATCAGGTTTTTTGTCCAGTTTCCCTGATCCTTTGAGCAAATGGTGATATGGTCCCTTGTTTTGCTTCTGGACATAAATGTAACTTCATTCTTTGTGCACGTCTTCTGAATTTCAGTGGGAAATATAGTTATTCAAATTATCGTTTTCCATATTATCGCGGCAAAAAATATTATTCTTTCATGAAGTGCGTGATGAGGGTTAAGGGCAGAAATTTATAGCTAATTTACCTTTGAAAATATATTTTATTATATAGGAGCGAATATTTTGTCAACAAAACTTGAAAAAAACTCTTTTTCTATTTTCAAAATTCGACTAGAATATGGTTTAGGATAGAGATCACAGAATTATGAAAACGTGCACAAATTTCACTTCTCCCCATAGCTCGTCACACACACAGTTTTTAACTGTTTTAGACATAAATAAATAAACGTAATAGTGAAACTTGGCAATGTTGCACCAGAAAACGTGAAAATAGGGCAACTCTAACAACATAGTTGCATTCTTTTCTCAAATTCTTGCATAATGGTGTTTCGAAATTGTTCATATTTCATATTTATTTGATTTTTAATGATTTGTCATTCTAGTAAAAATTGTCCATGATTTTTATTGTTACTTAATTACAAATTAATCTTAAATCTTACCAGTAGTCCTATATAAAAATATATGTATAAAATATTGAAATTTCTTATAACAAAATTCTTTTAATTAATCATTATTAGTTAATTATCATTATTATATTTAATTAGTCATTGAATTGTAATGTAAGTTAATTGAAATAATTAATTTCCAATTAATCAATAATTATTAATTAACAAATAACATTTTTTATTTACTTTTAATTAAAATTATTTCTTGTAATAAATTTGTATGTAGTATGTGTCTATATTTCATTGATTTCCTACATTTTATGAACTAGTGTTGCTACAGAATGGCACAGACTTTCCCCTATTAGTTTTCTATTTCCTTTGGTCTCGGCTAGCTATTCGGATTTGACACTGCTCTTGTCAGCTGCCAGCTGTCATTGCCCAAAGTACATGTTTTTAACATTTTCTTCATTTTTCAGTTTCGTAATGATAGAATGGAAATATTATTTAAAGAATATTAAAGAACAGTAAAAGCTTCTCCTAAATGGCAATTTTGTTTGATAAATTTGGAGCTGTTTTTAAGAAAATGCCGTTTAAATGCTACTAAAAATGTGAACTTTTAAGCACTTTTTCACAGAAAATTTTTGAATTTTCGAAAAACTTAATTTGAAGTCATTTGAAGTATATTAAATCATAAATACAATACTGTTTACAAATTGCTGAAAATGTGCGTATTAACGGCGTGAGAGATCTTTTTAAAAAAATACATTTGTGTATTTTTTTTTTTTAAAAAAAAGAACTTTACGTCATATTAAAGAGTGCAATTAACACTATCTGTTCGAAAAGTGTGAAGAAATAATTTCTAGCCATTTTTGAGAAAATGACGTTTGAGTGTTTCTGAAAATGCGGAATTTTAAGCTAGTTTTCTCAGAAAACTAGCTTAAGTTTCTAAGTAACTAGCTTGAGTTTTCGAAAAACTTTATGACTTTATTCAAAGCACATGTACTCAAATATAATAATGTAAACAAATCGCCACTAATATAAATAGTAACGACGTTGGAGACAACTCAAAAAAATTTATTTTTATAATTTTAAAAAAATGAATAGATCAATGTGGCGTTTATTTCATCTCATAGAGTCAGGCTCTATCCCTACCAAAAGTGTAAAGAAAAAATTTGGAGCCGTTTATGAGAAAATCTTTTTGTAATTTTTAAAAAGTGCACATATTGCACGCAATATTGCACGAAAACTAAAATTTTGAAAAACATTTGCATGACCTTTATGAAAGAACTCAATATGCAGAACAAATTTTAGTTGAAGAAAAAGTCTCTATCTACAATTTTGTAGTTGGAGAAAGACGCCGAAAAAAATTCAAACTTTCACAATTTTCGAAAATTCAGAGTTATCCGTGAAAATCGGACTTATGCCATCTTAATAAGTGTATTTTACTCTATTCATACAAGAAATTTAAAGAAAAAATTTGGAGCCGTTTTTGAGAAAAGTTTGAAAATCCCCGGGGGACTTCGTATAAAATACCCCCAAATTTTGAAGAATCTTTTTCAAAATCTCAGAGCTTTGACTAGAAGCAGATTGATCGGGGAATATCCATTTTGGAACAAATCGTACGTATGGTTTAGGCGCTAGCAGTGTCCACAGACGGACGTTTTCCTTTCAATTGGTTTTTCGGTATCAAGGACCTAGAAAACAGGGTTTCTGGCTACATCACGTGTTAGGGGATTTTTTTCTTAATTTAGCAACTGGTTTTATCCACTTTTTCGTTTTCACGGTCCGGCACGGGAAGTGCTATCCAGGTGCACGGGAAATGGTCCAACTGTGAGAGACGGAACCGCATATCCACACACACGCACACTAGGAATTTACTCAATTACTATATGTAGGTAATCTAAAATGAAGTATAAATAATTAGTTGTTTTTTTTATAAAAATACTTTTCGAGATTTAAGGGCGGCAAACTTTTCAAAATTTTCCAATTGGTGTCACCCCTAAAATGGTGTCACTTGAGACGCGCCGCCCCCTCTTATGACGCCACTGACGCTACCCACCCAACTCGAATCCCCTCTACAAATCCGAGTGAGATCTCGGCTGCGAACTTATAGTATTACAACAATGGAAGGCAAGACTATCTACTGACCAGAAGGTTTTCGTATTGATGAGCATTACCTTGATTAGGCCTGATAGTATGGAACTGCCTCTGTACTTTAATAATAATAATAATAATAATAATAATAATAATAATAATAATAATAATAATAATGCAAAAATCACGTTACCAAAGCTGCTGTTACTTTCTTTCCTACTTCGTATTTGCATGGTAAAGAAATTATTGTAGTTATGTAGCGGAAAGTGTCGATATTACGTCAGAAAAAAATCGTAATGTGGGGCCCTAATATTGAAAAAGTAGATAAAGTAATTCTTATAAGTTGTGAATTACTTCTAACAGGTTGAATAATCAGAATCCACGTTTTGTGGGTCCGAGTAGGTACCAAAATATTGGTCTACGGCAAAATCAGTCTGTCCGTTTGAGGTCAAAGCTAGAGCCAAGCCTTGGCGATGCCTTTAATCTATTGGTCAACAGAAAATCGTGTGTTGGGTCATATGTGGTGGAACGAGTGGAAGAGTTAAGTCCACGTAAGTAATATAAATACGTGATGGAAATAATCAACACCACCTAGACTTACAAGGCCTGAGCAGTCATTCAAAATGGCCGCCTAAGAAGGCCATACAAAACTGGCATACGATGTAAAATTGTGGTTATCAGACGAATATATATCATAAAATACTCTACCGAATAAGAAGAAAAAAAGGTCTACTTTCTTCAGCTGGAAGATTTTACATCAATATAAGTTATTTTTCAGACGAAGAAAGCTGCGTACATTTTCAATTAATACTATTATTATCACTTACAACGCCCAGTACATCAAATCCTATCTGTTCTAATCCCAATATCCTTTTTTAAAAATATTTTGCAAATCCTGATTTTAAATGTATCTCCTCCATCATGAGAGTCACTAGTTTATCATCACTATCACTTAATTTACATAAGTATTTGTTTCTTGTATGCTTTAAAAAATATCAATTTGTTTCATTTGAGGTTCTAAACAAAATAAAGAACACCATCTCATTTCAGTAAGTTGAGGAAACATTATTAACCAAAAATGTTTGAAATATTTATAAGAATATTGCTATATGGTAAATACCATAAAAGACAAAATGAAAAACCATGAACTCTACAGATATGAACTTCTTTCTTAACAAGGAGTTTTATTCGTATCAGCATAAAAGCAACAGACCTCTCAAATTGTTAATTTGTGGTATTGATTTGAAGTAAGAGGTCTGAAATTGAAGCAAAACAATCATGAAGACTGTTACTACTACTTGTATTAAAATATAACTTAATCTAATCTTTTCTAAAACATTACTAATTTAATTTGTATTATATACACCATCTGATATTGCAGTGTCTCCAAATTTTTTAATACCAAACTCTATTGATAATTTTAGGGGCATAATTACAATCAACATGTTGAAAAAGAATAATGCCTTCCTTATTAATAATCGACCAATAATCGTCCACAATAAGCAATTCCAGTTTGCTTTTTAGTACATCAAATGTACTGAAAGACATTTTATTTAATTTTGCAATGTTTTCTTTTGCACTTTCTTCAATAGCGACAAAGTGATACTCGTTTTCTAAATGCAATTTCTTTTCTTGAGAACTTCCTCCTTATGAAGTGATTGGACATTTCAAGTAAGCAGGACAATTAGATATCAAAGAAATCACAGCTCCACGAGACAGTCGTGTATGTTTTGAAGGAACACTAATTTTTAGTCCATTATCGCAATAAAACACTGAATTCTTCTCAATTTTCCACGTTCTCAAATGCAATTCACAAAACTGAAAGTAAACACCGAACTTAGCAACTTACTCTTTTCACTTTTTATCTTAATTCCCTCACCCGGGGACACAGCCCTTATTTACCATGATTCTCACTATTATCAACAACAGACTATAACCACATATACACAACTCGAAAGCTTCCCGTGCTACTCAACGTATATAACTGGATCATCTCAACTTGAACAAGTCAGCCTTTTCTAGCCGCTATATTGGCTTTGAAAAACTGTACTGCGCAGGCCTTGTGTCTCGATGGTGTTGAAATAATGCAGGTTGTTAAAAAATATATAAATCTCCAAGAAATAAATACATTTATTTAAAATATATTGCCTCTTGTTTCATTATTTAATTGTCAATTTTACACCAGGTAATTTTGTAATACATAATCCGCCATTTATTGCTGAAGTTGTAAACTTAATTGGCGAAAGTTAGAACCTAACTTCCCAACGGGCAACACCTTGATGTCGTTTTGCACTATTGGTCTTCACTCTCCCTGGGAAACAACACCATTGCCCTCCATGTTTATGAATCCAGGAGGGCAGTAAGTAGCTTGTGCCACCTGGCACAAATAATTGTGGAGGCAAACTGTAGGAACTTAAATTTGTAGTGTTTACGGAACAAGTAAGTGGCTTGTCTATACACCTGCTAGCAATAATGCCAAAGGTCGTAGTCCTCCTCCCACGTGAAAGTTTGTAATTAAAATATTTTTAACTTCAGATATTTTTCCAGGAAAAGGACAGTTTATTCAATGCTTCATCTGTCACAAAAATAAGCCGTGAGTCGTCTAATTTCCGATCGCCGAAACACACTCGAATCATTTTCGGAGCCTGCAGCACCCACATTGACCCAAATAAATTTATAATTGTCGTCGCAACATGCCAATAGCACTAAACTAAAATAACTTTTATAATAGTGATATGTGGACCCACTTGACGCAAGGCATTGACTTGGCCACATGCTTCCAATCAATTGCCCCCAAGGTGTGTGGGAAATTCCATCGGTCATTGAATTCCTGAGTCCACACCTTTTCCGTGGCTGGCAATTCCATGTAGAGAGGCAGCTGCAATCCCCAATCACTTCCCCTGGCGAAAATCGGTGTGTTCGCTAAACGTACGCCAATGTAGGGCAAACGTACACGGAATGCGCATCTGCTATGTACTGATGTGAACAAGAGCTTGTCACGATATGCGTTTTTGTGTACCAAACGTGTACTTTGGCCCAAATGAATGTACGCTTGAGCTGAATTGGAACGTACACGACGTCACGTGTACACGATGTACAGACGATGTACGTGTACCATTACCAATCGATGCGTGCACCTAGGTTACGAAAACTAACCTAACATATTTCCAGTGGAATGCGTTCCAGTAGAAAATCTTTCATGATTCTGCCTAATTTTCTTCCGGAAAAATTCTCATGAGAACCGAATGTTTCTCAGAGATACATTTTTCTACTGAAGGTTCCACAAAAAAAAATATCCAAACAGAATTGTGCAAAAGATTACTACTGAAACTGTCCGCGTAAAGGACTCACTAGTTTGATGTTGAATCAAGTACATTCAAATGTGATATATCATGGAAGATGTTACAGACACTTTTGATACTTAACAAAACAGCAGTCACACAATGTAAATAAACACATTTCTATGAATGAATTTTAATATCTCATAACCTCATTCTTACAAATTGATTGTATTACTGGTGGTAGATGGGAACAGAAAAATGTTTTGCTCGTAAATGGATTACCTTGAATTAACTACAGCCCTTCTATCAAACATTGCTTCTCGCAGGTGGGGTGCATTGAAAGAATCAAACAAAACCAAAATTAAGTTTAAACAAAAACTTCCTTTATTAACTCTTATCGCTATTCACAACCTCGTCTGCTGCTCTTGGGCTGTAAAGGAGAAGTTTACATATAACACAGGGATGAGTGAATTTCAGTATCTGGCCTTAATCTCAGTAATAGTTCTCTTAAAATTTGCTTGTTTTAAAGGTAGTTAGGAATAGGAAGAGATGAATAATACACTCACTCTGGTGATATTATATTCTTTTTACCTGAGAATACAGGAAAAAATAAAGAGAATTTTGGAACATTTAACATCATAATCAACTTAAACCTAGAGTTCCAATTCATGAAATAATTGTTGTGATAAGAAGTATTCTAATGAACATAGAATTTTCATTTAATGAGGTAATTTATCAATGATTGACTGGAACTCCAATTGGTGGTTAACTTAGTTCGGTGTTTCCAGAAATTGTTAAGCGTAGACTTGAAGAATCAATCCTACCTGGCTTGTTAAATTGTTTTTGTACAAAAGATATATGGATTATTATTATATGGAACTATTAATTATAGTTGATGAAAATGACACATTAAATTTTCTCAATATGTTTAATTCTTGTGATGAATCCAGTTCACTTTAGAAAAAAAATAATCAATCTATAAACTTCCTAAATATCTATATCAAACATGACAACGGAAAAATATCAACAAATTGGTACAGAAAAGGTAATGCTGCTAATTGTATCCTTAATTATTTACCTGAACATCCCATACAGCTAAGAGAGGCATTGTTTATGGCCTCGTAGATAGAGCAATAAAATGATCGCATCCCATACACCAGGAATGTCATATAAAAATAGTACATGATATATTTATTTTAAAAAAATCCTGTTGAGTTTATAAAAAAGCACATAAAGAAGAAGAGAGCAATGCTATGTGGAATGTTTAATATCATACCTGATCAACCCTATTCCAAAACCTTAGCTGTTAACAAAACTATAGTTTTGCCATATGTACCTAAAATTACTAACAAAATAATAAAAAAATTAAAATATAATATCTAGACATATATTAACAAACAAACAATCTTATTAGAAATGTTAAAGATGTAATTCCAGCTTCTGAAGTAGAAAAAGGAAACTATATCCGTTGCCAACAATCATGTATTGGCCAAACAAAACGAAGAATAAAACAAAGAATACATGAGCATAAAAATAACTTGGAGAAATTCATTAAAAACAATTTCAAAGCACAGAATTCAGCATTCACTTAAATTTGATTTTGAAAATCTATCAATTTTAGACAAAAACCAAGAATATATGCCAGGTTAATTTCCCAAACGTTATTTATCAAAATTAATAAAATAATAAATTCAAATCAAGAGGGTAATCTTCTTACCACTTCCTATTCCACTTACTACTTTAAATAAAATAAATCACAAAATTTTTTTGAAAACATCTTAAGATGAGTCTCTCTCCATAATTGTATTTTGTATTTGCATGTGTTGCTGGTAGTTTTATCATTAAAAAATATAACTGTTATTTTTAAAATGATTTTGCAGTATTTACAGAACTTATGCCTGAAGATAATTTATTTTTATAGTTTTCAGAATCTTATGTTTTAATACAATCAGTAGTCCTGTTTATTACGCAATCAGTGAATTGTATTTGATGTAATTCCAATTATAGAAATATCTTGTTTTTATTGGAAGCACAACGTTTCACAAACTAATTGTTTGAAACTTCAGGTACGTACATGTATTACATCAAATACAATTTACTGATTGCATGTTAAACAGTACTTCTGATTGTATTAAAACACAAGATATTGAAAACTATAAAGAGAAATTACTGCTTAATAGGTTAAAAAGAAAGTACTGTTTAATACGCAATCAGTAAATTGTATTTGATTGAAATTGTAATGTGTAAATTGTAATGATTGAAATATATTTGTTTTTATTGGAAGCACATTTCACAAACTAATTGTTCACTACTTCAGGTACATACATGTATGTACCTGAAGAAAATCTTGTTTTTAGAAAATAGTTAGAAATATCTTATTTTTATTGGGCTTCCAATAAAAACAAGATATTTCTATAATTGGAATTACATCAAATACTGATTGCATATAAAGCAGTACTACTGATTGTCTTCAGACATAAGATATTGAAAACTATCGAAAGAAATTATATTCATTCAATTATACACAATAGACAACATTAACCAAATTAGTGTAAAAATTAGCATATGATAGCACATTTTATTTGCATATTGCAAGAATGTTAACTAATAGTGTAGTATTTTTGGGCATTCATTATGAAAACTTGAAAAATTAGCTAATGTGAAGTAAAATACTTCAGTTAAAAAAATATCAAAAACATCCAATTGGAAACCTGTCGTAACGTATTGCATGTAGCACAATTCAATTAACATGTAGGCTTACTAGTCATAATAACTCAAATATATCTTGGTTCTTGAAAGAGTCAAGGAAAATTATTCTTAAGTTTAATTTTTAAGAAAATCATTAGTTAAAAAAAATAAATGCTATGGAGCAACACAATATATTATACTTTATAGCACTTGCACACTTTGCTATACCACTTGAAAATCAAACAAGTTATTTCACTTTCTAACAAAATTATTTTATCTGCTATAGTTAAAAAAAAACCTATCACACGAATGAAACCATATTTTCTCTGTGGCAATATATGTTATTTCACTTTCTAACAGAATTATTTTATCTGCTATAAGTTAAAAAAACAACCTATCACACGAATGAAAACCATATTTTCTCTGTGTCAATATATGTGTTGTGGTTTCATTGAAATACACACGCAATTTTCGAAATTGACCAAATCACTGCCTATGAACTGGTGGAACTTAATCTTCATAGTGTGGTCAGTTTATAAACAGCCAGCATTTTGAATATCCTAGATCATACATTTATTAGTTTCTTTTCTACCTCATCAATAATCAGATTATGACCACTCGACACGTTGGTGAAGGTAACCCTAATTTTTTTAGGGGTTATTTCTGAAACAATAAATATACTATTATTATGTGTGTATTAAATTTAGTCACAATTAAAGAAACGTATTTGCTTACCATTAAACATGATTGTGTTAGGATTATTTCATGCGTTAACTCTTTACGGGCCATCGATGACGATACGAAGAGAGTTTGTTTGCCACAAGTAAACATACTGGTGTTTGGTAATTTCAAGAGCAGACATTCGATGGGACACACATCCACAAAGAAATTAGAAATGAAATTATGCGATTTCCACAGAAAATTGGCGCTTACTTCACGAAATCCGCACACTGACCACTGATTAATATATAACTAAACTGCAATCTTCTAAAAGGGCGCGAACTCACCTAACCAAACCTATAACCAATACTAACCAACTTTGTTTGTGCACACCTTATTTTGTATACAAACGGTACGCTTTTTACGGTTTGTGCACACCTCTGGCACACCTTATACAAACGGTTTCAAACTAAGCGTACAAGAGATATGGACTACTGCAGAGCAGGGACGGTGCACAGTAGGTACACAGTATGCTACACTACAGGAACAAGGCACGAAATGAAAAACACGTACAACACAGCTGCTATACAGACCCTCACAACACGGATTTTCGCCAGGGTCATAGGTTTCGTGAACCTCTGACACAGTGGAGTGGCCTACTTGAATTCCCAAGTCAAGTTTTGGAAGGCCCCAGGAACTAAGAATTTCACTCTCATCGCCAGTCGAAATTCCGGTGACAGGGTCTCCCTTTTGCTTCTCTTCAGAAATCTTCTTTTATTTTCCCGTATACATACGTATGTACGGAGTAATATACGTAGTATAGGGAAAGTTATGTAATGCTGTACGAAAAAAACGGCGAATTTTCGGCAGAAAAAAATTATTACCGGACCCTGATAACGAAAAAGTGGATAAAACAAGTTGCTAAAATTAAGAAAAAAATCCCCTAACACGTGGTGTAGCCAGAATGCCTGTTTTTGTGGGTCCTTGATACCGAAAAAAACAATTGAAAGCAAAACGTCCGTCCGTCCGCGTGTCCGTCTGTAAACACTACTCGCATCTAAACCATAGGTAGGGTTATTTTTTTTCACATTAAAGAAACCCCTGTCGATCTGGCTCGAGTCGAAGCTTTGAGATTTGGAAGAAAATTCTATAAAATGTGGGGTACTTTACATGAAGACCCCCGGACATTTTCAAAATTGGAAAACCCTACGAAGGTGAGTTAATTATGCCGTATCTTCTTTCTAACCCAAATTTACCTAATCCAATATTAAAAATTTAGCTATTTTTAAGTAGGTTCCCTTCTCTCGTTGAGTAAATGATGGGAATGATTCGAAACTAATATTGTTGTAGACAAACTTCCCATTTCCAAAGAAAATTTTAATGATTTGCAAGTTCTCAAAATAGTTTGCTGCATCATAGCGCAAAAACTACTATTCCAGCTTTGAAACAGCGTGAATGAGGCGTTGGAAGAAACTCCAAGAAGCACAGCATTTTACGACTCCTTGCTATTAAAAATAGGAAGGTGTTGTTTTACATTTAAATAATAGTGATACGCTTGATTTTCTCGAAAAATTCTTTGAATTTTTTCTTCATCATTTCTGAGGAATTACTTAAGAAAGTAATCTTGATTATGTTACAGTTTAATTTTTTTAAATTTCATTGTTTTTTTCCAATATTGTACAATATTTGTAAAGATAAAACCTATTTTTGCCAGAAAAGTGTTTATTTTCAACATGACAAACCCTGATTTTTTCCTCTTAACGTACGGAGTTTAACCCATTTATGCCCACTGGGTCGTTAACGACCTGTCAAAGAATACAAAAAAAACTTTAACAATTTCATAAAACTCTTACAATGCTATGAAAACACAAAATGAAAGGCACTCACTGACTAAGCGGTGCTATCTGACTAACACAGCAAGAAAAACCAAATTAATGTAAACATTGTAAAATGTATTGAAGGTTACGAGGCACACATGGCTGGATTTTCCAAACCAGACCACTCTCACAGCACCACAGCTCCTCCTAATTACACAGCTGTCTAGTAGAGGGTCTTAATGCAGATAAAAAGAAATGCCTTTCACCGACGTGTATGCTTCACGCTCAAGTCCCGCACAGCCACTTCCGCCTTGGCCCAACTCCACCAGCGTTCACTCCCGCCAACCGCCCGCTCTGGCCCGCCCCGCGTATTACACCGGGCGAGGCGCAGAGGGCGGCCAGCCGGCCAGCAGGAGGAGGGGCGGACGGAGGCGGGGGGAGATACGGGCGGCGACGGCGGTGGTGGTGTGGTGGTGGTGGCAGCGGCGGGTGACGGTGGTGATGTCGACGTGACGTCATCGGTTGTCGGCGGCGAGAGTAGCTGGTTGCAACCTGGCCGGGCGGTGGTAGAACCGCCCTATGCGTTAGAGGCGCGGGGAAACAATGATTAATTAATGTGTTAATTAATAATTAATTTTTTTAAGTGGGACGCGTGAACTTTGGAGTTGGCGCCCCCATAACACACTGGTTGTAGCATGGAACTCCCATAATTCTGGCGGGAGTACCCACAAAGAGTGCCCAGGTAGGCGGAAGTCGCAGGAACTTGTCCGCGCCGACCAAAATGTGCTAACACGACCCGCTTAGAAAAATGTCTATACTTGTTATATATGTCAAATATTTATCTTCAATGATACCATACATCCATTGATATGTATTTTTTGGCATTCCCTGCATCTCAACACTCCCTCGATAATCTTTGTCTCATTTCTGAGAATCTTTCTGCGCACGTGTGTTGCGTCATTGTCAGATTCCGCGCCGGCTACGAAAGAATCGTTTAGTTCATGAGAGGCAAGAGACTTAGGTGCGGTGATTTTGCATTTCTGTAATCCTAAAATGTATGTCTTTTAAATTATGTATGAACTATATACGTATCTCTGATAATTGTGCAGTTGTACTTCCATAAAATCGTGGTGGGTCGTTAACGACCCAGTGGGCAAACAAGACTCTTTATCTATGATAATTGTGCGGTTGTATTTCCATAAAATCGTGGTGGGTCGTTAACGACCCAGTGGGCAAATAAGACTCTTTGTCATAACTCGCCCTACATTTGGGAATACTTGTGCGTTACATACATTCTGGCGTTTTACACATTTAGGCCACATAAAGGATTAATAACCTATGAAATGCTTTCATTGTTGAAAACTACAGATCTCAAGGATGGGCAGGTAGATTTGGAAGTAGTAATTACATCCTCAGTTGTTGAAAACGACTCCGGTGATGACTTCGGAGATGAAATGTGCAACGATCCCGATGGTCTCGGTAAAAATTTGCTTCAAGCTCTGGTAGAGTTAGGAGGAAAGAAGAACCCTTTGCGATAGGCTTGAAACTAACTGAAATAACTACAGGGAAGAGTCGAATAGTATTCAGTTGCACGGACAGGAAACTGACAATTTTCAAATTTCTTCTGGGTCAGTGCTTCTATCCAATCGATAATCAAAATACACTCAGACAATTGTTCTAAATTCGTTTCTCAGAACGCGCAATGGCTGAATAAACCATCAACAAAAGCCTCTTGCAAAATATGATCTACCAATTGATTTGATAACTATTTTGTGATGAGTTGTGGTGACAGATTTGTTTAGATATCAGTGTTATTTTCACCGATATTATAGAGTGGGGGTGGACCAAATAGATCAAAACATAGCCTGTTACAGAATGGGCATTAGAGGGGGAAATTATACATTTCAGTAGTTTTCTGAATGATTGATGTGGCTATGAACAATATGTTGCAACTAGCAAGAGCCTATCTTCAGATAACGTACAGTTTCATAGAGAAATTGCGAAGATTCTGCTGCAAAAATATGGTGTTTCGCATTCATCTCCAAGATCGGCACGTCAAATAAACATCGGTAATACTATCTCACATTCAACACACATAACAGTAGGATATTTGTTGATTGTTGGACATTCACGACGCCAGTGGGCAGTGTGTAGAAACAAAAAACTAAAGGGTGTTCACATGTAAATTGCAAAGTTTCTCTTACAATAAGAATTTTTATACTCCTAAATAAGATTTTTTTGTATAATAAATGTATATTAACAGACTATACAAAGAAATAAAATGTAAAATATTGTTATCTCTAATGAAGTCTTATGTGCCCACTGGGTCATTAACGCCCCCCCCAAAAAAACACTTTCGAATTATTTCTATCAAAATGTTCTTGTCATACGTGTTCACAATACTAAAAGAAGCCTAATATCACGTTTTGAAAGAAATTGGTCTGAAAAAAAATTTCTGGGCATAAATGAGTTTATGAGGAAATGTCTCACCATTGATAATGGAAAAAGTAGGTTGACGAGTAACATAATTACAGCTCTTTGCAGGTAGAAAAGGAAGTTATCGGTGTAGTTTTTCGTATTTTATTGTTAAATGGTTGTCAGATTCTGACTTTCAAACATTAAACTTCAGTTTTCTCCATTTCAACTCCAGCTGACAAAACTGGTTCTTTCCCACTGGCCTTCATAAACAGACTCCTTATTTTATCTTGAAACCCATGTCTGAAAGCACTTGCTCTTGTGATTTGGCTTTCATGTATCCTTGTCGCCAGTCAAGATTGCAATGGCGGGCTTGTCAGCGGTGGCGGTAATCTTCATAGAGGGTCTTCCTACAAACTTTATTGAAGATAAATATTTTTTCTTATGAAATCTGGTCTTCAAAATTGATCTTTATAAAATGTCATGTAAAGTTTTAGAAAATATGAGTATTTTTGCGTAATTTTGAGTGAAATAGTGACAAATTTTTAAATATTATGTAAACAAAATGTTCTCAAATCTGCAAACTCAAGTCACGCGGTTTTCATTAAAATCTCAGAATGTTCGATAATTACAAATGTTATACTTTCTTTTTTTCAACACGCGGAAGATTTCTCCGCCATTGCAGACATTGTAGAAGTGGGTGCGGAACCTAATTACCTGAGTTTAAATCACAGCATGATCATATATTTTCACGGGCTAGAAACATTTTTGCCGGGTTCAAGTATATGAAGTAACTGTTAAAATTATGTGTGAAAGTACGTTCTGTTGTAGGATCACAAGTTCCTCATTTTAAATAATTTTCACACGTTTCCAATTATTTGTATTTCTATTCGTTATTCGACAGTAATATTTAGTTTTAACACGTGTTTAACATTTTGTATAATACCTTTTTAAACATTTTGCATTATTGTGAAAATTCAATGTAACACGAAATGTTGGGAGATGGCAACTATCGCTTCGGGCGGTTTCAGGTCTTTAGGTCCACGGACAAAATGTTTAATACTCGTTTAGGTCTAATGAACAGGAAGTCTATTGCCAACCAGGTCTAATGCGACTTAAGGTCTACGCGACAGAGGGTCTAATTCCAAAAGAGGTCTACAATTAGAAGGTTCAATTAATAAGGCATAAACACCGAAGGTCTAATAGATATACAAAAGTGTAATCGCAATGCTTCTCTTTCTTCATTTTAACGCCTGAAAACCAAAAGTCTATATTTTAGCAATGTCAATTAAATTTTCAAAATTTCTAATGGTGGCTAATTACCAGTATTATAAATATTGTGGTGATATTGACTTATATCTTTGGTCTTTGAGCTACAGACAGAATATTTTAACACCTATATCATTTTATGGACACTGCGTACTTTCTTAATTAAAGTGTATTATTCCTATTGTGATTTCATTTCAAACTGTAACATACAGGCGTAATGATATGTGAACCCCATTTTGTTATGTGTTTCTGTTAATGCATAATAGATTAGACATTCATGTCCGATAGACCAAATTTTTTTAGATATTTTTGACAATTATACCAACTATTATTATACATTTTAAAAATTAGACTAAATTTTCATTAAGCGCATTTTCATAGACCTTCTGACTAGACTTTACAAATTAGATCTTCTGTCATTAGACCTTATATCTTTAGACCTAACGACCTCTAACCCTTTGAGCACCTTTGGATGAGATTAATATGCATGTTGACGCTCCTAAGCTCTTGTTTACGTTCGAATACACGTAGTATTACATACATTTCCTGAGCATGCTTGTTGATGTTTGATTGCGTTTTAGTTTTTCAACTTTTTTGTTTAAGTGTCAATAAAACGAGGGAATGTGTGTATTTCATTCATTTTCCATTTAGGACCTAAATATTGATCTTATAAAGGATGATGATTGGAGGCGCTGATTTATCATCGAGTAGAATTTTTTGCATTCTCAGTAAGTACGGACATTATTGTCATTGAAAGTGGCATTAAATATAAACTCTACGAAAAGAATATTGAAAAGCTAGGTGTAATAGTACATAAGTAAATAAGTAGTACTACTGCATGGTGAATTCTGAATAATCAATTGGCTTATTTTATGAACGGAGTATTCTAACTTGAATTAGGTTTCTGACATATATGAGCCGTTCATTTGCGTTGTATTCTTATGTTCAAATTTTGTGTATTTTAAAATTCTCTTACTTTGCCCTACTCATTGGACAAATATATTGAGCTTGTAAGTTACGAGCAATTAAAAAGTTTCCGAACAAAATAGAAAGTAAGCTAATTTGTAGATCATTCAAATGAAAACGTGTTCTCTTTTGTTTGTTTTTTGTATTGCACCTAACTTATTTAAAGTTTTTATTAAAAATATGAGGATAATTTGTTTTACCCGCTAGGTACTCACTAACGAATTCTGAATATTGTTAAGGTCAAGCTATATCTTAACTTTTGATGACAAATCTCATGTAATAATCAATCGTTTTTGAGTTATCTGTAAATTGAGCCAACAAATATCTTACGGTTACACTATATCCAGCGTTGCCAGATTATTTATCGTCTAAGTCGTGATTTTTAACAAATGTTGGTGAAAATAATTGTAATTAATATTTTAATTGTATTGAAATAGATACATTTATCCACATTTCAATCACAAAGATCGTAATCAGTAGGTTATCAAATTTCAACAGTTGATATTTTATAGGCATTTTCGTAACCAGAAGTCGTCTTTGGGATTAGTCTGTTAAATTTTTGGCAGCTAAGAGCTCACGATCTTCATGTGCAAGCTTGTTTTCGAGTGCTTAACGATATCATTTATTCCAACGTGATAAACACTCCACTCTTTCTTCCACAGTTAACAACATGCTTTATACTCGTCTGACTTTACCTCGCCACAACCAGTTATCATCACTTGTTCATTTAATGTTGAATTTTGTTAAACGAGTGTTGTTAGTAGTTTAAGTTTCTTAATGGGTGTGTCTTGCGCCGACAAATCCAAACTGTCTAAAGAACTGTCGTCTTTTTTGCTTCAAACAAAGCGTGAAGGAATAGCCTCACAAAGTATAGTCGACACCGCTAGCTCGACGACCCATGATGCAATGCGACGACCTACTCACCCGACGATCCAACTCACTCGCTACTGTCGCTGAGATTTCTTTCGCGTCCTTTTCTTTCTTTCTTTTTTTTGTTGATTTTTTTTTGCATTGGGCACTTCAAACGAAATATTTTACAAAAGCGTGATTTGGCCTGTACCGTGCGGGACATTCACTTTTAGTGGTAAAAAGCGGGATGTCCCGCCAAAACCGGGACGTCTGGCAACGCTGGCTATATCCCACACATGAGACATAATACGAGGAGCCACAGCATTAACTGTAAGAAATAATACAAGCATAATGCTTTTTTCACGTGGTCACGTCACAGGAATTTACATTTTATCTTTTATTTAAATTAATTAAAATTTTTTGATTCAGCAAATGTTTTGTGTCTTTTTCACAGTTTAAAACCAAGGATCGAAAAAAGAAATGAAATGAAAATTAAACATGGAGTTATTGGATATTTATCATTTGATCCACAAATTACGCACTACGTAAAAACGACAGGACTTAAATATATATATGCAGCGAGTTTTTTACGGCTGACGCCGCATCTCGCTTCCCGATCTCCATTTTTCTCTATCATCCCAATCTCCTTCCTGCAGTCCTCTGGCAGCCATCGCGTCTTGTACGTCTTGGGCCCAGCTTCTTGGTGGTCGACCCCGTTTTCTTCTCTCGGGAGAGAATCCATTTCCATATTAATTTAGGCCATCTAAACTCCTCCATTCTTTCTAGATGACCATACCAGAGGAGGCGTTAGGTTTCAATTTTGTCGATAATATTTCGTTTAACGCCCATAATATCCCTTATTCTCTCATTACGCGCATGTTCCAGTTTGGAAATGCCACTGCTTCTTCTCCAAAAATCCATTTCAAGTGCAAGAAGTCTGTCTCGTTCTCTTTTATTCAGTCCCAAACTTCTGCACCATAGGTAGTAATACTTTCAACCACTGAGGAGTAAATGATCTGCTTTGTTCTCTTTTTTTATTTTGTCATTCCACAGAATGGGGTTTAGTTGCCGTATCGCTCGTTTACCTTGTCCAATTTTATTATAATGTCATCACTGCTTTTACCATTACATGATAAAGTGACCCCTAAATATTTAAAAGTTTTACAACTTTAATTTTTTCAGTCTCTATCTCTATATCTTCCAGCTCGTCATCTCCCACTTTCAAATACTCAGTTTTAGACATATAATCTTTAGGCCCCATTTTTCATATTCGTCTTTCAACTTACGGAGCATGTAACTCAAGTCATACATATCCCCGGCCACGATGACCTGATCATCGGCAAAGAGTAGGGTATACATAATTTCACCACCGACTGGAATGCCCATACCACTACATTTCCTCTTCCACTCTCCTAGGGCTTCCTCTAAATAGATCTTAAAAAGTGTCGGTGCCATAGTACATCCCTGTCGAAGGCCCTTCGTAACCAGGAATTCTGAGGAAACTTTATTGCCTATTTTGACCATGCTCATACAGTTGTTTGTAAAATTCTTTTACGGCTCTAACATAAGTTGTCGACACTCCATTCTTATATAAACTGGTCCACAACTTGTTTTGTGGGACAGTGTCGTAAGCCTTGTGTAGATCTACAAAAGCTAGATGAGTTGTTAAACCTCTACAAACTCTTTTTTCAATCAGGTTTCGTAATGTAAATATCCCATCTATACATGAGCGCCCTGGTCTAAATCCATTTTGTTCTTCAGAATCCTTCACTTCCCTCTCTATTCTGTCTTTCAAGATACGGCCGTAAAGCCTAGCTAATGACGGCATTACACTGATTCCACGATAGTTGGAACAGTCTTTCCTATTACCTTCTTATACAGAGAAGTGATTATTGCAGTTTTCCACTCCCGAGGTACGATATCCCCTTTCAGACACTTATCATACATCTTGGCCAGGATCTCGTAGAGTATAATTGGTACGGACTTTATTAATTCGTTATATATATTACCAGGACCAGGTGCTCGGCCGTTCTTACTAATTTTACAGCTCTGATTACTTCTTGAGTCGTTACCGGTGGGATGTGTAAATTTTCTTCATTGTACTATTCTCATTTACCATGTCCAGCAAAAAGTTTGGTCTATCTTCAGTAAGCAGTGCCTTATAATATTCCCTCCACTCTTCCATGCTTATTGGGCTAATACCTGCACAGTCATTATTTTGTTTTCTCATTGACTTCAGTATGCCCCATGCTTTATTTGCTCTAGTGTTACCAAAACATTTTTCTATATCCTCCCCTATATTTTGCCATATCTGGTTTTTTTGCTGCAGTAACTGCTTTTTGCGATTCTTTCCTCCTATCTCTATATATTTGAAGGTCTTCGTCACATTTTGTAGCGAGCCATTATTATAAGCCATTTTCTTCTTATATACTAACTTTTCTAGACTTTCATTCCACCACATTTCTTTTCCTATTCTTGCATGTTTTGTTCTCGTTCTCCTAATGCCTCGAAGGCAGATTCGTGTATCTTCTTCTTAACTACCTCATACATTTTAGTAGCAGAATCATCTGCAACGTCACACAGTTTTGTGGCTAATCATTTTATAAAAAAACAAGTAGACTCATCTTGAAGTTTTTGCAAATTATAATTTATTTTTAAAATATTGTTACCATCTTCAATTTTGTAAGTATTTTTTTGTACTTTTAAAAGGAAAGAAAATTCTGGACACCAGTAAATGATGATCTGATCCACACTCAGGGCCTCTCAATACTCTTACGTCTTTTATCCATAATTTTGACTTTTGTCTTAATATAATATAATCAATTATAGATCTTAAATTCCGAGTTGGTTGTATCCAGGTATACTGATGTATCTGTTTATGCTTTGAACCAACCATTCATTATTCTGAGAGTATTTTGATGACAAAATTCTATCAACCTCTCTCCATTATTATTGATTGTATTTTCCCCATGTTGCCCTACTATAGGATCGGCAATTCTCCATCCAGTGCGAGCATTTAAATCACCGAGTAATAAAAGTTCTTTTCGGTCACTTACTTTCTCCAGTGATTTGTCAATTCTATATAAAATAAATCCTTACTTGCAATATCGGCATCATCATTTGGCGCATAAGCAACTATAATAGTAATTACATGGCTTTTAATCTCCAATTGCATCTTCAAAATTCTATCATTAATTTGTTCCCAGCTGGTGATATTGTTTTTATATTTTTTTGATAGCTATAGAAACCCCACTTCGAGCTCTCTCTTCCTTAGGCACCCCAATATAAATGTGGATGTACCCATTCCTTTCTTCCGTACCCCTTCCTTTTTTCTTAGTTTCTGTGAATCCTACTATGTCCATATATACTTTTTGATTTCTCTAAATACCTCCTCAGTTTTCGTGGCAATTCCCTGAACGTTCCATGTTCCGATATTCAAAGTCCGTTTCCGCGCATGTTTTCGTCTGATGATCCATCCTGATCCGAGGCTTTGCGGGAAGTTTTGCAGTTTATTTCATTTTTTAAGGGTGACGGAGTGCAGGTCCGACGCCCCAACCCCAACCTGGAGGACCAGAGATTTTCTTTTTGGGGTTACTTTCCCCTAGACAGGTTGGCTTCCCTCTCGCCTATAGGGTTCTGTCCACCCTACCTCCATAAGAAATAGGAAGAAAAGAGATTCGAAGAAGAAGAAAAGAGCGAGTATACAAGAAAAGTAGGAAGAAGCGAAATGGAATGACTCCCTAGCCTCG